>OX104064.1:163474886-163502878 GCA_944474145.2 Dicrocoelium dendriticum | reverse complement strand
CGTGTCGACATCACACTCCCAAGGTAGCAGAAGCGGGAGGTGGTTTCTAATACTTCAGCACCAATGCTGCTGAAGTATTAGATTTTATGGCTAAAGAAAGTAACTTGGCACGATCCAGCAGTTTACTTTTATATGCACGTTCTTTCATCCTTTTAAGTTGTGTTTAATGGGGAGGAGAGTCGCTCTGCCATTTACTAAATTGTTTCAACTGGGTAGCAAAGGTCAATGCAGAAATTATGATAGCCGCTGAGATTCTCACATTGAACCGACAAATTGGGGTCGTTGAAAACAAGAAGATCCGTGGAGGGCAAAGTTGTGTGGACTCTCGCGATGTGAGACATGGAGCAGTGTCGTCGCCTGATAATTTTGAATGTTATTTGAGCCAAAGCAATGGAGGTTCTCTTACTGTAAATAACAGGGCATTCCATCACGTTGCAATGGTCAGAGTTGCTGAGTGGAGCCCTTTTTTGCATGGAAAACATTTTAGCTTGGTTTGTGAAGACAAGATCTGATTTTTGCTACCGTCTAGTTGCATGAGAGCTTCCGTTAGGCGAGACCAGAAATTACCGTCGCGGTCATGTATGCACGACCATCAAGACTACAGGGGTCATTTCTTTCACCTAAAGTGCCGCAGCTTAGTAAATTCTATCGCTGCAATACTTCATTATTTCGGCACCTACAGCTGCTCTTACTGCTGAAATATCTTGTAATTTAGGTGCGTTGAGTCTTTGTCCAGTTCCGCTCGGCTAATTGTCGAACGAAATAATTAATTACGTGACAGTTTATGTAGAATAAAGACGCGTCACTCCTACACTTGTGGCTAGCTACGGTTCTGTCTGATTCGAAGCCGGTAACATCGCTTTAGTCATAACATGTGTAATTGTATGTGCAACCGCCTAAACACTTCAAATTCGCACAGTTAAAGGAATACATACACTTAAGATTATTACAATGGGTACATTAAAATGACGTTATAAATCTCATTCACTTAAATCAACTTGATAGCATATTACGACAGCATTTTCGCAGCTATTTGGAATATTGGTCGCGTTTCGCCATCAGGCTACTTCATACAGTTTTGGCCAAATGATTATACATTCATTATGTAGTCTCCGTTTATTCTTTTCGGTTATCCTTTTCAGTTTGTCATGGTCACAATACCAGTTTCTTTTACTATTCGCAACGTCATGGTAACCAACGACAAAAGTAGTTGACAAGTATGTAAGTAATTTATTTGTTGGACACATGTTGTCACAATGCATGGTATTTTATAGGCGGATGACACCTTGGATGATGTTACATGTGCAGCAGTTATTTAAACCAAAGGTTGCATGTTTTCCTCTATTTGTTGTTTCCTACCGTAGTCTACATTTCTGAATTGCACTTGTTTGGTTTTAGATCAATATATACTTCTATTTGCTTACTTTTATTTTTATTTTTCAAGGGATCTCTCGTAACAACACAACCTTACTCATCGTTGCTAGGTCGTATTAGTGTATTAATGGGTAAGTTATGAACAATGAACAATGATTTATCACGGGATAAAAGCAAGTGCCTGACACGTCCCGTAGGATGGTTGAGATGAATATGATGAAATCAAAATATATCTGAGTCATCTACCGAACGTCTGCCGAGATGAATACTTTGATAATTAACATCAGTGTAAAATAAAAAAAGTATCGAGCGTAAACGTTCAGAAAGACATTGGGGTGCAGTGATCGTTGATGTAAGGAGTGCGAAAAGTAAACTATGATCGCTGGGTTAGCCCAGCGTCAGTATGCCAAATTCAAAGAAATTGCAGAAGCATTTGACTGCTGTCCCCTAAACCTTCCAGTAAATGTGGTCTCAGAAGAGCAATAACACTTTGAGACGATTCAATTCTGCTTAGGGAATGCCGACAGAATCACAAAACATCTAGAAGACAGCTGCAAGGGATGTTAGAACAGCATGGTGCCGCAGTAAGTTCGAGAACTGTAAGAAGACAAATTTTGGATTCTGGAGTTCGAGCTTCCAAACCTCTGAAAAATCAAAAGTTGACCAAACAAATGAAAGAAAAGCGACCGGAATGGGCCAAAAAGCTTTAAAAAAGGGTGAAACGAAGACTGGAAGCGGGTTAGAAGCAAAAGCTTTATTTTGGTGAGGAATTTCGTGGACAATTTTGCCTACGTTGCTTAGGTACCCCGTACAGCTCCCCTGTGTTTTATCTTGGGTTGTTTTTAGCGGTGTGCATCATCCGGTCCTCTGACCAACACGCTCATAATATCTGGGCGGTTACCTGGAAAACAGAGGAGGTGAGACTGTATCGTTCAATGAACAAAGCATCCCACTCAGGTCATGATATGGGACGTTATGAGCATCTTCGGAACTGATCGGATCTACATCTCCCAGGATAACATGAACCAGTAGCAGTACATGACACTACTAGAGCACCAGCTGGCCCCTCAGCTGTGTGAATGGACAGAGAAAAAGAATTTACAGCGACAAGAGACTTCATTTTCATGTATGACGATGCTCCATGTCACAAGAGGCGTGAAGTGACCCGTTTTCTTGAGGGTTGTGGCACTGACGTGCTGCTATGGTCTGGAAATAGTTCCGACGTGAATGCAATAGGGCACTTCTTGGTAATTCTAAAGTCATTGAATAAAAATTTAGTAAAATTATGCAACAGCTTACGGAAGCAATTACAGCGACCTGGGCACCTAATGAGATGATTAATGAACATTGCAAAAACTCTCACCCCATACCTTTGAGTGCTAACTCCTTAAAGATTGCCAAAGGATCATTTACAACATAGTATTCTTGATGAATTTCTAAACAATATATCTTTTTCTTGAAAAATCGCATCAGTTTACAATAAAAGCATTAGATTTTTACGAGAAATGTGAATAAATACGAAAAATCTTTGCTGAATTTAATGAATTTGTAGTAATTTGGCTAACACTATACTATCAGCAGTGTTTGCAACCTCCCCCATCCCAGTTAATGGAATGAATGGTTTAGAAACGCTGCGGTTGACGCCGTCGATTGAACGGTCTCAAGCGTTTGAACTCTACAAAACAGATCAGCAGCGGAAAGAATTTACTTCGTTGCACAGTCTACAAGGCAAACGCGGCCAGAAATATACCTGATAAACTCAGCTGCCACAGTGTTGCGACATCCAGATTCCACCAGAGGACGTATCATTACAACTGCCCCATTTTTAAGGACAAAAGAAACTAGTCACTTGGGCATATTTGCTTCTGAAAATGTGTTTCCTTGCTTCAGTATAAGAAATTGTTTAACATCCTGTCTTCTCTATGTTTTCCTCTTTACTGCCCTAAAGGACCCTTCAATCAGCGCCTGGTAAATGTGCTTATCCGGCCTAGAGAAGGGCGACTTATTTGGCAGTCGGGCGGATCTCGCATTGCAACCGATGCTATCTCCCGCAAGTCTCCGTTCACATTTAGTCCTGAGCAGCTAACGCTTCGAGCACACCAGTCCGGCGCAGTGTCAATAACATTCGACCCAAGACATACTTTGGACTTCATGAACGGTCAGAACAAAGCCAAACTACACGCATGTGCCTCTGGCTATTTACATCTTGACAACTGCGACGAGTCTGGAGTGAAGAGAAATCAAGCACTCATGGCAGATCATCTGAGGGTGGATTTAAGTGCTGGAGTGGAAAGACCAAGGTACGACTAATTTGAACAAAAATTAATAATAGGTGAGATTGAGTCAGTGTGAGATTACCTAAGCCATTTACAAACCAAGTGTTGAAATGAGAGGTGTTGGGTAGCATACTTATGATGACCGGATGAGCAAACAACGTACGCAGTTCTTCAAACAAACTGCTACCTTTAAAGTACAGCAAAACCTTGGAAGTCGACCACCTCTACATCTTGACCACCTTTCTAAGTTGACCGTTTTTTTGTTGCCTTGAATGTCCCCATTTAAACCTTTTGGTACCAGATCTCTGTAAGTTGGCCAGCTCTCTACCTTGATCACTTTGGTCTAGTCCCTTGAGAGGTTAACTTGCGGAGGTTTTACTGCAATAAGAGAGAACCTAACTAGCTCAGTGAGCAATAACCTCGGAGATAGTACCCAGCCATAACTAACTTGATGCAACTTAAAATTGTGAAGTGGAAGTGGCCAGAAGACGCAGCTTGTGAGAACTGCCTTCAGAGTTGTTTGACTGTAAACTTCCCACAGCTGAGGAATGACGACGAGTGTTGTGTGCATCACCGCACCCAGACGTCATAAATAGTGTAAACTGAAGGAAATAACATGTTGAAGAATACAAGTGGAGTTACGAACCCCTTACAGCCGGCCCGCTTTCTACTGCTGACGTTATGCTGAGACGAGTAACAGACGTACACAAGGAGGAGCTATGCCATAGCCAGCTTTTTGTCGGAATCACTATCAAAAAACTGCACAGCTTACAACACCAAATATAGATTGGCAGCGACCAAGGATCTGTACTGCATGCTACCTCACTGGGTTGCGTGACTGCTACAAGTATTTGACAAATGCGACGTATAGTCTGTTATCAAAGTGGTTGTTACTCCGGTCTTTGCATACGTGTGTACGGGACCACGGTGTGTGGAGTTTTTCTTCATGATGGCGAAGCATGGAATGTTTCCTTTGGCCAATATCTTAAGAATATTTAGCTCTGTGTTCACCGTTGTCAACAGTGCACCGTCTGTGTCCGGCGACACTAACGTGACTAAAACGATAATGAATACAGGCGAGTACCAAGCGATGGCTATCGACAATGCATCAAAACAAAGAATAGAGCGGCATACGTTGCTCTGTGCAATGCTTGTACAATGCGTACTCACCAAGTGCCCACCGACAAGAACCAAGTTTACTACTTACTTTTTGTGGTGCTTGACTGTAAGTAGATAGCGCGGGCAATATCCATTATCCAGAGGTTATTGGTTGTTTTATGGAGAACAATACGCTCAAAAACTCACAACACTGGCCTGAGGTTAAATTTGTACGCCTCTTAATCACCAGGTCTGGAATGTGTCTAAACAAGCATCTGCTTTTTGGGGAAACGCACAGTCCAGGAGCAAATGAAGCTATTTCAGGAAGGACGTCCCATCGTTATACAAGATGGGTGTATAGTTTACCAAACGTGGTCATAAAATATCTAGTAATTTATTGCGAGTGTAGGGTTATGCCAGTTATTAATCACGTGGAATCATATGGGGGGAGGATGAATGGATGTATCGCAAAGAACAAGACGGCCTAAGTGGCAAGAAGACAGCCGCCACTTTTTTACTTGTGTGTGCGATACGGCTCCTGCTTTACGCCTTGTTTCACAGTCCAACTAAGCGTAGATTAGTGAAGCCAAGGTTTTGCTCTGGGAAGCAAAATGGAGATTTCGTACGGCACAGTCTGGCATATTTGACGCATTGTTCAGCTGTCCATTCGGGGAGTGTGCTCCAAGTATGACAACTGTAAATCTTTCACAAAAATCCTAGCTGCTATACCAATCCATTGGTCACAGGGAGCGACCTATCAGGTTGAGGTTACTGTAACATCCAACCAAAATGCAGAGCATACAAGCTGGATTACACATTATCGGGCACTTCTTTAGCAGTCCGTCTACTAGGCGATGACGTCGTTCGCTGTATATTCCAGAGGATTTTAACCTGTGTCCGTATCATTCCTGACGCATTCCGATGACGTATTCGGTCACACGGCTTTGAGGATTTTCTAGTTCGGTGAAACCGTATTTGTTATGGCTGCCAGCCTTGAGCTACATATTCTGTATGGGAACGAAAATAAGCGTGGAGCTTTTTGGGTAAAATGATAAAGACCCACATGTCCCAGCGCTTTTCTGAAGGAGCCAACTTATTGACTACCATCTTTTTATGTCTTTACGGTTTGCTTGAAGCAATCCCTATTGTGTAGAACTATCACCCCAGCGTTACGTTTAATAGATGAGGTTAGCAGTGCATCTTATCGAGCCTGGTTGGAGTAAAAAGTTTGTGATATACGCTACAGAAACCAACTAGTGGTGGCAAAGTTACTTGTCCTCCTTAATGGAAGTAAATATCATTTTACAGGGATATGAAATGGGAACGCGCATGTTCTGCTAGCGCTCAGTATGCCTTGGGAGCAAAATCGCCTGGCTGTTGCGAGCAACACTAGGGTCCGGATACGCAACACCAGCCGACTCTCAAAGATGAATATTTTTCTTGTGCTGTTGTCTCACGGTGCATTGGTAACCAAATCAGGTCTAAGCTTGATCCGATGTTAATAGCACCTGCGAAATGTCGGCCATTAGTTATTGCTGGATAAGTGGATCTTTTATTGCCCGCATTATAATGAGGTATGCAGTTACTAGTCGTAATAACTCAGCGTTGGTAATAGAAAATTCCGGTCTTACCTTCCTTTCCAGCTTGCCGAACTACATACGGCAGTGTGTCTTCGTGACTGCTTGAATCTGGAGCCGCGGCACTCCGGAGACTCGTTATCATCATCATCATCATCATCATCAACAGCAGTACATCAGCCTTTTGAACTGATGCTTTACTGCCATACAACCATGGACGTATGAAATAAAGAATAAGAAGACCGAGAGAAGGGGGACTTACCCGAAAACCTTACTGCCCTAAGTAAACATTCAGGGTCAAGGCGCCTACACCTTGTGCACACAACATACAGTCACAAACAGCTGGCTATCGTGCAAAGATAAGGCAGCATCGGCGAGACAGCTTCCGTGCGGCTTTCACTGCCACGCGTCATTATCAGCCATTACCCCGCAGATAACTCAGCACCAAACACACTTTAAACAGACAATCCGATTAGGAGACGGCAGCAGATGCGCCACTGGTGTCGGTTGCGAGCCATGTCCTGTAAAGTCTCGAGCCAAGCACAAGGCGGGTCACGGGAACTCCAGTCCGGAAGGCGAGACGGACCAACGGTACCTAGTTTGGTCGTCAGCGACTTCATTTCACGCTGCCAAGTCAACTTCTGTCCACCTCGAGCCTTGCGCCATCCTACACCTGGCAGATTAAACAAGGCCCTCCTAGGTAAGCGGTGACCAGGCATACGTAGCACGTGCCCGAGCCAATGCAACTTATTCAGTGCTATCTGTTGTTCTAGGGAGCTAGCATGAGTATCAACACCTAGTACTCGCCTATGCACATCGTTGTGGACATGCTGGTGCCATCCGACTCTAGCAATGCTTTGCAGACAACGATGATCAAAGACTTGAAGGCGCCTCAGGTCTTCAGACCGAAGGGGCCAAGTCTTACTACCATGGAGCAGAACGGCCCTCACTGTGGCTTTGCATACCCGGCCTTTCAGACGGAGGAAACTCTCTTCTGTCGCCAAAGATGCCGCAGGTTCAAATAGGTAGCTCTGGCTCTTGCAATGTGTGAGCTGACGTCAGTATCTATGCGCCCATCATTGCTGATGCAGCTGCTAAGATGAGTGAAATGATCAACCACCTCGAGTTCTTAGTTATCAAGGGGTCATCAAGTGGCTGGTGGTCCTGCAGCGACACTGCACTTTGAAGGTGCGAAGTGCATACCAAATAATGGGATCACTTTGGACAGGCTATTCAGGCTTGATTGTGCCACCCCAACATCGTTGACAAGCAAGACGATATCGTCCGCATAATCTAGACCAGCTAATCTTTCACCAGGCAGCACTTCAACACCTAAATCGTGAGATTCCGCAAGGGAACACTCCATGACAGAATCCATGACGAAATTGAACAAAAACGGAGAAATCGGACAACCCTGACGAACGTCATTTGTGGTCGGAAAGCTATGCGAGAGGACACCGTAAACCCTGACTCGGTCTGTAGTGCTCGAGTATAGAGCACGAAGGATGTTCACATATTTCGTGGGAACACCTTTCCGCGCAAGTATTTCGAACAGAATCGATCGATCGACTGAATCGAACGCACTTGTGAAATCGAGGAACACAGCTATTGTCGGTCTGCGGTATGCGTGGCGCTGCTCTAGCACCTGCCGCAAAGGGAATATATGGTCTATACAGACACGCCATAAGCGGAAACCGGCCTGCTTTTCCCTAATCCGAGATCTCCCTTCCGCAGTGAGGCGACGAACGGGAATCGAGGCCAGTACTTTTGTCACAACTAGCGTTAGGCTAATACCTCTGTGGTTAGAACAGTCTGTGCGACTGCCCTTCTTGTATATTGCCATTATAATTGATTCGCTCCAATTAGCCGGCACACTCTCTTCCTTCCAGATGCATACGAATAAGGAGGTCAGTGCTTTGCATTGGACCTCACCTTCATTCTTAAATAGTGCAGGTGGGACGGAATCCGGGCCAGCGGCACGAAAACGATTGAGGGCTGTGATCGCGTTTCGGACCTCGGCCTCTGACGGAGGCTCTAAACAAACGGTCCATGGCTCGTCCTGGATCACCTGAGCAGAAAGAGGTCCGGGAGCAGGGGGGCAGCTGAACTGATCTTGGAAGTGTTGCGCCCAACGAGCCATACGGCGCTCCTTATTGTGTATCAGCGCACCCGCGCTGTCTCTGATTGTGTCACTGACGCCTGGTTGTCTGGGGCAAGTGTTGCGTATCAGCTGGAAGAGATTGCGGTAATTGCCTACTGCTCCTGCCTCTTCCATTTCTTGATCCCGACTGATCCACCGGGCTTCGTTGTTAGCACGTACGCTCTGCTTGCGTTCACGCCTAATAGCCCGTCTGTTCACATTGTGTTCAGAGCCAGCCGGGAGGCGTCTTCTAGATTCCAACAGGTTCACCGACCTCTCGGATATCCAGTGACTGGTGCGGTGACGCAGGATAGTGCCACAAACAGATACTCCTGCGTCGTGCATGGCGGCCAAGATCCTACTCCTCTGAAGCTCAGTGTCATTAGGACGGGACAGCGGAAATTCGGTATGCAATGCTTCTTCATAGGCTTGCCTGACCGAGGACTGTGACAATTTCTCCGTTGCAAATCGTAGGTGACTCTTGGTGCGCCTCCCGGTAGAGTTCATTGAGAAACGACAGCGTACCAATGCATGGTCAGAGTCGACATAGGTACTCCAGTACGAGCGGCAATCCAGGATGGAACCACACCATCTGTAACTTATGGCTATGTGGTCAATTTGGGTCCATCGCTGACCAGCTACAGGAGGACACCAAGTGGCACTTCGGCGCCTACTGTGTCTAAAAGCAGTGCTAGTAAGAAACAACTGGTGCTCCGCACACAGTTGCAGCAGACGCTCACCGTTGTCAGTCCATTCGGAATTAAGCCCATAATTACTACCTAGCTGAGCTTCTGAAGAGCTCGTACGCCCTAGTTGTGCGTTCATATCCCCTGCAGCTATTATAATATCTGAACCAGTAGCACTGCGTAGTAGCGCGTTCAGTTCGTGATAGAATGTGTCCTAGACAACATTTGAACTGCAGTCGGTGGGTTATATGCGAAAATCACAAACAAACAGCGTTTTTTACTACTTTGTGAATCAACCATAGCTGAATTCGTCAAACGGGCTGCACATAAACGGCTGTTCACCGGAATCCAATCAACCAACGATGGCACAATGTTGGAGCTTAGAATGATACCTACACCAGCTTGACCCGTGAGTGCTGCATCGGCGTCTCCGGATGCGTGCAACCAATAACGATAGGACAAGCCGGGTGTAGTTAATACAACACCCCCGTTAGGGTCATTGATCCTAGTTTCGGACACACAACGCACATCAATACCCAGTGTGTCCAAGGTGCGTGCGAGTGCAGCCTGTTGACCTGTTTGTCTTAGAGTGCGAACGTTGTATGTCGCCATGGAAACGGGATAGCGTGGTCTTATAAGGGATTTTGCCGATAGGCGTCCGATAGGTACGGTGGCTGCAGATGGTTCTACTCCAGTAGCACTTCTGTTGCTGTCAATTAAGCTGGGAAGTAAGAGAAAAAGCTGGAAAAGAAAGAAGGGAGACGCCATTATGTTTGCGCTTATCCGCGCTACTGTATGCAGCAGATAAGGCGACCATTGATAATCTGCGCGACGCTCGATGCAGGATGAAATTTATGTTTGAAGAAAAAGCATGGTTGTATGTAGGCTGGAACACTCCTAGGTCGCCCAGACATAGACAGGAGGTCGATTAGGATCGTCATCCAAAGCCTTTGGCTCAAAAGTCTTTCCGCAAGGCAGCGGGGAGGTGGCAATGATTTAGTTTTACAGAAATGGACGCCATCCCATTTCAAACCCCAACCTGGAGGACCAGGAGACTGAGTTTGTCTGACCTCTCACCATTGACCAACCTGGTAGGAGTAGCTCTCAAGGTGCCCGGAGTCATCACTCAGTATAGCTCAATGGGTCAATGAGATTCGCAAACCGTCGCACCACGTTAAGGTCCAGTCTCGTTGCGACGGACTCCGGAGACTGCTAGTTACAGATGCTAGTTTTTGTAGTGTGAGGAATAAGGAGTAAAATTGAAGCAATCACAGACCTAGTCAAGCGGACAGCCTCACATCCAATTGGTACCCGTTAACCCTGAGAACAACTCAAAATGGTATAGTATATATATATTTGCAAAAGTCTGCTAACAGACATAATGCCATCAGAAACCATGGGATTCAAACGAAGGTACAGAAACAGTAAAATAAAACACAACACAACCATGTCCATGATTTCCTCAGAGGGCGAGATACACCCGGTTGCCCAAGCCGAAGTAGGGTGTTGACTTAGGGGACACCACCCCGAGCCTTTGGCTAAAAAGCCTGTCCGCAAGGCAGCGGAGCGAATTCAGGGAATCGCGCCCATTAGGAGCCGGTGACTGATTGCTCAATTCATACGCCTTTCGTTTGTTCCTTTGTCAAACAGGGGCCCAATGCTCCTCAGAAGTACAGCATAAGGTTGCTGGAATACAATGCTTCGCCAGGATGAAGCAAGGGGCAGTGACTTTATTGAGTGCCGAGTCACGTCCGCCACGTCACAGTGTTGTTAAACGGACATATGTGGCTTTTTATAGGGAGAACGCTTGCCAGGCGAAAACCCACCACGTCCTGGAACACTGCCGCCGAATCATTTGCTGGAACGGGAAAATCCCGAACCACCCAACTGGCACCACGAGGAGGTTGTTCGGCAAGCCAGCCAACTCGTATACTTACTTACATTGAATACCAGAATACTTAACATCCACAGACCGAGTTAATTTATGCTGTCATCAACAGGCATGAAATGGATATCCTTAAAGATAGGTACAACACATACGCAGTAACGTTTCTAATCAGCCCCAGCGTCCAGGCCTGGAGACCACGGCCCACACACGATGCTGATGCGCTTGAAACTCCACAACTTAGAGCGAGGAAAATCGTTAGAGGACTGTTTCACCTCCCCTCTGAAGGCAGATTGCACGCTCTAGTGTTGTGTCGCAGCTGACTGCTTCACCCCACGACAGCAAGAAGAAATCCAAACACGTGCCAGGAAACAATCGTATGCAATGAATCATGTCTGTTCAACTAGTTTTAAGAATTTTCTGAAGAGAAGCTACTACAAGACATTTCAGCCAAGTATATTACTAAAAGCATTCAAGCACAATGAAGGCAATGAAAAGTGATCAGCAAAGGAACCAATAAGAGACACGGAAGCACGAAAAGATAGTGTTAGCAACTAAGTGACATTACGATCCTAGAGCAAAACCAGTGAGCACAAGGCGCCAATAAAATTATCGGAATGATGTGTTTAAACAAACGTCACTAAGATCGATAGCTGAAAGAAACAAATCGGTAACTAAGAACGGTTTCCAATATATGCGTGTGCAATAAGTACCTCCCTAACATATAGGCTTGTACATTGTAAATAACGGTGCCTGCAAGGAGACCTTATTATGGGATACGAAATACTGACTAACCCCAAGCACACTTGTCGCGATCTGTTGCAAGTCAGCAATAGTACCAACCTGAGGGGCCACTAGCTCAAATGGAGCACATGCTACAGTTGAGTTGATTGTTTTCTTCTGGTACTTAGACCGTGGAATCTTCTTCATTCTCATTTTGTTTTCACCCATTTACCTTACGTGACACTGTCCATTTCCATCGAAAGAGGTAGGAACGCAAACAGGGCGCTCACCATTACTCTCCGTTACGTAGTATTGAGCAGACCAGCCAATGTACCCATGTTAATAACACGATGAGTCACCTCAAACCCGAAGTTTCCCTTTTTCTTGTTACTAGATAATCATTTTATAATTCCTGCTTACGTCATCCTAAGGGACCTGTTAAGCACCGCATTTTTGCCCGTCAAAAATCCTCGTTCATCGTAGATCATTTCAAAACTTCGATCGGTCAGTTCGTGGCCTTCGTACTGCGCAGCGCAGTGGTCAATGGTGAACACCACATTCAAGATTGCTCTTCATTTTTTTGCCTCATTCCCCCCCCCCCCCCCCCACAGCATATGTCTTGTATTAGATGACTCGATTTCGAAGTCTAACTCTCTTTCCGAAATGCAAACCAGATGCCTCCATTTCACTGCTACGCTGGGAGATCTACTCCCATCGAATTCGCCCCAACAACCTATTCAGCCTTTTACCTCTAAAGCTGACCGACGCGCAGTTGAACAACTACCACCTTTCGCATTGCTGAGTGAAACAACGGTTCAGAGATCTGTTGGCATCCGCTGCGCGAACAGCACTCCTGTACAAGTCCGGATGACGATTTGTGAAGACACACATTTTGGATTTGTGGATTATAATGGTTCTCTTACGGAAGCCAAGTCTGGTGGAGTTTTAGTGAAAACAAAGGAACTGGTCGTGAATCCATCCCACACAGAGCAGGTAGATCACAAAAGTTAACCGAGTATTTTATTTCCAAGTAACGGTATCCAGTGATGCTGTATCAACAGAGAACTTCCAAGTTCGCATTGAATCTGACATCGTACTGATGCATGATACTGAGATCTGTTGGCGAAACGAGATTAAGCGAAACCATTTTGGTGCGTCGTAGCATAAACGATGTCAATTAAATTTGCCGTTCTATACACATACCCAGTTGCAACGCACCTGTTTCTACTCGAGACGAATCGCGGTTTGTAGTGACTATATTTTGCCAACTATAGGTAGACTAAAAGAATAATCCGTGCAAGTGCTTAAAATCAAGTCAAGTCCAGAATGCACTTTTATGTACCCTGGAAGGGTACATTGTAAGCATAACACACATGTTGTCGTGGAAACGTACCGCTGCAATAGCGGTAGTAGCAAAAGATAAAAGTTCAATGAATAACGCAATCCTTGTACTTTTGTCTGGTCGATGCGGTAAATGAACCGTTAGAGTTACAGTATCCAGAAAGTAGCTAAGATTGATATTTTTGAAGCGTTTCGTTCAAAAACTATCAGGGTTGGATAAAATTGTTTGAGACGAAGTGGGCTTTGGAATGCTACGACAGCGAGACAAGGGCCTCAGCGGCCTGTCAGGCAGTTTGAAATATTGACACAATAGGGCTGGAAAAATCACAGAAGAACAGTATATAAATAATTAAATAAAATTTTATTCTCGACAATGCGAGGCACACCTGTATAGGCATGATCATGTTAGGTTCAGTGTTGCAGAATACACTGTAATGAATTACAGAATCAACTTGTGTTCCACGGAAAATGATTGCAATCGACAGAAATGAGACGACAACTGCATGACTTTGGTAAATATTTTATTCACAGTAAGTGATTACGATAAATAATAGCCTTGTGACTCGAACATAGTTTACTGACATAGAGAAGCGCAAGCTTTCACTAGCGAGGTGAAGTTGACCACAGTTCGTGACATGCTGCATTCAGCGTCAAACACTGGGATTTCAACAATTGCCCAAGTTCACTCAAACAATGTTCAGCTAGTTGAGGATCGTACAGTTAGGTAAGTCACGCCGATGGTTACGTCATTAACATATTTCAGTGGGCCGACTTTTTGGGGGACAGGTATGGAGCCATGACACATGGAGAATAGGAATGGAGACAGAATAGCTCCTTGAAGGACATCGGGTCATGGTAAGCGGTGATGAGCTTCTGCCGCTATATCTGGGAACGTGAGTACGATTGGCTAAATAACCCTTTGATATGTAGATTAGGGAAGGTTGATAACCAGAAGCACTTCAAGAGTAATACCGCCGCAAGCGTTCCTGGATTCAAGAAGGCAGCTTCACGTAGATTTGTTCTTGATGTTTAGCGACGACACCACTGAATGCACTGGACAAGCCACTGCGTTTTGTGAAGATTTTGAACCTACTCATGCTAACTAATGTGGCTTTTCTAAACGGAACGTTGCGAGCATCACTTAAAGAATATAAATGGCCTGCAAAGCCACCTAAGCACACACAAAAGCCGATATCACTCTAGCCCTTACGATACTGGCGTATGCTAGCAATTTTCCAACAATCCTAGGTTAAGGCACATTGAGTACAACTCAGCTAGATGCTGGCCAAGTGATCGCAAAGTGCATGAGGACAGTTATCTCATCTGAGTGCAGTTGGCTCAGCTTCTTGTGCAATGCTGCGACGTCAACTGAAAGAGGTGGTCACTGAAACTATCCGAGAATCAGATAAAAACATAAAAAAGGAAAAATATATAATGATGATTGAAAGCTGGGCTGAAGGGAATCGCCTACCGTGCGGTCGATCAGGCAATCGATCGAGCGGACGAATGCGTTTTCAAACACCCGGCGAATTGGACTTTTGCCTCAGAGCTGAGAGGACAGTGTTTTCGGCGGCATTTTCTGGCTACGTTGGCAGAGTTTTTCTTAACACGTTTTTCGTGGTCAAGGCAGTTGGAATTTTGATTTTTCTTCGGCTGGGCTAGAATTGCTGCGGAGAAATTTCTGGGTGGTTAATTCGGAATAGTGAAACAGGGAAGATCTAACAGAAACAGTGTAAATGATGCGTCAAAGTCAACCACTGCTGAACCGGCAAAAGTTCGATTTAGTTAGTTTGCCTCCGTGACAGAATTTGTGCCATGCCCTAGTGACTCCGCTGAGTTGTTTCGTTATCCGTCAAATCTCACGGCTACTGTTGTTTCCCAAGTCTGTTTGGATAAAGAAGTGGTTGAGGCGGTGCAATTCTTCTTTAATTCGCGCAGAAAAGGGTTTTCACTAAGGCACGCTCTCTGCCTATTAAAACCCGCTTCTTGAAGTGTGATAGAGAAAACCGATAAGCGCGTATGAAATGGTTTCTATTGCATAGGAGAGATTATCTCATAGCTTTAGATAACTCGTCATTTGTTTAAAATATTGTGGCACTTCTGTGTGTAAAACAGACTGAAAGCTGCACGAGAAACCAGTTCCTTTAGTCGCACTATGCTTGGAGGAAGGGATAGTCGTCCATTACATCTGCGATACTTGCAGCAAGTAACATCCTTGGTGTTTGTTAAGTGGAGCCCGACGGTCGACCGAAAATATCCTCATATTATTGACAAGTTCTAATTTCAGATTTGTCTATGACCTGCTGAGTCGTTTTCCAATGTTCTGTAGCCCTAGTTGTAAGGAATGTGGCATTGACTATACTGAAATCAGCAACCGATAGACACAGGGAATGGTCGATTTGCTTTTGGACGGTAGCTATAAAGTCACCGTAAAATTTGTCTGTTTCTGAGTTGAAGCAACATGGGGGATGTATAAATTATGAACAATAAAACTGATCAGCATCCACCTACACGTTTCAATATGCACTTTTAGAGTAAGCAGACGATACGCCGTGACGAAAATTAAAGCCAATATTTCACTGTCATGCAGCGAGAAGCCTTACTAAGACTGGTGACACCACCGGCGCAATTCCGATAGATGCGTGGGTGGTCGGCAGAAAAGTAAACAAATCCGTCAACTGCTACGACGGCGGCATCTCCAACACCTCTTGGAGCTGAATTTCCTCCCTTTAACTGCGAGTTTTCGCGACGGTTGGTTATACCTTTAAACTCATCCATTTTCCCCAGAGGCCTGTGCACACTAGTAATTAAAAAGCAGATTTGCTCACACTTGATAAGTTTCTATTCCATAGGGGAACCAGCGCTTCGGCAAGATGCTTTTTATGCAGATATATTCTGTTTTGGTGAATTGTTCACACTTCATCTCTGGCCCATTGTGGTGCGTTGTTAGCTCGAGCAGATACACAGCGATTTCAGGACACCACGGGTATGAATATTAATGACACTGACTGCAAAAAAGTACAGTGCCTAACCGAAACGATGGGTTCCTAAAATGTACCATTGAAAGCGTCTGTGTTAGGTATCCTTTGAAACAGGAACTATGAAACACGCTATGGTAACCCAGCCTTTTTAGAATTAGCGTCTTTTTCTTGTTTATGGTCTAACTTCACCCGGTGTTAGTCTTGACTATATAAGCGTTTATTTCATCTGGATAGTTACTCAGTTCCCAGTCGTCTGCTTACGCGGCGAGTAACAGCGGGCATACAGATTTACACCTAACCTCATATATCTCAGATTGTATCAGGTCATTACGTTCATGTGGTGTATCGGAATCCCTGTGAAAATTACTATATTTCTCCCTGTAGTTCAACGAAGCTTCCTCTGATTGAGAATGAAATGTATTTATAGCACATTGGTTCGGTTTTTGACTTTTGCAGCGCCTCATAAAGAAATCTTTACACAGTTTTGATCTTGTTACCATTAATATCATAGTGCTGAGTATGATCACTCAGGGCATGTGTTCGTGTGCAGACCAGTGAAAGGAACGACAATGTCTCCACTGATGGGTGAATGATATCTCGTGGCTTCTCCGTGGGAAAGTTTTTATCCCTTCTATTAAGCACACCCTAGAAATGGAAGGCGACGCAGGCGTAAAATCTTCTACTGCACTTTTCTAATGAATCGGAACAATAAACTCTGTTTATTACAGATTGTGGTGCAATTCCGACTCACCTCATCATCCATCACATCAGCTGGAAGAATACGACAATCGAAGACGCCAAGGAGTGTCACAGTAAGTACCCCGGAAGGTTGATGCCTCTTTGTGGTGCATTTATGTTATTTCTGCTGAAAACTACAGGGTGAAAAGTTCACTCCATAATCGGCATGCACTAGTCGATTGGGATCGTAGTGGTCTAACAGGTACGAAAGACTTCAGTTCCTTAGGTAATGCAAAAACTTTAGGAAACAAGAACTCTTAGTCAAGGCACATTACGAAGAACTATATAACTGTTGTGAACGTCGGACAAAGTAGGAGCAGATGCTCAATCATAATTCCACGGTACATATCAAGCTTTCAACCAATGTGGATGGCAGCGTACACAAGCAGAAGTAGCACAACCAAAAATCGGGACGCTGTGAGCGCGGATTTCGAAGAACTATACTCTAGTATGCTTTTCGTCAGTTCAAACAAAATGAACAAATGGTTTCGTGATAAAATTGATTAAGCGGACGAAAAATATAAAGCACTTCCCCCGCACCTAGCACATGTATGGGCGATGTAACCATTAGAGTTGATTGATTGGCGTTTGAAACAGCGGAAGCATGTGTCTATCGGCACGAATTTATAGCACTAAACAGCACCTCATTCGACCTTGATCTCAATAAGTTTTCGGATCATAATGCACTGCAAAAAATAAATGCGATGGACCCGAATGAGGCACGCACAATTTGTATTAGAGGCAATAGAGTGTGCGTGAAAGCCACTATCCAAATAAGATATACGGAAACAGCGATACCTGCGGGTACCATTCGTACTCTTTATAACACAGACAGTTGATTTGTAGACGTTTCACTACCGATCTTAACGACAGTACTAGGCGCTTTGCAATGTGTGCGTTCTTTACATGCAAACTTTATCATGCACATGAATAGAAAAATGCTATCACTTAGGAATGCCATTAAGAAGGCTAATTCGAAGGTTACGGATTTAAATGTTAACTTTGCCAAAAATTAGATTGCGCAACGATAAATTCGCTATGATGTCCATGCAAACACAGGCATGAAGCCGCTTGCCTCGATTTTATGGGAACGCTGGTCCGGGCACGGTTCGTCAGCAAACGCGTTGGTTCTTTGTGCGCTATCCAATCAGATTCATTTCGAATGCAGCGTTCCACAAGGAGAAGTAATGGAGCCACATCTGTATCGCGTTTAAACTATTGAGCTTACGCGGTTGGTTCCTTCTGATTTCTTCTTGTTCACTGATGAGGTTAAGATGTGGTGGTCGATCGCCGACAAAGGAAATCACGATGCACTTTAGCGAGACCTGGACAGGACCTATGAATATTCAATCCATAAACCACTCCTATTTAATTCATCCAAACGTAACGTGATTCTCATTCATCACCAGCCGAACATCATAAGCAAGCTGGGTGACCATGTCTTTCAAGCAGTCATCCAGGAGCGCGACCTTAGGAAATTAATCCATATTGATCCGAGCTGCTCAGAACAATCAGGGAAGGTATCAGAGACTGGAAACCAACACATTGGCATTCTACGCTAGGCATTCGGGCGGCTTGATCCCTCTGTCTGTTCGCCGTTGCTTAACACATACGTGCGGCCTCATGTGGAATACACAAGCTAGGCCTGGTAGCCCTGGCAATATCAATATCTCGCATCGCTCAGGACTCTACCGTAAAGAGTCACCAAGCAAAATGTCGGTTGTTCCGCCTGTGATATCAAGTTATCTTGAGGATTTTAAGATTGTTCAGTGGTCAGTGACTGCCTATGTGAAGACTAAATAATGGCCTACCAGAGTTTGTGGAACCCCAGTCACGTCGGCTGCCACCTACAGCAACTCATTCACAACACGGATTCTATGGGCCACCATTTCAAGTTGGCCACGCAATCCAGCCGGCTAGAATGTCGGAGAAACGTTTATTCTCTTCTTGACTGCCAGCCCTCCCAAATTATGTTAGTTCCGCCGCCTTTACGTTTCCATAACTCACCTATATTACGAGATATAGCCTGTGTGCACCAACAGACGACATAATGTTACCACCGTTGCACAACCAGCGTTAACCTACGCAATCGAGGTTGGCTCTTTTCTGCATGCCTGTGTGAACATTGCGGTCTGTTTACCAAAGCGCTTTTCGTTTTATCAGTATGTTATCCTTTACATAATATTGTGGTTTTCATTCTGGTCGTCCTGCAGGACTTGATAAGCAATTGCTTTTTACCCATGGTACAGCGTTGTTCCATTGATCAGCTTAGGCACACAGAGCCGCATTTATTACAACGCCATACAGATGATGACCAGGGGTTTGTGTACAACTGTGTCCCTCACGCGGACATTTTGCGTCTGTTATGTGCCAATTATTCTTCGGGAGTCACTTCATTGCTGATAACCTGCTACAAGTTTTTTTTCCATTGTATCTGTGACAAATTACACGGATCATATCCTGATAGCGTATTTTCGGTTTTTATGCATTCCTCTTTCCGCGCTTAAATGACTATGCAGCATGCACAAATGAATGGCGATGAACAATTATTTATAACGGTTAAATGTTGGATGCTTGTGGCAAGTCCCATAGAATGAGCGGCGTGATAATTATAAAAGCAGAAAAAAAGAGGAAAAAGGAGACAAATTGGATGATTCACCAAACTGTTTAGATGAGCACTGCTGCACATGTCTTCACTGCTACCTTACGGGATGGCTAATGAGCAAGAAGTTTGGTTCGCATCATTTCGTCTTCAGATTGATGCAGACTAAATCACCGAATGCATATAGGATATGGTATCGGTAAGGCGTTTTTCGAACAGCGTTAATGTAGCCGCAAACGTGATATGAGCTGCAAAGGGATTCCATGTTCAGGGCACCCGTAGGGAACAAAAGGTTTGTCAGCAATCAAGTCGACTGTATTGCGTGGCCAAGTTGAGCTAGTGGCCTCTCAAGTTAGCACTGTGACTAACTTGCGACAGATTGCGACAGGTACAATTTGGGTTCACTAGTATTAGGTACATCCACGATGAAGTCTCCTTGCTGAAACCGGCATTTGCCGTTGTAGAACCCAAAAGACTTGCAGTCTGAGCTGACAAGAGGGTTGAAGCAGTCCTATAAAGAGTTCGGTCTCTCTACGTTGTGCAAATTCAGGCATAGAAACCTCGTATTTACAACAGGGACCTCAGGCTTGGATAACATATTTCACTTGAAGCCTCACATAGGCGTTCTTGATTTGCGGAAAGATAGAAGGTTCAAACTTTCCGAAAGCCATTCTTAGGCGGCCGAATTGCTGATGCCTTTTCTACCTGTCTCGGGCAGCCAAGTTCATCCTGCACAATTACTCCGAGATCGACTTTATGCATAGCATGTTGTAGTTAACATTTTCCCAGTCGATAAACATGAAGACACAGACGACGTATGTCCAAACCATTACACTTTCGTACGTTAAACTGGAGTTGGTTCTCGGATAAATACGTATAGACCCAATCGAGATCAATCTACAGTGTCGTATGATCGTCTACATTCTTGACGTCACGTTAGGTATGAATATTGTCCACAGCCAGTAGTATATTTAATTGGAGTACGTTAGAATGATCGCTGATGTACACTAGAAATAAAAGTGGTCGCAGAACCGACCATTAGGTGCACCAAACTAGAATTTGCTCGGATCGGAAATAGTGCTGCTAGCCCTCACATTCAGCTTCCATTGTATGGGAAGTTTGTTTATCCAGTCTAGGGCATGATCAGTTATTCCACAGCTTTGAGACCTGTGAATGTGTATACGGAGGTCCATATGGTCGAACGCTTTAGAGATGTCCGGGTATACGACCTCAACACATACTCTGGTATCGTCCGACTCAGTGGAGCTTGCTCGGGCTAGGGGCAAGTTTGCAGCACATAATCCAGGTTGTCGGAATCCGTGCTGCTGTAGCACTATGATGTTGTCGCTCTCAAGGTACCACATGAACGTCTCTACGATAATACTTTCCATTACTTTGGATAGCAACGGGGGGAAAAATTATTGCACGATAGTTCGAAGGTTCCGCACGATTGACACTTTTATAAATAGGACTTACTATTCCATGTTTCCACATTGTGGGAAGCTGCATCCCATCAAGGCATTGTTGAAAGTGCCGACATATTGTTTCGACGGTATTTTATGGAGGCTGTTTTGCTGCCTTCGGTGTTATGTCGTTCACGACAGTAGAATTATACATATGCGAAAACAGTTGTGTTTTCACCACATTCGCTGTCCTGAAGGGTACATGGATTAATTCAAGCATGGTGTGGGTTCCGTCAAGGGTGTGTGTGTGTGTGTTGACGATTCACCATGGAACATTGGGGTACATTTTTACCGAATCGTGTTGGCCGCCCATGGCTAAGGCTGGATCTAACGGCCTAGGAGATTCCACAACGTCGGCCGACGAAAAATGTCAAGGGGCTACACCACTTGTCACACGAACAACGCCTCAGTGTGCCTGACATTTTCAATGGACATTATCGCCGTTTGTGTGGTAACCTAATCATGGTTTAGTAAGTTTTAAACAACACGAATCACCTGTGCCATCACCTGTTGATGCTGATTTACAACAACAAACTGAGGCATATTATTGTGCGTGAATTTTAATCGTGGCTTCTACTTTCTTCGAACAAACTGAGAGTTCATTATCTCAGTCAACCTCTTCAGAAAATCTGGGGCCATACACGAGATATGGATAAGTCCTAGTCATGGTGTGATTCACGTGAACAACATAGGCAATGAAGTTGTGCTCTGGGACCATGTGCAGACTAGCTGACAGAGCGTTGGCCGCTTTCATTACAGATTGTGCTGGTCCACATGATGTGCGTAGGGCAGGAATGCCTCAGTTCACTTTAAGGAGTTTGTTGACGTGTCTGCAAAGGGGCTTGTGGCTTGAAGAGAGTTTATCGGCTAGATCCTGTCGGTGCTTTAGTGTATTCACGTGTACTAGGTTCGCATAATGATTCCGATAGAAATGTTAGCCTAACCATGTTTCAGCACCCGGTGACTACTTGTATTTACAACAGAATAAATCGTTTGTGACAATACACTTCCTATCCTGCTGCGTATGAATGGTTTTACTCTCATCGAATGCGGAGCATCTTCCTCGAAGCACTGGTTAAGTAAAGTTGAACTTGGAGAATCCGCTATGCAGTTGGGTTGCTACAAGCAACCTCTATTGAGACCATGGTTCACCTACGGTCCTTGTGATTGGAATAACCGAGGTCCACCTCAGGTGAACCCAGGTCTCAGTAGAGGTTGCTTGTACCAACCCAACCACACAGCGGATTCTCCAAGCCCACCTTCGATTTCGTTTCAGCTGTACCAAACGTTGCTCGCGGATCTCAATGACGTCAGCCGTGAACCACTAGGCACTGATTTCCACCCTATCTCAGGCTATCTCCACCTGATGAGTCCGGACCAGGACGAAACCGCGGTCGTGGGGTGCCAATGTTGGGATGAGCAACCCCAAAATATTCCCACTGGTTACTTACTTGTTTACTTGATTGTTAGAATCCAATCAGGTTACATCGATGAAACTTAAGCTAGAAATGACTAGTTGATACCATTGATGAGTGTAGTAAGAACGCCGTAATGGATAGTGCTTTGAATAAGGGTCGGCCTATTCCTCGAAATACTTTGCCTAACATATGTAGTTGAACAATAGTGTTGCATGATCGCTGCGGCCCAAGGGAATCTTATGGATACCGTTTTGATCATATGATCCTCCTCGATGAACAGGAGATTTAGGATACCGTGTTTCTTCCCCCTCTTGGATCATGTGGGAGAAGTAACGTAATGGTAGACTGGTACTCTAATGATCAGCTCCTGTATTTCCATTTGAAAGTGTGCATCGATACAGGCTAAGGTTTCTAGGGTGCGAAGCTTGAGGTCACCAACCAGGCGAATGTGGCTGTGCGAGAATAGTCTTCGGAGTACAGGTTAGGCGGTTGTGTATTTCTGAAGTGCTGGACGGAAGAAACTACACGACACTTCTTACACATGTGTCACTGCGTCTCAGGTGAAGTCGGCACCAAAACGCATCGACAATCGGAACCTTCGGCTTGTTGATGGGATCAAGATGTGGCTCGCTGAGTCATAGTGTAGTACATCACTTCCTTTATTCGATTCATCTTCGCGCACAATAGACATTCCCAGGTGGTACGATTTTGGCGTCAGTGACCACTTCACTCAATCATGTCTCGGTTAACAAGTGGAGTTCCCATGACATCGAGGTTTGCCGCAGCCGGAGTTCTATCAGTTTGCTGAAAAGGCCTTGTGCGTTGATATAGAAGCAAGGGAGTACCTTGTGCGTTAGAAAATTAGCGAAAAGTGTTGACAGCAGGATGAGACTTGGCCGAATCTCGTGAGATCGGCTGTTACTGGTTTCTTAGGGGATTCGCCGGATCCCGAGATTCAGCTGGGCTACATTACAGCAGCAGATACTCCGGGTCATAATAAACCTGACAGTCACTCGCATCCTGCGGTGTCCCATGGGATGTTGTGACGGAATTTATTGTTACTCAAATTAGTCGAGGCTCACCGCAGTGCAGTGAGTTTGGGTGACATGTGATGCGTCTCCTTGTAGTAGGGTCACCAAAGACACCGATAGTTGTATTGTTCGCTGGATTTCTGGCTCTAAAAAGGAAGATCTGACCTGGGAGTCAACATCTGGCACATAATTTTTAACGTCATGTCAGTAGGATTTTGTGCTTCTTGTACAGCCTCAATCTTCCTTTGTCGCAAGCCGTCACATAATTAAGCACAACTAACAGTTACTGGTGTAAGTCTGAGCACGTGGTGTGTGAAATCAGTTGGGCTTATTGGAATCGTGGTTCAGGAAGAATAACTCTGCAACAGTCGGTTCACTGTCACACACGCAACTTTGATCGATGGTGTGACAACCGAATGAGGAAATGAGGAGTAATAAAACTGTGATATACGCACGAAAGCCAAGTGGTCACTGGGGCTGACACAGTGCGGTGGTTGCGACAATTGTGGAGTAACTAGTGAGCTTGGGAACAGCATTTCCAGTAGTGATTACCTTCAGCCAGTAGTAGGAACACCTCAATTTCGGACAGAGGATCTGGTCACATTGCTGAATTGTGCACATGCGCGGTTAGCGGATGCCCCGTCCTGTTCGTGGTTGATTGGGGTTACGAAAGACTACCCTGACCTTGCAAGCACAACAAGCTCTTGGGGAACAAAGTTATTTTGGGCACGTTATTCGGTGAGCTGCTTAGAGCAATTGTTTCGTAGTCGTGAAATTTGAGGTCTAAATATCCCAGACGAAATGGTGAATAGTACTTGGAGAGTGCGGTTTACGCACGACGACTTTAAGTACCGTTGAAGAGTATGTGATAAACCGCACTCACATCTGCATGTGAAAAGTCTATCGGTTCCTCCTTGGTAAGTGCCGTCGCCCGGTGAAACAGTGGAAATGAGTGGAAATGAAATCGTAGTTTTGTTAGTAAATTTAAGGAGGGGAGTGATACCTCCTTGTTGACTTGCCTAAGACCTGTAGATGTTTTGGTGGAGCCCAGATAACGGAGTCGATGCATACAAGATCCAAGAAAAAGTCTTATATTAACTTACCTTTCAAGAACGATTATGCTATTTGGAAGACCACTAAACGTATTACCTTCGTTACGCTGTGTTGCTCAACTTGCCCACAGTATCTGAACTCATATTTTACCTCTAATTTTGAGAAAGAGAGCTCATTCTCTCTGGTCCAATTCACACAGTATATGCCATTTTATGCGTGATTGTGGGTCGGTCACTATATAGACAACCGATAAGTGTTTCAGTTTTCAAATACGGGAACACGTGATAAATTGGATTCAACACAAAACGAACGATCTTTCATGCTCCTCTGTACCTCCGCGCTTGCGCAGACCTCCAGCTTTCTCCCCCATCGCACACCTACGGTTCACGCCGTCAGCGGATACCTATCGGATCAGCGTTCAGAGTTGCATTGCGTCACCCTAATCATCGCCATCTTAATTTTACCCTTATTGTCAGAGTAAGCCGGAGGAAGTGAGCTGTGCGCGTTCAAAACAATTATATGTCAGACGTAGGGATTAAATTTTAGTCATTCAAATTGCACCTCAATATTGTTTGATCACACTCACAGTTAAGCTCGCGATTGCATTTCGGTTATTGTTAATCGTATTGTGAAAGGGAAAACGCATGATTCAGTTAGGTTTCGTCTGGCTAGTATGCTCATCGGATTCCTATAGGGAACCAACTGCGCGTCTAATAATGAGAACCGTCACCCAACCAACCTACTTTGACCACCATGGACGACTGATGCCTTAGCGTGCCTTGACTGGTTGGCGTCCTTGGTTACTACTTTGAGGTAGGCAAGTTGGACACATGTTTTGTCTCATGCGTAGTTCTTATGTATTAAGCCAAATTGCAACCGTTTGCTGTCCATGATCTCAAGTAGAAGCTACAAGTATGAATTTGTCAGTGGATAAATCCGTTTTCTTTTCAACCCAGCCTGCTGAAGTATACTCGGAACAAAGCGGGCAGTTGGATTTAGTTGCTTTTTCGCCGAACTCAGATTGTCTCAATCCGCTGTTCGTAAATACCTACAAACTGCAGTTGCGAGTAAAAGTTTTTGGACCAAGTCTGAGAATTCTCACCCAAGGCCAGTTGGATTTTGGGACTGTGTATATTAATGTTTCACGCACAATGGAGATACGAATCATCAACGAAGGTGAAAGCCGATCACTCTGGATAGCACGTATCGAAGATGTGTCTGAGACAGGTACGTTCAACAATTAGAACTACATCCTGATGAATCTTACTGTTTTAAATAAGTGGAACAAGATTGCCCTTGAGTCAAAGTTGTACTAACATGACATATAAGAAAAGCAGCTGTTCATGTTTTATTCTTTACCCCCTTGGAGCACTGTAAGAGTGGTAACAGCGAAACTACCAGGTGGATGGGCATACGTTCTACCGTCAGCTTCGCGATGTGTTCTTAGCAGCGATTAATCCTAACCCACATATGCACTGTAAACTGATGTGGCTATCTGCGTTCTACTCTTCACCTGCGTCCGAATGCCATGCTCATTTGAAATACATGATTTGGAGTAAGAGGTGATCTTGAACTACTCCTGTATTGTGCACATCCTGTACAAGAAAAGCTCATCCAAGTAAAACATTATCGACAGCGGCGAAATATCCTTGGTAGCAGGACTGATTTCTGTTTCTCGTATGATACTGGTTCCAATAGCCTCTCGACCTACCCATCAGCTTGATATGACATTAAACGGGGACGCGCACACAGATAATCGTCAGTGAGTAATGAAGGAATTGATTATGTTTTTATGAAGATTCATCGCAGTTAGACTCAGTTTGACAACGATCACTCATCTAGGAAAGCACTAGACGCCCTTGCATCTTACGGAGACTCGTCACCAGCGCGCACTTGCCGAATCCTACCGGATCCAAAACCATGACCTAACTCTTAAAAGAAATAGATCTACACCACTGAGCTATGGGTGAACGTGGCGGACCACCATGCTTAATGTCTAGCTGTGATACAGCACGGCGCATCCTTCACAGCCATGCAGGTATGAACCTGCAGAGGGCAGGGCTGGCTGAGCCAAGCTGCGATCAATCTTCACAAAAACACCATAAATCTTCTACTACTCCTCAATAATCAGTACTCGCTTTAGCAGCTCACTTGCTATCACGATTGGTGGCGGCTTGCTATGGAAGTCGTAGTTTTGAGACCACCCCACTCCTCTGTATGTTCACCACCTGCAAGACAGTGGAGAATGAGCTGCGCTACATCGCAGTTAGATATAAACCATGGCGGTCCGAGGCCGTTACCCATGGCTCAGTGGCGAAAATCGTTGACTTGTACGAGTAAAGTCATAGATTCGAATACGGTTGGATTCGGCGGTTGCGCGCTACTGATGAGTCCCAATAGGATGAAACGGCCGCTTAGCGCTTTTCTGGATGTGTAGTGGATGGCTGAGGCTAGCTTCTTTGAATCTTCTCGAAAATTGGTAATCGCCATTCAGTTAACCAGTAAGGGCATGTTATATGTAACGCGATCTTGGAAGCAATTACACGCCTGCCATCTGGTCGCGTATGCCGTTGACAGTGCACTACCGTAATCATATCGAAAGACTGGAACCCACTTACATACAGAATGCAGATAATCTTTCACTTCCATCTTGCAGGTGTTCAAATTGACGCTATGGACGTACCGAGCAAGACCCCACGAGCGAAATCCGGTTCCTTTGATAGTAACCCATTCAGGCTCCCAATCAACCGCGGATTTCTAGAGAAATGCTCCAACAACGAGTCTAAACACATCGCCGCAATACCCATCGGTTTCTGTCCACCGTAAGTTCAAGTAGAGTTGTTCGCACTAAGTGACCATTGTATGATCCATTAACTATAGTTGTAGATCAGTGCAATGAAAGTCTGTTCGTGGTTGGAAAAGTTCCAGAAAGATTTCTCTCATGTTGAGTGAATTCTGTATGTTATCAGCGCAAAGTAACCACGCCGCCCTCCGCCAGTCTGATTACTGAGGATCTCCACCACAATGGTCGCCAGTCAGACAAATGAATCGCATAGCTCTTTCCCTTGGTCCGCCTGACTGGTGGCGGTCAGCCTTAACCAAACCTTTCAAACTCCTCCGAATTTGTGCAAAAGGCATCCGCATGTCGACAGACATCAACACAATAAGCATTACTAACAGTCTGCAGCTGCGAACCGGTAGCTCCGAACATATCAAGCTTGCTGTTACAAGCCAGGGGATCTGTGGCCTGTTGTATAGTGTCTGGTGATCCTAATGTCGAAAATACTTGTGTCACATTGATTTTGCTAGTTTTTGTTAGTTACTTGTGGGTTGGATTTGGAATTTGACATATCCACTTATGATGACAGGCTGTGTGGAATTAACTACAGGGAATTAAATGAATGATAAATAACGTAGATATCCAGTCACCTGAGGGCTTTAAGAAAAGATGTGGTTGTTAGATGGAAAGGCCAAGTGAAATAAGCAATTTAATAACCCCACCCATTTCACGGACTGAGCTAGGTCAAAATAAGGACATAACAACTGGATTCGCTAGGTGCGCAAGCCCCATGTAACAACATTCTAGGCTCATTGCTGTTAGCTCTA
>OX104064.1:163463547-163474447 GCA_944474145.2 Dicrocoelium dendriticum | reverse complement strand
ATCAGGTATTTGAGCCAAAGCTTACGAATAGAAGCCATGAAGGAGACGCCTAACCGTATTATGCAGCCGGAGCGTGTTATATCATTATTACAAATCAGTCCTGATCAGGATATGTAATTAAGAAGTACTATCAGCAGGCAAATGAACTCGAACACAGGGGACTATTCTCGAGCGGGGGACTGGAAATATCGTGGCTGGATGGGGCGAACTGGAGCGAGCGCCAGTGCATTATCACAGAACAGACGAGTACCAGCGAATATGGACGGAGAATAGGGAGCGGTGAAACGAAACGAATAGTGTACAATCGTTCAGCAACAAATTTGTGCACAGTAGATAAACCTTATCTTTTGGGGCACTACTGTGTCATTCTCGAGGACTCCGTCTCTTAATTGTTCTCTTCTTGCTCCTTGTCATTTTTTCCGTTTTGCTGGTACTAGCCCACCACCAGTCAAAAAGATTGGTATCTTATTTGGTTTACCCTCGATCCCACTATACATCAGATCTTTTAATCTCCATGCATCGTTTGTTCCGATGTGCATTTAATTAGTTTGTGTGTGCATCGTTCTCAGAGACATATATGCGAGACAACAGCGTTTCATTCTCGGTCATTGGACGCAACTTACACACAGGACTTCTTCCGTGACAGCGAACCTGTGATCCGTGGGATTTGCGGCCTTGAAGTCGCTATCAGCGGGCGTGCGAATTCTGCTCTGTTCGCATAAAAAAAACAATACAAAGCCACATGTGTGCGATTTAACTACGATATCAGTTGAAATTGTGACGTCTTTATGCCACTTCGTTATATATATTCGTCGACGGTAGCCCAAATGCTAGTACACAGCTGTCACTGCCAGTTCAGATTACTGAAATATAGAATGTGTTACTCGTTGCAGTTGACCTGAGTGTTCAACTTACACTACTTTGGAAGCCGTATTGAGCCTAACTTTGTAACATAGATGAGAATTTTCTGCAGCCATGCGCCGACAAAAACGTCGCGATCACTAGAAGACGTATACAGTACGACTTTTTGCGTGAATTTATGTGCTACCCAATGAAACACATGTCCCTCTGATCGCAGAATTTTCTGTTCGTTTTCAGCTATCATTTAATCGACACCTTAGCTGGAGGTGAGGACACAGCTCTAACTGATACGCATATGCCCACAACTGCTTGTAATTCCGAAGCACTCATATTGATTCGGGCCGTATCTCGGTACTTAAAATGTTTCGAAATACTGGTAGCTCGGGTTGATGAATCAATTGTTCATTTGCACGCTACATATCACTGCACTGAGGATGCCACCTCGCATGGTGGTGAAACGTTTGCGACAAAACCGCCAAGCTCGAAGAACAAATGAACACTTCGTATCTCAGTATACGCAAGCTTTCACCCCTCCGGATTCCGTGAACTGCGCGGCTCTGAATTCATCTCGTTGCAAATATTCGCAATCCAAAAACAATAAATTTTTTTTTGACATTGTGTTCGGTGGCCATACCAACATCCACTGCGGTATGCAACCGTCTTTGGAGCCGATTAAGTGTTTGAGTTGAGGTGTTCAGACAGCTTCGATCGGTCTGATGGGAACACCGAGGTCGGACGTTGGACGACCAGTACCACACTGCCCACACCTTGTTAGTTATTCGGCTTTGCTTTACCGGTTGGTGTAGGACGACATTCCTATGGATAGAGGAACTCATAGCAAGGTGTCGTTATAACCCATCCAATTCATGGGTTTGGTAAAGATTCGCATGCGTGCGACAAAGTAGGAGAGAGTTAACTAAATGAATAAATAGCTTATTTTCGACAGCGAGGCACACCTGAACAGGCATGTTCCTAGTGTGGTGTGCTACTAATGTAGATATATATATATATATATATATATATATATATATATATATATATATATATATATATATATATATATATATATATATATATATGGGAACACCAACTGCGATTAAAATATGGGAAATGATTTTTTTGGTTTTGCACACGCCATTTTTAATTTTTTTGTATTTTTTGTGAGGTTTTATGTACAACGAAGGGATGGTACAATGGCAGAACAACATTGACGCCACTGATGTCTGTTGCGGGCCATGACGCCTAATATCTCCAACCACTGCGATTCAGCATCTCGTAGCCCCCAACCTGGAAGTCGGACTGGTCCGACTGTCGCCAAACTTGAGGTTACCTTCTTCATGCTCCTTCTCTACGTCATTGGCTGTCCACCGCAGCACTTTTTCCAATCGCTCCCTGGGAGCGCGAATAGCGTTCGACGTGGAAGGCAATGGGCTGGCATGCGCAGAAGGTGCCCGAGCCAACGCATACGATCTCGGAGAATAACGTTCTGCAGACTGTCATTACTCGCCCCAAGCACTCGGTCTCGGACCTCTGCGTTGCTTACATGGTGTTGTTATCACACCTGAGCAATCCTTCGTTGACAGCGATTGTCGAAGACTCACAACCGCTTCATCTCTTCCGAGCGAATAGGCCAAGTCTCACAGCCGTACAAGAGTACTGCACGGACGGAAGCATAGTATACCTTGCCCTTGAGCTTGAGACTGACATCACGACGAGGCCATAGGTGTCTCAGTTTGATGAATGCAAGGCGGGCCTTTGCAATCCGTTGTGAGACTTCATCTCCAACACCGCCACCAGCCGTGATGCAACTCTCTAGATAAGTAAAGCAAGGGATTTCCTCCAGAACATGTCAAGCAATGGTGAGTACGTGTTCAGGCACCTTCCAGTCCTGGAGCAGCATTTTACATTTTCCCGGAGTGAAGCATAAGCCGTACCTAGACGCTCCATTGCCAAGCGGTCCAAAGCGTTCTAGACGGGTTTTGGGTCGTCCCCCAGCAAGACGATATTATCGGCGTAGTCCAAGTCCGTGACTCTGTCTCCAGGGAGGAGCTCAACACCGCAATCCTGGACACCTTCCAGTACCCTTTGGCGAACATCTTCGATCGCGAAATTGAAGAGGAAAGGTGAAAAAGGGCAATCTTGGCGAACACCGCTGATCACAGCAAATGAGGAGTGCGTGCCGTAGGCCCTGACTTTGCCCGACGTGTAACTGTAAAGCTCTTTCAGGATAGTTACAAGCTTATCGGGCACACCTTTCTTCAGTAAACTGTTCCAAAACGCAGATCCATGTATTGAATCAAATGCCGCTCGGATGTCCAAAAACACTACGATTGTTGACCGCCGATGAATGTGACGAAGTTCGAGAACTTGCCGAAGCGTGGATATTTGGTCGATGCAGCCGCGGCCTGGACGAAATCCGGCTTGTTCTTCTCGGGAAAACTCCTCTCTAGTCGTTGAAAGCCTGCGAAGTAGGACCGACACGAAGATTTTGGATGCGACAGAGAGTAACGAGATTCCGCGGTAGTTGCAGCAATCGGCACTGGAGCCCTTCTTGTGAATCGGAACAATAACCGATTCTCCCCATGAGTTCGGGACCTTCTCCTCAGTCCAAACTTTCGTGAACAGCGATAGGATTCCGCTGCCAAGTACACTCCCGCCATCTTTGAATAGAGCTGGTGGTAAGCTGTCGGGACCAGGAGCCTTGTGGCGTTTAAAGATTGGATTGCATTTTGAATCTCTGCTTCATTTGGGGGGGGGGGGGGGGGGGTCTGGGGACATAGGCCAAGCATCATAGATTGGGGCTGGTGTCAGATGGGGCTGAGTTGGGTGGTTGAATTGTAGAGCGAAATGCTGTGCCCAGCGACCCAATCGCCTGTGAAGGTTGGTGATCTTCGTGCCGTCTGATTCGCAAATCGTCTGGCTGATAGCGTGGAAATTGCAACCAAGTGGTCCTGATGATGTAAAATAAACGGCGGAAGTTGCTAGCTGATGCAGCGACTTCCATCTCATCAGCTTGTTTTGACCACAAAGATTCACGATCAGAGCGAAGGCTTGCTTTCAGTTGTTGCCTAATAGACCGGTGGTGTTCGTTGTACTCTGCGCCAGCAGGCACCGACCGTCGGCGATCCATCAATTCCGAAAATCTTCCCAAGATCTAGCTTTTGGGAGTGGAGCGAGCGAGGCCACAGCTAGATAAACCGGCCGACAGCAAGCTTGTTGCAGACTTGACCAGTGTTGATCAACCTCCAGAGTGTAAGAGAGAGAGAGCTTTTCACGAAGCCTTTGTTGATACTCTATCTTCACCATTGGGTTCTCCAACTTGTAGGTGTTCAGTCGGATGTGCTTCGACCTAGGCGAACCACCGAAACGCATGCAAACGGTCGCACATACCAGTGCATGGTCAGTATCGATACATGTTGACCAAAATGATCGGCAGTGGTGTACGCTGCCGCGCCACATGCGACTTATAGCTATGTGGTCAATCTATGACCAGCGCTGGGTTGATGATGGGGGGCGCCAAGTGGCGTACTGGTGTCCAGGATGACGAAAGCTGGTGCTGGAGAGGAATAGTTGATGATCAGCACACAGACTGAGCAGTCTCTCTCCATTGTCTGAGCGAACATCATCATATCCATGCGCTCACATGACAGCAGACGACCGGCACGCGCGTTGAAGTCTCCTGCCAAAACAATGATGTCTGTTTTAAGAGCCCTTAGGAGCAGTTCATAAAGGTTTTGGTAGAACTGGTCTTTGACGGTGTTCGAGCTGCAGTCAGTGGGCGCGTAGGCAGAAATCACGAAGAGAGTACGCTTTTCGACTCTACGTCTGCTAACTTTACAAGAACCATGGAGCCTCATCGCACAATAGCGGCTATTGATCGGAACCCAATCAATCAAAGCAGTCTCGGCTCAAGCACTGAGGGCGATTCCAGCGCCAACTTGCCCAGATGCGGCAGACTCGGCGTCCCCAGAGAGGCGTAAATGGAAGCGGGTGCGTGGGTGGAGCGGTGACATCAGCAGTTAGACCGAGTTGGAGTCCTGGAGTCATGTTTCAGTCAGGCAGCAGATATCAATTCCAATGGTCTCTAGCGTGCGTGCAAATCCAGCTTTCTAACCGATCTGCAGTAATGTGCGTACGTTGAAGGCTGCAACTTTGAACTGCGTTCCGGGTTGCAGGAGCGAAGATGGGCGACTTTGGGACAGGCAGCTCTCTGTTGAGTACTGTGTGGTTGAGTTGGCAGATGTCATAGGAACAAGTTCATCAGTGTAGCTGGGGTTGATCGCCATAGAGGAATCAGGTAAAAATGGTTGTGAATGGTACAAGGGAAGGGTAGGTAAAATGCTGGCGTGTGCTTGTGCAGTTGGCATAGTGACATGAGTGAATAGCATGGTAGCGGCAAGAGAGCCGGTGAATGGTTGTGGTTGTAAGTCAGTAGGCGAGATCATCATCATCATTATACACGCCTGCTAGAGGTGGGAAACCCCTCAGCTACTGTGACGCAATACATGGACGAAAAAGGAAAATAAATACAAAAGTTGCATGCCAGCTGAGCTACCAGCAACAGATAGGCATCGTTCCGGTAAGCTACCAGCCGGCTACTAAGCAAAAAGAAAAAAATTATTGTGTTTTACGCTAAGAAATGAGATCGTAGGTGGAGGGGGAGGCTAAAAGGGATGGGGAGGGACAAAGAAACTCACAGCAGGAACGCCACTGAGGTCGGCTCCTTGCCATGTCAGCAAGTGTATCCAGCCAAACGTGTTCACCGTCTTTTGGACCCCAACCAGGGAGCCGTGACGCTCCAACCGAGGCCAGCTCAGAAGTGAGGGCCTTCATTCCTCTGGACCAAGTCATCGCTTGGCCACCCCTCCTCTTCTTCCATCCACATCCCCGGTGAGCAAACAACGCACGTCGTGGAAGTCGATGGGCTGGCATGCGCAACACGTGGCCCAGCCATCGGAGCCTGGTGCGTGAAATGACGGTGCTGAGCGGTTCAGTTCCTTTTCCTGTGCCGTAAACAAGGCGTCGAACACGCTCGTTACTCACGCGGTGTTCCCACCAGATGTGAGCCAAACTGCGAAGGCACCGATGGTCGAACGTAACTAGCCTCTTCATGTCCGCCGATCTTAGGGGCCAGGTTTCGCAACCGTACAGTAAGGTCGAACGTACCGCCGCATTGTACACTCTACCCTTCAAGGCGAGAGTAATGTCGCGCCGCCGCCATAGGTGGCGAAGATTAGCAAAAGCACTTCGAGCTTTGCTATCCGGTTCGTGATCCCAAGGGCGCTGATACAACTTCCCAGGTAGTTGAATTTCCGAACGACTTCTAGCTGATCCCCACCAAGGGTCAGCGCAGGAGGCGATCCCTGCCAATCTTGGAGGAACGCTTTGCATTTCGATGGTGCAAAGCAAAGCCCAAAGCGACTGACAGCCAGTGCTAATCTGTCCAGCGCGGCTTCGCACGTCTGGGAGCTGTCACAGATGAGGGCAATGTCGTCTGCATACTCCAAGTCAAGAAGTCGTTCTCCTGGGAGTAGCTCCACATCTTCCAAGTCATGTCCTGTAAATGCAATCTCCATGACTTCGTCAATAGCGAAGTTGAAGAGGAAAGGTGACAGCGGGCATCCTTGTCTCACACCGCTGGAGATATTGAAGGGTGGCGACAGCTTGCCGTAAGCTCTCACTCTGCCCGTGCTACGCGCGTATAATGCTCGGATAATATTTACATATTTCTCGGGCACACCTTTCCTGAGTAAACAATTTCAAAGGGCACATCGATCAACCGAATCGAAGGCACCTTTGATGTCGAGGAACACGACTACAGTGGGCCGCCAATATGTGTGACGGTGCTCCAACAACTGAAGCAAGGTGAAGATGTGGTCGATGCAGCCACGACCCCGACGAAACCCGGCTTGCTCCTCACGAATCTGGCTTTCACGAGCGCCAGTCAGTCTGTGAAGGATTATGGAGGCGAGTAATTTGGAGGCGATGGAGATCAGACTGATTCCTCTATGGTTGCCGCATTCCGAACGCGAGCCTCCTTTGAAGATGGGAACAATAACGGAGCGGCTCCAGTCGGTTGGGACAGTCTCCTGCTCCCACAGTTTCACTAGTAATTCATGTAAAGCATCAACAAGAGCAGAGCCTCCGAATTTGAAGAGGGCTGGAGGAAGATCATCTGATCCCGCGGCTTTGTTCAACTTCAACAGTCCGATCTCACGTTCGACTTCTGAGCGAGAGGGTGGATCCAAAGGGACAGCCCACGGAGCAGGGCGATCACTGGCCGGCGAAGGATCGAACAATTCTAGCCGATTAAATTGCTTTTCAAAATGCTCAGCCCAACGCTCCAAACGTTTTGACAAATTGTGGATAGACTGTCCACTCTCGTCACGTATAGTTTCACTAACACCAGGTCTCCTGCTGTCCGTTTCCCGTATCAGACGGAATAACTTACGATGGTTGCCAAGGGCAGCGGCCACTTCCATCTCTGACGCACGGTGAGACCACCAAGATTCGCGGTCTCTCTTCAGGCTAGCACGAAGTCTTGCCCGGAGCTCTTTGCGAGTTTCATTGTGTTCGCTTCCAGCCGGCATATTCCGGCGAGCATCGATAAGTTCTAGAGACTGTGAAGAGACCTAATAACCATGTTGGCTATTAGACATACCACATGAGGATTTGCCTGCTGCTAGTAAGGTCTGGTGAACATGTGACCAGTGACCATCAATTGTCTCCAGTGAGCGCTTACTCAACTCGCATGTCAGCGTACTTCGATACGCATTCAGAACAGCTGGCTTTGTCAGTTGGCTGGTGTCAATGCGCTCACAGCGTCGTCGTGGGCGTGCGCCAAAGTGCATCCGCATGTCAGTACATACAAGTGCATGGTCGGTATCCACACATGTGCTCCAAATCGAGCGACAGTTCTGGATGCAGCCTCTCCAGAGGTAACTGATAGCAATGTGATCGATTTGCGTCCAAGGTTGGTTCGAGGCTGGTGGGCGCCAAGTCACCCTCGGGTGGGTGCTGTGTCGGAACTTAGTGCTCGCAAGAAATAAGCGAGCATCTTCACACAAATGAAGTAACCGCTCACCGTTATCATTACGGGAGCCCACACTGTGCTGACGGCTCAAATGCATTTCATCAGTGGACAACTTTCCAACTTGCGCGCTCAGATCCCCGGCCAGCACAACAGTGTCCTTGCTTCTTCTGTGGCGAAGGAGCTGGGTCAGTTGGCGATAGAAGTCGTTCTTTACCGAATCACCGCTACAGTTTGTGGGTGCGTAGGCAGTAATGATGAATAGACACCTATTAGTCTCGCGCGACTTCGAAGCTTTAAACGAGCCAGCCAATCGGACCGTACATATCCGGCTACTGATTGGAATCCAATCAACCAGAGCAGCTTCAGCCCGGGGACTCAGGGCAATGCCAACACCAGCTTGGCCGGTGCTCGTAGCTGCATCGTCACCGGATAGACGCAAGGGGAAAACACTGCTTGCGTCACCTGAAGGGGATCGCAGAGTGAGCACAGAGCTCGAGTCTTGCAAGCGGGTCTCTGATAAGCAGCAGATGTCGATCGAGAGGGTCTCCAATGTTCGGGCAAGTGCTGCCTGTTGACCGATCTGTAGTAATGTGCGTACATTGAGGCATGCCAATCTGAAGGAGGATCGATGGCTCCAAATGGAAGCCGATGAACTCGGCTAGACCGCTTGGTTGGACATGGGCTTGTCGACAGTAGAAGAGTGACGCTCGGTGTTTGCATGTGAGTTGAAACTAAACGATAAACCCTTAGCAAAGCAAGTTGGAGGAGGGCCGAGAATCGGGGAGTTGCAAACTGGGAGGATAGAAGTGAAGTTGGAAGGGAGAAAATGCGTAAGTGTGGGAATAAGAAAACGGGTAGGCTTGAGCAGTAGCATCCAAACCCCGCTCGATGTAGCAGATCGGGCACCGTTGATTATCCTCTGCGGCGGGCCAGAGCATCAGAAACTGTTTGAGGAAAGTGGGCAAAATACTACCCGGTTTGCCCGGGCCGAAGTGGAGGGTTGTCTTAGGGATCCCCACCCCGAGCCTTTGATCAAGAATCTAACTTACAAAGCAGCAGGACGATATAAGGATATCGCAACCCGTTGTGAACCGGTGATCAAACGAGTAATTCATACGCCTTTAGGACCACATACGACCAGGGGTCTAACACATCCTTGAATTACAATGCCACTCAGAGAGAGGCAAGAGGCAGTGACTTTATTTAGTGGCGAGTCACATCCGCCACGTCTCACTGTTGTTAAACGGACATCAGTGGGTTTTTTATAGAGAGAACGCTTGTCAGGCGAAAACCCACCACGTCCTGGGACACTGCCGCCGAACCATTTGCTGGAACGGGATAATCCCGAGCTACTATTGTGTAGTATGGTGAACTGAGCAGAACCGTTGAACTCAGCGAATAATGGATCACCGCGGCTATACTACATTGTCAGTTTCAGAGGATGATCTCTTAGGTTAGTGTTGTGGTTCAGTTCCAGCAGCGGACGGCAAATGTGGTTTGGGTTCTACAGAATTTGGTAAACCATTATGAGATCATCCCGCACAAAAGGCGATAACGACTGCTGTACATTCTTAGGGACTTCAGTCTAAGCTGATAGGGCAGATGAAAGTGGCCTCTGACGTTCTTGGTTGCCCTTCGTTGCGGAGTCTCGAGAGCCATGAGATCCTGTTTATGCTATGAGTGCCCCGTCTTAAAATCTTGGTTTACATTTCAAAAGAGAGGCGAAACATACATTACGTTGACGTGCACCACGAGAGATTAATATGCGTGATAACATCACCTTCGCCACGATTCCCACATGTACATGGTTAGTTGACACGATGGCAAATGAATCTCACAATCACTAGAATCAGGTCTCTTGAAGCATAATTACGCCTAGCTTCGAGTATTCATGACAGCAGATTGTGATCCATTTTGCTCATAGTTGATCGTATATTTGAGCTAAGTATAACATGTATACTGATGATCTGCAATGTATTTTTTCTCCGTTATGCGACCCTCCATCCAGCAGGATGCTTTTTAATAAGACTGTTCTGCTTCTTTTAGATTATCGTCAGTTTTTTCTTATGCCTTTACCGTAAAAAGGGAGTGTTTATTAGAGTAGAAACACATTGGTATTTTAAAATATCGCGAGTGTAGGTTATCATGACCTTGCTTATCGCATGGCTTGGTGTAGAAAAACGATGGTAATTGTTGCCGAAATCGTGTGTGTAAGTAATCCCGCGGGTGAAACAGAAAAGTACGGCCAAGTTTGAAGGCCCCGCCATGGTCTTAGCGACCGTGTAGTCACATGTACAATTACTTGGGAGATCTTGAACAACTTTCCCCTTGTGTCAGCGCGTGACCGAATGTACAACCCGGAGATCGCGGGTTCGAGTCTTTGTAAAGGACCGGGCAACCCTCGCACGACTAATGGTAGTTGCATGGATGCGAAGCGTCGGTATGGCGTAATGCTGATGATTGGTTGACAGCATTTGGACAGAGTTCATCGATAGGTTCAGTGATATGATAACTAAAGCATCTGAAACGTGGCCACTTCGTTCTGCAAAGTACCATCAGTTCTCAGAAGCAGTACTCAAAAATGCATGACAATAAGCGATGCAGCATTGCATTCCTATAACACTAACCCCGAAGTCTAGCCCATTGCATCACACTTCTCTGAGGACAAATTTACCTACCATCTATGCTTGGCTAGACCCTTTCAGCTCAGCAACAAACTATTTTCCAGGCATGTCGGCAACCTTCGTAAAACATGGCATCCCCTAACCTTTCCCAACAGACATCAGGACACAAAGGGCCGACAAAGTAGCTCATGTTCTTTGACTACCATACGCTCTAATTTTCGAGCTGTGCTACGATAGTTGCCCTTCTTGTGCTTTCCTCGGGAAATGCCAACATTCAACCTAAGTCACTAGGCTAGCCGAGCCTCTGTCGCGGTGCTTTTAAGGACTCTTCGATGAACTACAATTCCCGACTGTGTATGGCATCATCACTCAAATTTTTGAG
>OX104064.1:163358454-163463476 GCA_944474145.2 Dicrocoelium dendriticum | reverse complement strand
GTCGTTATAACCCATCAGCAATTTCATGGGTTTGGTTTTGCTTCGCATGCGTGCGACAAAAGTAGGAGCGAGGTTAATCTAAATGGAATTAATTAGCTTATTTTCGGTACAGCGGAGGACACACCTGTACAGGCCATGTTTTCCTTAGGTGTGGTGTGCTACTAATGTGTATTTATTACATTACCACACAATATCTAATATACTATATTTTGATTTATTTTCTACTATTTTTTGTATTTATAGTATATTTTTATTTTTTATATTTGGGATCTCCTACTGTCGATTTAATCATTAGGGGATATTTGTTTTTTTTGGTTTTTGCACACGCACATTTTTAATTTTTTTTTGTTATTTTTTGTGGTGGTTTTTATGGTACAAACGACAGGGATGGTACAATGGCAAGCTGACATACATTGACGCCTCTGTTGTTCTGTTGGCGGGCCATGTAGCAGATTATCTCCATAACCTCTGCAGATTTTCAAACATTTCTCGTAGCCCCCCAACCTCTGGAAGTCGGACTGGGTCCGGACGTCGCACAAACTTGAGGTTACACATTACTTCCATGCTCCTTGCTCTAAGTCATTGGCAGGCTCCACCCGCGAGTCACTTTTTCCATCGCTCCCTGGGAGTGGCGCGTAGAATAGCAGTTCGTTTACGTGGTAGGGACAATGGGCGGGGCACTTGCGCAGATGGTGCCCCGCTAGCCACACGCATACGAATCTAGGAGGAATAACGTTCTCGCATGACTGGCATTTACTCGCCCACACACTAAGCACTCTCACGGTATACGGGTCATCTGCACGTTGCTTACCTCTTAGGTGGTGTTTTCACTCACTTGAGCATTCCTTACGTGGACAGCGTTTGTCGAAGACTCACAACCCGCTTCATCTCGTACCGAGCGATTAGGCCATAAGTACTCTCTGACCCGTACATGAGTCTTACTTGCACGTGACGGCGTAAGCATAGTTTACTTGCAATTGTGCTTGTGACTGGACATCACGGGACGAGGGCCATAGGTGGTCCTCAGTTTGTTGAATGCTTGGCGGGCCTTTGCAATCCGTTGTGTGTGACTTTATCTCACTACACTGCCACCCCTGCACCGTGATTCTCAACAGCTCTATAGATAAGTTTAAGGCAAGGTCACTTGCTCCAGAACATGTCCAGCATTGGGGGGACGCGCGGGGGGTTCTAGGCAACCTGCCTAGTCCTGGTGACAAACATTTTACAATTTTCCCGATTGTAGTGAAAGCTTTTTGACCGTATCCTTAGTACGCTCACTTGTGCACATAGCGGGCCAAAGCGTTCTTGACGGGTTTTGGGTCGTACCACAGCAAGTCGATAATTTTCGGCGTTGTCCAAAATGTCACGTGTCTCTGTCTCCAGGGAGGAGCTCAACACCGCTATCCTGGACACCTTCCAGTTCTTTGGCGAACATTTTCGATCGCGAGAATTGAAGAGGAAAGGTGAAATAAGGGCAAGCTTGGCGAACACCGCTGATCATCAAGCTAAAATGAGGAGTGCGTGCCGTAGGCCCTGACTTTGCCCGAACGTGTAACTGTAAAGCTTCTTTTAGGATAGTTACAAGCTTATCGGGCACACACTTTCTTCAGTAAATATGTTCCAAAACGCAGATCTTGTATTGATAATCAATGCCTCTCGGATGTCCAAACATACTATGTTGTTGACGCCGTGGATATGGACGAAGTTCGAGATACTTGCCGAAGCGTGGAGTATTGGTCGTATGCAGCCGCGGCACTGGATCGATATCGGCTTGTTCTTCTCGGGAAAACTCATCTCATAGTCGTTGAATAGCTGCGAAGTAGGACCGCCACGATAGATTTTCGGATAGCGACTAGAGGAGTTTAACGTAGATTTCCGCGGTAGTTGACAGCAATCGGCATGGAGCCCTTCTTGTGATCGGTACAATATCGATTCTCCCCATGAGTTCGGGACCTTCTCCTCAGTCCATACTTTCGTGAACACGATAGGATTTCCGCTGCCAAGTACACTACACCATTCTTTGATTTAGAGCTGGTGGTAAGCTGTCGGGACCATGGAGGCCTTGTGGCGTTTAAAGATTGGATTGCATTTTGGAATCTCTGCTTCATTTCGGGGGGAGGGAGGAGGGGGGTCTGGGGACATAGGCCAAGCTATCATAGATTGGGGCTGGTGTCAGATGGGGTGAGTTGGGTGGTTGAATTGTAGAGCGAAATGATGTGCCCAGCGAACCACCATGCGCTCGTGAAGGTTGGTGATCTTCGTGCCGTCTGATTCGCAAATACTCTGGCTGATAGCGTGGGAATTGCATACCAGTGGTCCTGATGATGTAAATAGACGGCGGAAGTTGCTAGCTGATGCAGCGATTCCATTTCTCTTCAGCTTGTTTTGACACCAAAGATTCACGATCAGAGCGAGGCTTGCTTTAGCTGTTGCCTAATAGACCGGTGGTGTTCGTTGTACTCTGCGCCAGCAGGCACCGCCCGTACGGCGATCACATCAATCCGATTACTTCCCAAGATCCTAGCTTTTGGGGTGGTGGAGAGAGCGTGAGGCACAGCTGGATAAACGGCCGACACAGCAAGGCTTGTTGCAGACTTGTACCAGTGTTGTTCAAACCTCCAGTGAGTGTATGAGGAGAGTGAGCTTTTCACGATAGCCTTTGTTGATACTCTATCTTCACCATTGGGCTCTCCAACTTGTAGGTGTTCGTCGGATGTGTCTTCGACCTAGGCGAACCACCGAAACGCATGCAAACGGTTCGCACATACAGTGCTTGGTCAGTATTCGATCCATGTTGACCAAATATGATCGGCAGTGGTGTACGCTGCGCCGCCTCATGCGCTTTATAGCTATGTGTCAATCTATGATGACCAGCGCTGGGTTGATGATGGGGGGCGCCTAAGTGGCGTACATGGGTTCCAGGATGACGGATTGCTGGTGTGCTGGACGTGGTATACGTTGTTGATTCAGCACACATGGGATGAAGCTGTCTCCTCGTCCATTGTCTGGAGCGAAACATGTCATTTCATATGCTTGACGCTCACATGACCTGCAGAACGACCGGCAACGGACGGCGTTGATGTCTCCTGACACTAAAACTTTGTTGTACTGTTTTTTAGATGCCAATTTAGGTGCAAGTTCTCTTTAAGGTTTTGTTAGTGAGAGATCTGGGTTCTTTGACGGTGTTCGAGCTGTCAGTCTGTGGGCGCGTAGGCAGTTATCTACGTTGAGAGTACGCTTTTCGACTCCTCTACGTCATGACTTATCTTTACAAGAAACCTGGAGACCTCATCGCACAATAGCGGTATTGATCGGAACCCAATCAATCAAGCAGGCAGTCTCCGGCTCAAGCTACATGATGGCGATTCCAGCGCCAACTTGCCAGATGCGGCAGACTAGGCGTCCCACTGAGAGGCGTAAATGGAGCTTGGGTGAGCGTGGGTGGTGCGGTGACATCAGCAGTTTGACCGAGTTGGAGTCCTGGAGTCATTGTTTCAGTCAAGGCAGCAGATATCAATTCCAATGGTCTCTAGCGTGCGTGCATATCCTGCTTTCTTATCCACGATCTGCGATTTGTGCGACGTTGAAGGCTGCAACTTTGAAACTGCGTTCCGGGTTGCAGGAGCGATGATGGGCGACTTTGGGACAGGCAGCTCTCTGTTGAGTACTGTGTGGTTGAGTTGGCAGATGTCATAGGAACAAGTTCATTCAGTGTAGCTGGGGTATGATCGCCATAGAGGAATCAGGTAAAAATGGTTGTGAATGGTACAATGGGAAGGGTAGGTAAAAATGCTGGCGTGTGCTTGTGCAGTTGGCATAGTGACATGAGTTGAATAGCATGGTAGCGGCTAAGAGAGCCGGTGAATGGTTGTGGTTGTAAGTCAGTAGGCGAGATCATCGTCATCATTATACACATTCAGCTAGAGGTTGGGAAAACACCTCATCTGATACTGTTCCCGCAATACATAAATGAAAAAGGAAATTAAATACAAAAGTTGCATACCAGATGAGCTGGCAGCAACGGATAGGCATCGTTCCGGTAAGCTACCAGCCGGCTACTAGGCAAAAAGAAAACTTATTATGTTTTACGCTAAGATATGAGATCGTAGGTGGAGGGGGAAGCTAAAATGGATTGGGAGGGACAAAGATACTCACAGCAGGAACGCCACTGAGGTCGGCTCCGTGCCATGTCAGCAAGTGTATCTAGCCAAACGTGTTCACCTTCTTTTGGACCCCAACCAGGGAGCCGTGACGCTCCAACCGAGGCCAGCACAGAAGTGAGGGCCTTCATTCCTCTTGACCAAGTCATCGCTTGACCACCCCTCTTCTTCCATTCACATCCCCGGGGAGCAAACAACGCACGTCGTGGAAGTCGATGGGCTGGCATGGGCAACACGTGGCTCAGCCATCGGAGCCTGGTGCGTGAAATGACGGTGCTGAGCGGTTCAGTTCCTTTTCCTATGTCTAAACAAGGCGTCGAATACGCTCGTTTCTTACGCGGTGTTTTTACCAGATGTGAGCCAAACTGCGAAGGCACCGATAGTCGAAGGTAACTAGCCTCTTCATGTCCGCCGCTCTTAGGAGCCAGGTTTTGCAACCGTACAGTAAAGTCGAATGTACCGCTTCATTGTACACTCTACCCTTCAGAGCGAGAGTGATGTCGCGCCGCTGCCATAAGTAGCGAAGGTTAACAAAAGCACTTCGAGCTTTTGCTATCCGTCTCGTGATCTCGTCTTCGATCCCAAGGGCGCTGATACAACTTCCCAGGTAGTTGAATTTCCGAACGACTTCTAGCTGATCCCCACTAAGGGTCAGCGCAGGAGGCGATACCTACCAATCTTGGAGGAACGCTTTGCATTCCGATGGTGCAAAGCAAAGCTCGAACCGGTTGACAGTCAGTGCTAATCTGTCCAGCGAGGCTTGGCACGTCTGGGAGCTGTCACACATGAAGGCAATGTCGTCTGCATACTCCAAGTCAAGAAGTCGTTCTCCTGGGAGTAGCTCCACACCTTCCAAGTCATGTCCTGTAAATGCAATCTCCATGACTTCGTCAATAGCGAAGTTGGAGAGGAAAGGTGACAGCGGGCATCCTTGTCTCACACCGCTGGAGGTACTGAAGGGTGGCGACAGCTTGCCGTAAGCTCTCACTCTGCCCAAGCTACGCCCGTATAATGCTCGGATAATATTTACATATTTCTAGGGCACACTTTTCCTGAGTAGACGGTTCCAAAGGGCACATCGATGAATCGAATCGAAGGCACCTTTGATGTCGAGGAACACGACTACAGTGGGCCGCCAATATGTGTGACGGTGCTCCAACAACTGATGCAAGGTGAAAATGTGGTCGATGTAGCCACGACCTCGACGAAACCCGGCTTGCTCCTTACGAATCTGGCTTTCACAAGCTCCAGTCAGTCTGTGAAGGATTATGGAGGCGAGTAATTTGGTGACGATGGAGATCAGACTGATTCATCTATGGTTGCCGCATTCCGAACGCGAGCCTCCTTTGAAGATGGGAACAATAAAGAAGCGGCTCCAGTCGGTTAGGACAGTCTCCAGCTCCCACAGTTTCACTAGTAATTCATGTGAAGCATCAACAAGAGCAGAGCCTCCGAATTTGAAGAGGGCTGGAGGAAGATCATCTGGTCCGGCGGCTTTGTTCAACTTCAACAGTCCGATCTCACGTTCAACTTCTGAGCGAGAGGGTGGATCCAAAAGGACAGCCCACGGAGCAGGATGATCACTGGCCGGCGAAGAATCGAACAATTCTAGTCGATCACTTTGCTTTTCAAGATGCTCAGCCCAAGGCTCCAAACATTTTGACAAACTGTGGATAGGCTGTCCGCTCTCGTCACGTATAGTTTCACTAACATCAGGTCTCCTGTTGCCCGTTTCCCGTATCAGACGGAATAACGTACGTTGGTTGCCAAGGGCAGCGGCTACTTCCATCTCTAACGCTCGGTGAGACCACCAAGATTCGCGGTCTGTTTTCAGCTAGCACGAAATCTTGCCCGGAGCTCTTTGCGAGTTTCATTATGTTCGCTTCCAGCCGGGATATGCCGGCGAGCATCGATAAGTTCTAGAGACTGCGAAGAGACCCAATGCTCATGTTGGCTATTAGACATACCACATGAGGATTTGCCTGCTGCTAGTAAGGACTGGTGAATATGAGACCAGTGAGCTTCAATTGCATACAGTGAGCGTTTATCCAACTCGCATGACAGCGTACCTTGATAGGCATTCAGAACAACTCGCTTCGCCAGTTGGCTTGTGTCAATGCGCTCACAGCGTCGTCGTGGTCGTCCGCCAAAACGCATCCGCATGTCAGCACATACAAGTGCATGGTCGGTGTCTACACATGTGCTCCAAATCGAGCGACAGTTCTGGATGCAGCCTCTCCATCGGTAACTTATCGCAATGTGATCGATTTGCGTCCAAGGTTGGTTCGAGGCTGGTGGGCGCCAAGTCGCCCTCCGGCGGGTGCTGTGCCGGAAGTTATTGCTCGCAGGCGATAAGCGAGCATCTTCACACAAATGAAGTAACCGCTCACCGTTATCATTACGGGAGCCTACACCGTGCTGACCGCCCAAATGCATTTCATCAGTGGACAACTTTCCAACTTGCGCGTTCAGATCCCAGCAAGTACAACAGTGTCCATGCTTCTTCTGTGGCGAAGGAGCTGAGTCAGTTGGCGGTAGAAGTCGTTCTTTGCCGAATCATCGCTACAGTTTGTGGGTGCCTAGGCAGCGATGATGAATAGACACCTATTAGTCCCGCTCAACTTCGAAGCTTTGAACGAGCCAGCCAATCGGACCGCACCCATCCGGCTACTGATTGAAATCCAATCTACCAGAGCATTTTCAGCCAGGGGACTCAGGGCAATGCCAACACCAGCTTGGCCGGTGCTCGAAGCTGCATCGTCACCGGATAGGCGCAATGAGAATCACTGCTTGCGTCACCTGAAGGGGGTCGCAGAGTGCGCACAAACCTCGAGTCTTGCAAGCGGGTCTCTGATAAGCAGCAGATGTCGATCGAGAGGGTCTCCAATGTTCGGGCAAATGCTGCCTATTGACCGATCTGTAGTAATGTGCGTACATTGAGGCATGATAATCTGAAGGAGGATCGAGGGCTCCAAATGGAAGCCTATGAACTGGAATGGGCCGCTTGATTGAACGTGGTCTTACCGATAGGAGAGGAGTGACCCTCCGCGTTCACATGTGAGTTGAAATTAGAATATATGCCTATCAAAGCATGTTGGGGTAGGGCCGAGAATCGGGGGGTTGAAAACTGAGGGGGATAAAAATGAAGTTAGAACAAGACGGTAAGAGTGAAAAAGCATAAGAGGGGGAGTGAGAAGACGGGCAGGCTTGAGCAGTAGCATCCAAACCCCTATCCACTCTGCTCGATGCAGCAGATAGGGGACCGTTGATTATCCTCTGCGGTGGCCAGAGCATCAAGAAATTGTTTGAGGAAAGTGGGCGAGATACTACCCGGTTTTCCCGGGCCGAAGTGGAGGGTTGTCTTAGGGATCCCCACCCCGAGCCTTTGATCAAGAATCTAACTTACAAAGCAGCAGGACGATATAAGGATATCGCAACCCGTTGTGAGCCGGTGATCAAACGAGTAATTCATACGCCTTTAGGACCACATACGACCAGGGGTCCAACACATCCTTGAATTACAATGCCACTCAGAGAGAGGCAAGAGGCAGTGACTTTATTTAGTGGCGAGTCACATCCGCCACGTCTCAGTGTTGTTAAACGGACATCAGTGGGTTTTTTATAGAGAGAACGCTTGTCAGGCGAAAACCCACCACGTCCTGGGACACTGCAGCCGAACCATTCGCTGGAACGGGATAGTCCCGAGCTACTATTGAGTAGTATGGTGAACTGAGCAAAACCGTTGGACTCAGCGAATAATGGATCACCGCGGCTATACTACGTTGTCAGTTTCAGAGGATGATCTCTTAGGTTAGTGTTGTGGTTCAGTTCCAGCAGCGGACGGCAAATGTGGTTTGGGTTCTACAGAATTTGGTAAACCATTATGAGATCATCCCGCACAAAAGGCGATAACGACTGTTGTACATTCTTAGGTACTTTAGTCTAAGCTGATAGGGCAGATGAAAGTGGCCTCTGACGTTCTTGGTTGCCCTTCGTTGCGGAGTCTCTAGAGCCATGAGATCCTGTTTATGCTATGAGTGCCCCGTCTTAAAATCTTGGTTTACATTTCAAAAGAGAGGCGAAACATACATTTCGTTGACGTGCACCACGAGAGATTAATATGCGTGATAACATCACCTTCGCCACGATTCCGACATGTACATGGTTAGTTGACACGATGGAAAATGAATCTCACAATCACTAGAGCCAGGTCTCGTGAGGCATAATTACGCCTAGCTTCGAGTATTCATGACAGCAGATTGTGATCCATTTTGCTCATAGTTGATCGTATATTTGAGCTAAGTATAACATGTATACTGATGATCCGCAATGCATTTTTTCTCCGTTATGCGACCCTCCATCCAGCAGGATGCTTTTTACTAAGACTGTTCTGCTTCTTTTAGATTATCGTCAGTATTTTTCTTATGCCTTTAACGTAAAAAGGGAGTGTTTATTAGAGTAGAAACACATGGGTATTTTAAAATATCGCGAGTGTAGGTTATCGTGACCTTGCTTATCTCATGGCTTGGTGTAGAAAAACGATGGTAATTGTTGCCGAAATCGTGTGTGTAAGTAATCCCGCGGGTGAAACAGAAAAGTACGGCCAAGTTTGAAGGCCCCGCCATGGTCTTAGCGACCGTGTAGTCACATCCAACCATTTGCGTTATGCAGAGTATTCTACTGAACATACAGGACTGGCACATACAATCACACGCTACCATCCCTTGAAGGAATTCGATAAGGCAATTACTTGGGAGATCTTGAACAACTTTCCCCTTGTGTCAGCGCGTGACCGAATGTACAACCCGGAGATCGCGGGTTCGAGTCTTTGTAAAGGACCGGGCAACCCTCGCGCGACTAATGGTAGTTGCATGGATGCGAAGCGTCGGTACGGCATAATGCTGATGATTGGTTGACAGCATTTGGACAGAGTTCATCGATAGGTTCAGTGATATGATAACTAAAGCATCTGAAACGTGGCCACTTCGTTCTGCAAAGTACCATCAGTTCTCAGAAGCAGTACTCAAAAATGCATGACAATAAACGATGCAGCATTGCATTCCTACAACACTAACCCCGAAGTCTAGCCCATTGCATCACACTTCTGTGAGGACAAATTTATCTACCATCAATGCTTGACTAAACCCTTTCAGCTCAGCAACAAACTATTTTCCAGGCATGTCGGCAACCTTCGTAAAACATGGCATCCCCTAACCTTTCCCAACAGACATCAGGACACAAAGGGCCGACAAAGTAGCTCATGTTCTTTGACTACCATACGCTCTAATTTTCGAGCTGTGCTACGATAGTTGCCCTTCTTGTGCTTTCCTCGGGAAATGCCAACATTCACCTTGTCACTAGGCTAGCTGAGCCTGTGTCGCGGTTCTTTTAAATACTCTTCGATGAACTACGATTCCCGACTGTGTATGGCATCATCACTCAAATTTTTGAGAGCGGTAGCCGTTCGGATCCTGAAAACTATCGTCCATTGACTCGTCTCTGGGCTGTCGAAGGTGATGGAACCGTTCGTTACTGAAGCTTTAGTGGAGGTATGCGATGTCATGGCACCGTAGTAGTGTGGCTTCCGTCAACATCGGTCATGCACCTACTGATGGCACAAGGTAGTTGGAAGACCACGGTAATAAATGACAATATCTTGAAATATTTTTGAGCCGATCTGGAATTTGGACGGAAACGGATGCTGGCGGGCGCGGGGTCAACAGCATCTAGCTGGACTTTTCAAAGACTCGACCGCATGGATCACCGCATCCTGTTTTACAGGCTACAGAGCTACTTAACCAGGAATTCTGTTCTTAGGTAGCCTGGTAACTTTCTTCACCAACGGTGGTTTCAAAGTGTGTTAGGGGATCACTCTCCAACCGGATTGAGATGAAATGCGGTGTTTCACAATGTTTAGTGCCGGGACTGTGCCTATTCCTGGTGTTTATCAACAACTTTGCAAGAGTGACCGCCCCTAATTTCTTGTTTTTGGCGAACGACTGACAATAATGACGATCACGATTTCCCTTAACGTGACATGGATTGCGTTCATGAATGATTGATGAGGAACATACACCCCTTTACCGGCTAAGTGCAAGGGGATTCATGTGCACCATCAGCCGACGAGCCCTTACAAACTCGGAGACCACATCTCGCAGAACGCCTCTTAGGAGCTTGATCTGGGTGTACTGGTACAGAACAAACTGGGTTGCTCGAAACAATCCGAGAATGGGCCGAGAACTGGTAGTTGTCATGACTGCCTTCTACGCATTGCGTCTGATCGGTTCGACCCCTCGATCCTCTTACATACGTTTAACGACTACGTGCGACCGCACCTTACATGTGCTATCCAGGCGTGGCACCCATGTCAGGGGTATGATCTCGACGCTTTCAAATGTCCTCAACAGATGGCATCCAAGAACCTTAGGGGCCTCATCTGTCTGCCCTACTAGCTTATATTGAAGTCTCTAGTAATGTATAGCAGTCGATATGGGCGCATGCGAGGGGACCTCATAATGGTTTGTTAAATCCTGAATAACCCAAACAACATTTGTCGCCCTCTGCTGAAACCGAGTCATAACACCAAACTATCATCATTTAAAGTTGACCATACAGCGTAGCCAACTTGGATACTATCTCAGTTTCCTTATCTTTCTAGTGTGTCCATCGTGGGACGCTGTCTCAGGTTACGTTGTTTCCACCCTCAATCTAACGATTAAAAAACAGTTTGATGAGGGAGTTTACCTTTCGCATTTCTGTTTATGACTTTTGTCAGCCAAGAGACTACATACCGCAAACAAGCGGTGTGTTCCAAAATCCAACCAGGTAGGTTTATACTTATTATCACTTGAGCACCTCGGTGAGTCCACCTGTGCGCACTCAATCATATTGACGCACTCCACGGTAGCTTTTCTGTTTTGATCTCTGTTATCCTACGGGACATATCAAACATTCGGTTTTACACCTGTTATATGCCATTGTTCCACTATTTCAATTAGAAACAAATTCTATGACCACTCGACGGAATGTTTTGAGACCCTTATCGATACCATCTCATCTCCACATGACAGCCAGATGTTTGTGACCATGAGTTTTCGGTCAGGGGTAATCCCTTTTCTATTGTGTATTTATTCACGAAGTTTCTGTTTCAGTTTACGTTTATATCCCTACTTCCGCGTTATTTGAGTCATTTTTTGGGATAACAACGCATCGTTGTCAGAAACTCACTGCTGTGGACGGTGAGCTGGACCATCTTGACTTGCGGGTATCTCAATGTCTGAAGATTGTAGTTCGAGTTTTATTTCCGTCTACCTGATCGCATCGCATCTTGTGTGAGTAAGTGAGCACTCCACATGCTTGTCTACTGAAGGACGTGGTATAACGTGCCATGGCTGTGCGGACGTCAGTGACTACCTCGCTCTCATTTCCATAGGTCTTACTTCCTAATCGTTTCGACTCTGAGCAGCCTCTGTGTTGTCATTGTGGTCCATCGTGCTTAATATTGACTTACACTTCATTCGGTTTTGTTCACTCTAGGCGAATGGCGCCGCTGCTACAGGGGAGTTCACCATGGATATGGCCTCGGGCGTTGGCGATAAATCTCTTTTCGTTGCCAACCACGCGTATTGAAGCAAGCTTACTCTTGACATTACCGATTACGTTCCTCTTCCCCCTGTTGACTTGTAGTCGTTATTTTTCCGGGTTAATGTTACTTCCCTATTTCTAGAATTCGATCACTGCATGTCTTCGCTTCCTGATTGAAAAGCGATGTATTTTTTCTACCTTTGCTCTTAATCTCGTTATCTAGTCAGCGTACTTTAAATATATTGCCAATCCCGTAATGCCTTTTGTTTTGAAGACCTTAAAATTCACGGATATCATGCTTTACTGACTGGTACACTTGAGAACCGAATTATTGAAAACCAGGCTAGCTTCCGCCCTGGTCATGGTGGCATCGGCCACGTGTTAAAGCAGAGGCACCTTTACAGCTAACCGACTACAGTCATTTTCCTTAACTTGGAAGCCGCCTTCGACTGTTGATCGTGTAAGCTTGTGGCGCTATCTATCCATGAAGGGTGTGAGATGAAAACTCTTCCATTCTGAAGTCTACTGTGGCTGCCGTGTTCCCCATAATAAGTGGAGATCATTGCGGTTCTCCTATTCATCCTTTCCCGTTCAATTTTGCGATCAAAACAATCGCAAATCACACTGTTATCCGCCTCTTCCGGAGTGGAAGTTCTACACTAGCCAAATCAAAATAGGTTTTATCCACTACACTATCATTGGGAATGGAGAAATACATGAGATTTAATGGATGAAAACAAGTAAATTGTGTAATGCAAAATGTCTGTGTATTAAACAAACAACCAACTGCGTATCATGCTGATAAGTTTCGTTGAGTCCACAAATAGTCGTGACAAGCACGGTAGGATGGAATTGTAGTGAGAAGCCGTACGAGAAAATAAGATTTCAAATTTTTTAGCGGGAGCTTACATGACTGGAAAACACATTTGGGACTGGCTATCGGTTGGCACTTGGGTTGCACTTTCCGATCATCCAACTGACCTCTCATCGTGGGTGCTCGTACACCGAATCATGTCCTCGGAAGACCCTTATAATATGAGCACTCTCATACCCCCACAAATGTACTTACTTTGGTAACTGTCCAATTCTTCGCATCCTCACACTTTTGTCCTGTGGTTTAACTTCATTCCCTCATTTAACGATAGCAGACTATTTGATTTTGCTTCTTTGGTACCAGACGTCTCATGCACCATGTATAATGTCACTATATCCATGGCATTGTAACCTAGTTACCGCTTTCTCTGGGTGATGCTCAGGTCGTCAACTTCGACACCATGTTTACTTGTGTGTGTACTTTCTGTAAACCCCTCCTCTGTGATTAGGCCTTCGATGACTGGCCAATGCCCTTGCCAATACTTTCACACGTCTGTGGTGTGCTCACTTGTCGTCTGGCTATCTAATTGAACAGCGCTTTCATTCCCGTTGTGTAATTGCATTTTGTTGCTGACGGTGATACACCTCTATCCTGCACACTTGAGGTATGCTCGGTTGACCTAAACGCATTACTTAGTACCGTAGCTATTGCGATTCAACTGTCCTGTTTTCGGGACCATTGGCTACCCGTAATTCAATGTTCGACCGATGAACGTTACAAATTTAGCGCGTGTATCAGAGTCAGATAGCACTTTCGACAGAGCTTCATGCAGTGGATAAAACGGTCGTTTAGAACTTTGAAGGAAAAACTAGTGCAAGCATTTACATGTTAGTTGAAAACGAAATCAAGTGCCTCTCTAGACAGTCCACTGCATGTAGAAATACGAAAGTTTTTTCTTAATAGCCCAGGAAAAATTACTGGTGAACAGTAAAGTCAGTAAGGCAGAATGCATGTAGTCAAGTTGAAAAATCGAATTACGTGGTACGGAAAGCATTCTAATTCTGAGGGCATAAAAAGGTAGCCTTATAACATTGCCAAATGTTTCAGCAACATGGGTAGACAAAGATAGGTTTTAGGACAAAAAAGACTCCAAAATATTTGACAGTCCATGTCCTGGGTCTGAGTGGATCATCACTGCCATTTGAGGAAATGGCATTCGAAACAACTTGCAGCTTATCAGCCCGAAGGAACAAAAATGCACCACGGCATTTAGAAATGTTTAGAATGAGAGGCCGGGTCGATTACCACAGCACAAATTCATCCAGATCACTATGAGCGGTTGGAGAAATGCGTCACTTAACGACATCATCCTCATATTTGCATCCATTAAAATTGGACTGTATAGGAAGGTCTTTGATATATAGAGAAAACATCGGGGGGGAGAATCGCCTCTTGTAAAGCATCACGATCGGAGCGGTGTAGAGTATTTTGTTCCGTTAAGCTGGGTGAAGTGTGTACGGTTGGTAGTCTTTGATCACGCTGCAGACATTTGTGTGGACCCCACTCGTGAGCAACTGCTTTAGTAGGGTTGACGCTCCCAAAGGCATCTGAATAATCGAGAGAAACAGCAGGCGCACTGCTTCGCACTTTTCATCCACTATAGATGATACGGAATTTGCACGGTACGATACATCATGCAGTGTGGAGCGCTTGGGTATCTAAGCAAACTGGTATACATCGTACAAGTACATGGTAAAAGTAGTTTCTCAACGACTTTCAATATCACCGACCTACATGCAATCGTACGATAGCTTTGAGATTACTTCTTGGGCACAGGCGTTAACATTACAGGGCTTCAAATGTCAAATATTGTGCCACTTATAAAACAGCGGTTGAATAGGGCGGGTGTGGGTACCGCTACCTAATCCGCGCACCCTTTTACAACGACTGGGGATAACGCAACAATTCCAGTTGCCTTAGGAATCTACAATTTTTTGTTTTTTCCGTAACAATCCAATTGATCAATGGTGACTGCGAGACTAGTGTTGGGGAAGGAGCGCAGGGAACACACCCTGTGGGGAAAAACAAAACTCGCCATTGAATCTGTCCACATCCACGTTATCAAGACGCTTCAGGGAACTTCTGCCACGCAACAGCTTTGAAAACCTCCGAAGGTCACGCTAATCGCGATTACCTAGCACAGTTTCAATATCCAAACTTTTCAGTTACATTACCTTTAATTTTATTGCCAACGTTAGCCGCTTAAATTGGGCACACGTTTCGAATTCATACACCCGTTCCTTCTTTCGCCTGCGTTGCTCCAGTAGTGGCGAAAGGAAGGTAGTTTCAGCGGGGCAGCATAGATCCAAGCAGAAGTGAATATATTCTGTAAGATGTTCATACTCCAACAATGAGTTTTCGTCCGTGGAAACTGAATAGTTAAAGCCATCATCACTTGGAGTTTTGCGATCTTTTCTTTTGTGCAGTCTCGCCGTTTGATGGTTTTGAAGGGCTTTTTCTGTCAGACACCATTTGGTCTTGTTGTAATTAATTGGGCCTATCTTCAGTACACATTGGTCTGAGTGACCGAGAGGAGCTCTCCTTAAAGTAGAAAACAACTGGATCTTTTTTGTGCAAACAAACTCAAACTGTGCATCTATTCCGGTTTCGAAAGATACCGTACTTTTTAGCCAAGTGTCTTTATGAACGTCGTATCATTTTTGTTAAAGCCGCCAGCAACGATACAGACAGAGTACTCAATTTTAGGAAGTAACGCTGGTGAGAAATGATACGCAGGATTTTTGAGCTCAGTCCATTTTTTATCGGGGGCCATGTAAATGTTTCCGATGACGACGGAAATAAATACTCAGAAATTTCAGTATACATTCGACTATATGACAGCTAATTTTTGATTTAGTGTATGTAGAGAGCAAGACAGTTTGAGTACACCATTATTAGTTCACATAAGTGGCAACGCTTCCTCCGCGCTTCTGCTGCTTGTAGGACTATTGAATACTAGTCAGAGACGGTTCTCGAAATTAAGCGCAAATATCAGAAGGCACTTGGAGTCGGACGCAGCGGACTGTATTCGATGGGCTACAAGAAGACGCGGACGGATGAAGCGAGACAAGAGCAAACACATAGCGCGGGAACTTACGAGAGGGTCAAGTGTCGAGCCAGATGTAGGTCAACATGGACGTAGTGTAAAGGAGATTAAAACAAGAAATAATAGTATACAGCTGGTCATCAGTGAAATTGTACACAAAAGATAATGGTTATCTTTCGGGACGCTACAGGCGATTGGACCTCACGAAACAGTATCCCGGAGCGATTTGGCATGGCGAAATCACCAGGGTTGCCCAAATGCCGAAACCTGGACTGCATACGTGACACATCGTAACTTCTGTGTGAAACTGATCCGCGAAGACAAGGTCACGCATCAGCAGAAGTTAATGAAGCGATTCTGCACTAACCACAAACTACTGTACAGGCACATTAACGGCCTTCGAAAGGTGAAGCGAGGGGTTCCGGCGCTAGTCACGGCTGATGGGTGCACGCGATCAGCAATGGAAGCAGCTGATCTCCTACGGCTTCATTACTCCCAAACGTTCCAACAAGTGTCGAGCCCAAACATTCACCTCATTTCTAATACTCCACCATCTGGTTTAGAAAACATCACCTTCACTACGGAGGCTGTGTTGAAGAAGTTGTTATCCTTACGTATCCACAGTTCTCCCGGAGCTGATAACATCCGACCAAAGGCTCTACAGGCAGTAGCTAGTGATCTAGCAGAACCACTGGCTATTTTCTATCAGCGATGTCTAGAGGAAAACCTTATTCCACCAGTATGGAAGCAAGGGGTCATCACTCCTATCCATAAAGGAGGTAGCCGCACTGATCCTGCAAACTACCGTCCAATAACACTACTTCCCGTACTATCCAAAGTGATGGAATCAATCGTCGCAGACGCGCTGATGCAATATTTGGAAAGCCACAATTTAATAGTCCCAGAGCAACATGGCTTTCGTCAAAAGCATTCGTGTAATACTAACCTATTAATTGCACGTAATAGCTGGACTGAAGCTGTTGATGATGGAGTTGGAGTCGACGTCATCTACCTGGACTTTTCAAAAGCGTTTGATCGTTTAGACCACCGAGTTCTCCTTCAGAAGCTTCGGAACTACGGCATTGGCGATTCAATCCTGAGTTGGATTAGCAATTTTCTACAAGAACGACAGTTAGTGGTGAGAGTCCGAGAATCATTTTCTCATGCAATCGACGTGGCGTGTGGAGTACCACAAGGCTCGGTGCTTGGACCTCGTCTATTCTTGGTGTTCATTAACGATTTGGCGAGATCAATTACTTCCGATTTCTTATTTTTCGCTGAGGATATCAAGATATGGCGAAGGATCAGAGGACCGGATGACCATGAACGGCTCCAGTGCGATCTTAACAGTGTCGAACTGGTCAGTTCAAAACGCCCTACCGTTCAACGTAGACAAATGTCGCGTAGTACAATTACGCCATAGACATAACTACACCTACATACTTGGGACAAAGGAATTGCAGAATAGCTCGCAGGAACGTGATCTTGGTGTGATCGTACAGAGCGACCTCAACTGTTCAAAACAGGCTGAGGTAGCTGCCAAAAGAGGCAACCAGCACGTCGGCATGCTGCGAAGGGCATTCGGGAGATTTGACCCATCAATCTTCCAATGATGCTTAATTCCTACGTGCGCCCGCATGTTGAGTACGCAATCCAAGCTTAGCAACCTTGGTTGAAACGCGACCTAGAAGCGATAAAGGCACCACAACGGAGAGCAACAAAGAATGTGAAGGGCCTGCGGTATCACTCTTACCACCGAAGGCTGAAGTTGCTGGGAATTTTCAGCGGATGTTATCGAAGGCTGCGCGGCGATCTCATATTAGCGTATCAGATATTGAGTGACCCCAACCACGTATGCCGCCATTTGCTGAAACTTAGCCACAACACGCAGCTCAGAGGTAACTGCTTCAAGTTGAAGGAACAATATAGCCGTCTAGAATGTCGACGGAATTACTTTTCCCTTCGGGTTTGCAAACCATGGAACGCACTCCCAGACTCAGTAGTATCCTCTCCTACCCTGGATGTTTTCAAAAAACGATTAGATGTTGCTCTCAGCTGCCAACATTTTGTTACCTAAGCTCCTCTGTTGTGGATTACGCCAAGCATGTTTTCAACAGGACTAATGTATCAAATGGACCTAAGTGCGCGACCATATTTTATTTTCTCACTCCTTACCTCAACAATCACTGCGCCCCAGTGTCTTTCTGAATGTTTACGCGCGATATTTCTTTTTCATTTTACACTGATGTTAATTATCAAAGTATTCATCTCGGCAGACGTTCGATAGATGACCCAGACATATTTTAATTGCATCATATTCACCGCTACCATCCTACGGGACATGTCAAGCACTTGCTTTTATCCCGTGATAAATCATTGTTCATTGACTAACCTCATCGTTCACATCAGGATGTAACCAATATTTTGTAGCATTCGATAGCTGCGTTTGCTTATTCCTTACGCTGCATAGTGGCACTGAGTTCGGTAAATTTACCAAGTAGAGAGCGCACATTGCTATAGATAATTAGCGGAATTTGCGCTTTATTACTTGGACAGCGTTTACGTCCGGCTTGCCGGCCAGCACGGTGCTTTCTCATTTTACCAACGCGTTGTTTCAAAATTTCCTTTGTTGGTGCTTCCGACTTTGTGACCGCATGCGACATAAGGTGCGTTTTTCGCAGCGCCTCTGAACAATTCCAAAAAGTCGGCAGAGTAGCATAACATCGATGACCTCAGAATGATCTAGATAAACAAAACTGCGAGGATAGTAAGACAAACGTGGTAAATCCGCAGTAGATAGCATTTTCCAAGGGGAACACAGCAACGGCCGATTTGAAGGTCTCCCCAGACTGGCTCGTAGAGTTGAACTCTGCAGCTCGTCTAATACGTTTTCGTGCAAAGTAATGGTCACCTTTCTGGTCGACAAAGCTGCCAGCGTAGCGGGTTCGGTTGAAGATAAGTGAGCACACCCTTCGAATCTCCCTACAACTGTCAATCACTCCCCGGTACACGTCCAAAACATCTGCGCTAGCTTCATACGAATGAACAAAGTGTTTACGGTTAAAAGAAACAAAACCAAGTTTCTGAATAGTCAACATCCAGAATGTGCATAAGGTCTGTTGACATTATCAGAAACACCAGCTAGTGTTCTGCTCCGTTCTTCGGACTCATTGACTTCAGCGTGGCGCTACCATTTCTTCGTAGCTGCTAGCCGTCCCACATTCGGACATGTTTGCTTTCTGCAAATACTTAAGATTGTTTGTACGTAACAGTTTCCAGACATTATGGCCTGCTGGAAACCCACGCACTTCTGTTGCTCGTAGTCGAAAGCTTGTCAGTCTGCTGTCGGATTATATACGCCCAATTTTGTAAAACCAAAATCGATCGTACCAGAATGCAGGAACCAGCACGGCTCGAAAACTCATTGCTATACAACCAACATGAAGAACCATGTACTCGTGACCCCAGTAAGTATGTGGTGAAGCTGAACCTTTATGCACTACAGCTAGGAGCATTGTCTTTCGAGCCACATCACAGTGCCTCCTAGACGACTCATTGAGGTTCAGCTTGAGAACTTTTATTCGCATACGCCTTTATCCTCCGGCGATTTGGAAACTGTTAGGTACAATGGAACAATGGTTTATTGCGGGTAAAAAACTGCTTAGCAAGTCCCGTGCGATGGAAATTATTGCGAAAAGTGAATCGCATGATAAAGTGAAAAGCGTTTTGGTGGACTCACCATTGAATTACGTAGAATAGCAGAGATGTTCGCGTATTAAACGTATAAATCCATTGGTTGGGAGTTCGGCAAGACACCGTTTGATTGCGTTTTGTAACCCCTGACTAACAAGTCAATAAATGAAATGTAAGTGAGACGATGCATCGTCAACTCGCTTCTCAAATATCGCCAGATTGGGAGCAGAGACGACATAATTAGGGAGGGCGTTCCAAGACTGGCACACGCGGAGGGGAAAGAAATTTCTACCGCATTCAAGCCGGCTATACTGAATTGTCGGTTTCAGAAAATGACCTCTTAGGTTAGTGTCGTGGTTCCATACCAGCAGCGGACTGCAAATGTGGATGGTGAGCTTCTGGATCTGGTAAACTATTATGAGATCCTCTGCAAAAGCCGAGATCAACTGCTGTACATTCTTATGGACTTCAGTCTAAGCTGATAGGGCAGATGAAGGAGGCCGCTGAGGTTCTTGGTTACGCTTCGCTGAGGAGTCACGAGAGCAAAAAGATCCTGTTTCTGCCACGCCTTGATAGCATATTTCACGTGCGTTCGCAAGTAGGCGTTAAGCAATTGAGCAAAGATTGCGGGTTCAAACCGACCGAAGGCTCTGCGAAGAAGACCGAAGTGCTGATTGCCGGTTATCGTCGCCTTCTCTGCTTGTCTTGAACACCCGAGATCTTCCTGTACCGATACACCCAGTTCACGCTCCTGTGAGACCTTCTCCAAGGTGTGGTCCCCAAGCTTGTAAGCGCTCACCGGCTGGTGACGCAGATGGATCACTTTGTACTTAGGTATGTTCAACTGTAGCAGGTTCCTCTTTGACAATCTATAAATGTAATCTAGGTCGTATTGGAGTAGATTGTTATCTGGCTTGTTACGTAACGCTTGCCATAACTTGACGTCATCGGCGAAAAGCAGGAAATTTAAAGGAGATAACTCTTGCCAGATCGTCGATAAACACCAGGAATAAGCGCGATCCCAGCACTGAGCCTTGTGGGACACCACATTCCACCACAATCGGATTAGAGAGTGATCCCCTAACGCGGACTTGAAGCTTCCGTTGGTGAAGGAAGCTGCCAATCCAACCAAGTGCAGGATCTCCGATTCCGTAGCTCTGTAGCCGTTGAAGTAGGATGCGGTGATCAAGGTGGTCGAAAGCTTTGGAGAAGTCCAGATAGATGACGTCGACTCCGATCCCATCATCAACCGCTTCCGTCCACCTAGTGCAATCAGTAGGTTGTTGGTGCATGACCGGTGTTTACGGAAGCCATGCTTTTTCGGTACCAAGACGTTACATTTTTCCAGATAGTTCATTAAAGCCTCAGCGATGACTGCGTCCATCACCTTCGCGAGCACAAGGGGGAGAGGCACTGCGCGATAGTTTGCAGGCTCTGAACGGCTACCGCCTTTAAAAATTGGAGTGATAATGCCACGCTTCCACATGGTGGGGACTTGTGGTTCATCAAAGCACCTTTTGGAAAAATGTGACAGTTGTTCAGCTAGCTTGTTGGCCACAGGCTTCAGTGCCTTTAGGCGGATGTTGTTTGCTCCCGGAGAACTATGCTCACGCAGTGAGAGTAACTTCCTTAGCACAAGGTTAATCCTTCTACAGCTAATTCAGCTTTCTGTCACGTGGCTGTCCCACGCAGTGTTTCTCAGTTATCATGTTGACAGTGGATCCTGAGTCCAATTGCACGCGCACAGGTCATTATCGAATGAAGTGTCACTAAAAGCACTTTTTCCCCACGATTTCCAAACTGTTTATTGAAAATTTCTGCATCTGTTCTTTGACGACCTCAATCACGAAACTGCCTTTGGCTGCTCTACCACAACGAGCAGTAACTTTTTCTGAAAAATTTGGTGCAAGTCTGGCCACAAGTTGCGCAATTCTCTTTTCTTCTTTGATGTATGCGATCACAGAACTGAGAAGTCACTTCCTGTTATTCAGATGCCTGGGGTAGACCGCTGGTTCGGGGTACTGCGCACAAATCCGTGTTTGTCTTCGCTCTCAATTGCACAAACTGATGAGCTGTCCTTGCTTCACCGACGCAGACGCCCACAAATTAATCCAAATATATCTTACTTTGTTTCCCGAGGCGGCGAGTGTACTCGTCATTGTTTATGGCGAGTACAATGCGAGTTCTGACCGACTCGCTAGTAAACTGACTGTGGTGGCGTTTGTTAGCCCGACCTTCATAAATCTCACCGAATGTCTTCAGCTTCTCCGAAACTTCCGTCACCTTATTCGTATCGTTGAGCTCAAGTTTTTCCAACACACTCCTGGCTTCATCACCGACAGCGTGTCTGAACTTGGGCAATTGATAGGCCATCGGCTGGGGATCTAGCAAAGTCGGTGTCACAAATCCATTCACTTGGATTTCCTCCGAAAGCTCCCGGTGGAACCCTTTTAAGGAAAACTATGTACCCCACTGCCTTGTGGCTCTGAATGTTCAGCCAAAGGTTAGAGGTCGGGAACCTCTAACAAAACCCCCTCTCAGAGTTGACATCCGGAAACTATTATCAGTTCTCTTTACCCCGCTGATACTGATCCTACTTTTTCTTCTTGGTTTTCTCTCCCTTCTCAACTATCTTCCCCGTCGGTTGCACAAGAGGCCGATGCAAATCTTGCAGTCACTTCCATCGATGTATGCAGCTCTTCGATCAAACCTGGAGTTTCATTTCACATTGGCTCTTCTAACGTACACATTCTGGGTCAGGTCGGCCAGCAGGCAGCACTGACTCTTACTCTTCACTCTCGGAATTTATGTGTACTGTCTCCGAAAGACATGTATTAGATAACGGCGTCGTGACGAATGTTCGACTCCCTAGTTCTGAAGATGTCGAGGATGACTACCCACTTCACGTCTCTGGCGATACCGAATCAATCCCTCAAGGTAGTTATGGTGTTGGTATCGTCTTTAACAAACATGATAACAGCAATCTACTCGACTAAATGCCTGTGATCAGCGTCTATTGGAGTTACAAACGTCATCTGGAGCCAAGGTGCCTTTCCATCACCTCAGCTTATACCCCTGCTGAATGTAATTCTGAGAGTAGCAAAAACGTTTTCTTTCAACAGCTTTCATCTCTTCGTCGCATTGTGAACAATAATGACATCTTGATTGATGCTGGTGATTTGTGTGCCCAAGTGGGTCGTCTTTCAGACTCGGAACAGCAACTTGCAGGCCGCTTCGGAGTCAATGCAGGCCGCAGACAATGATGATCGATTCCTGCGACTGTGCGTTGACCCCAACGCTTACATCAGTAGCACTGCTTTCCAGCACAAACGTTCACACTGTGTCACCTGGCGCCCACCGAATTCCCCAGTGATCTGGACCCAGATAGTCCATTTTATCGTCCGCCACTGATGGCGCACATCAGTCTAAGACTGTCAGTCAATTTGCAGCACATGCCTGGATCTCGACCATACTATAGTGCGCGCATGCCTGACGCCCACTCTTTCCGCTTCAAAGATGCGCCTAGCTTCTAACCTTCTTACTTGTAACTTGAGGTCGCATTCTGCAAGTCAACCATATCATTAGCAACTGGGTCACCAGTTGTCAGTGATGAACGAGGTTGTTGAGCCAAATGCTGACTGGGATTGTCTCAAGTGTGCCGTGAAGAATGCCTTTGACGCATGCCATGCACCCAACTTTAGGCGTCATAACTGTGATTGGATCTCTGAGGTGAGCAGTACTCAGATCCGCCAGTTGGGTTTTGGCAGGAAGCCTTCTGGTGCCTCACTCGAGTGTTTGCTGAATCTTAATCGCTTACCTTGGCTGGTCATTCCCTCCGTATGCCTGTTGAACGGCATCATCGGCGTGCATTACACGCCTTAACTGCACCAGCTTCGGCGAAACCACGAGGTCGCCAGTCCATAGCGTGACACAGGAGCATAAAGCAATTGACGAAGCTACTTGGTCAAGCTGGTGTGTGCCGTTTTCCTGGATCGGGGCCTCTGGATAGCCCACACCAGTGGTTGGAGACCCTTCCATTAATTGCGCAGTCAGCAGCGTTCCTGTATTTGGTTTCTTGTACCTAGGTGTTAATTCTCCTTCCATCCTGCTTAGTCTGGCGCACCTCCGTACTTCCATTTTTGTTACATTCTATTTGCATACAACCTTGTTTTACCTCGTTAGTTATCGCTAATGTTGCGAAGTGAGTCGTAGCAACTGGATCCACGGCACTCCGTTGCTCGAATCCTAGTGACTCCATTAAAAGGTATAACTAAATAAATGGTATATTTCTCGACGGTGAGATGCACAGTCCAACCAGGGGGTCTGATCAATGAACTTAGTTTTCCACCCTTTTTAAGTTGTCCGGCAGCGAACTTTCCGTCATCTGCAACAGAGAAGGAAAGGAGATCACTGGCCGTCCAGCAAAGGAAAACTTTGTTCTGGCCATCGTTTTCTTCCTCTCTTCTGTCACCATGACAAGTAGCGTTCCGGGAATCGAGAACAGTCTGGGCGGTAATCACAAATTATTATTAAGAAGATTCATACTTATTTGTGGATTACACACACTCTTCTGCTGAGGTCCGTTTCACTGGCTGGCTCTGGTTAACTGTCCTGTGTCGTTGGCTATGTTCCGTTGGTTAGTGTTCGTTCTCCGGATGGGCTGATCCACGTGTGCCGTGTCTAGAGTTACATCAGGCATCGTTGATGCCACTCCGGATAGCCTGCACAATCGGCTCTGACTGGTCATTCGTCCACTTTGTTGATGCTTCTTCATTTGGCCAGCTGCCACGTCAGACCTGTCCCCTGTCGCGTGCATTCTGCTCGCTGCTCGGCAAAGCAATCAGCTTCTCAGCTGTCCGAAAGCACGCTCTCTCCTTTGCGCCGATCCGGCCCTGTCATGCGTGCACACCTCGAGTCGGTGGCGCCTGTTTGGCTCCCCGTCCCTCGATACGTAACGATTCCCTTTGCCCCCGGTTTCAGGCACCATCACCCCCCGCCATATTGGTAGCAGTAGCAATGTCACAGCAGTTCCATCATCTGCAGCTATCTTCCTGCACCGATCACTGGAGGACAATCGCCAACACTCCTTATAAACCCAGACAAACCCTTTACCTGGCGGTGTTCAATGTTTACACTTTAAGACAAGCGGCTGCATCCGCACGTACGTTGGACACCCAGTGTAACAACGTCTCTTGTGTGTCTGAAACTAGGATCAATGGCCTTCAAGTGGTCGTTGGACGAACTGCACCCGATTTACCCTCTCACGATTGGTTACACGCATCCAAGGTCACTAATGCGGAAAGCACTGATCAAGCTCGAATGGACAATGTTCTCAGCTCTAAGGCGGAAGTATCGCTAGTTTCTTGGATTCTCGTGAGCAGTCGTTTGTGTGCGGTCCGTTCGACGACATCAATTAAGTTGCTACACAAAGTACCACTAAACGCTGCTTTTTGTGTTTGCTGCTTACGTCCCCACCAACTGCAGTTGTGTGCTTCCATGCACCTCTCAGAACTCCCGGGGGTATTCATAATATAGAGCTTGAGGTCATCGGTAACCAGTAACGGTAGTATCTCAAGCTCCTTAGTAAGTCATTTTCTTGAAATGCAAACAGCAATGGCTCTACAACCGACCCCTGCGGAAAACCTCCAAGAACAACTTGCATAAGCAAAATGCTATGCCCCACGCATATACAATTTGCTCTCCCGGCTAACAGACCAGCCACCTATTTAATGGCGCCACCTCAAATTTATTGTGGGTCTTAAGTGGGGGCAGTATCAAAAGCGTTCGAAAATTTGGCGAAAGGTACCTTAATAGCGTGCCCGCTGCCCATTGTCTCAGCCTAGATTATATGAGCTAGAAATAAACTTGTCATACACGAAAATCCCTTACGGAATCCGTGTTGTGCAACACTGATAACGTTAAATTTATTCTGCTATTTCTCCATCGCATGCCCCACGAGTTTTCAAACAACTTGACTCCAACCCTTGTCATATTCACACCTTTAGTTTGCACGCGGGTTAATGTCACTGTCTTTAAAAATCGGACGGTTAATGGCCTCTTTTCTTTCCGAAGGTAAGGCACAGCTGTCAAGCGACTTTGTAAACACGCATGTGAGGGGACCACTTAGTTCTGTGGCTAATTCATGCATCAGCTTCGGATGAATGAAATCAAGGCCAGATGGTTCGGAAAGATTTACCCTTCAATAGCCCAGAGACTTGAGGCTCCGTTATACTGCTTTCAGTTTGGCAGGAATCCTCTGGGAGTTTTGAGACAAGCTCATCCTGTGGTGAGGTCTCATGAGCGGAGACACCGGTACACTGTTAGCTGCGTATACAAACCTTACCATATTCGGTATGCGCACGGGTCCCGTCTGCTTGTAGTAACTCTGCTATGGACCAGTTTGCACCACTGGGCCTCTACGTAAGCGAACAACTTCTTGGAATGAGTTGCGACTGCGTCAGCTAAACGCTTTCGTATTGGAGACGAACAGTCCTGAGATATTGATTAGGTTTATTTTAAACCTCCCGATATCTTTCCTAGGTGCTGGCAGATGGGGACACTTGCTAAGTTCGCCAGCAGTTGAACCGCTTCTTGAGTAGGTACGTAGCCGTGAACTCTATCCATGGAGGCTGCGCTTTTGTCTCCCTTTTCTTCGTAAGTTTAGGGAGCACAGAACTCGAGATATGCTTTAAAGATATCCCAAGCAGAGTAAACAGTATTTTCCACGGAGATTACACGGTGCAGAACTGAAGCTTTGCTTCGCATTGCGTTTAAATCCGCCAGCCAAATATTTGGGCATACGTCAGAGGTAGCCTGATAATGTCAAGAGAATGCACATCGAAACGATATGCAGACATGGTCGCTGGCCCCTAGAGGAGAGCTGTATACAAAGTCACTTACGAAATCGAGTAACTTCGCAATAACAAAATCCAATGTAAACTGCATCTGGTTACTCATGTCTATGTCGGGAGATCCACGAACTAATACCAAGATATTTGCAACGTTACTTTGAGGAAATCCGTACCGAAGGTGTCCATTGCCGAACTGTCAGCTAGATAATCCCAACAGACTTCCGGGAGGTTGAAGTCCCCAGGTGCCAGATACCTTTTGACAGCCTCAGTACGAGTGAACTCTGTAGCCATTCTTGAAGGTACTTCCAAAACTTCGATATACCACTACAATTGTACACTGAGATGAGGACGTGCACACGACAGTGGACAGGGCTTCAATAGTTTGATCCATTGACTGGAAAACATAGGTCTGAAACATCCAGATTACAGCTCACATAAAGATGGACACCTTCGCCTTGACGGCCAACGAAGCGATCGGATCTATGCAGCGTGTAGCCAAGTAAACATGCTTCACTACCTGTGCTATCCGGGGACAACTACGTTTCAGTGAAAGCAAATATGTCAGGACAATATTTGTTTACATGTAGACCTCGTGTACTTTCTTCCTTAGGTTACACACACCGCTGAGTACAACTTGAAGGAAGTAGATACGACCAGCCCTGAGCCGTTCGCAACCAGGATAGATTCTGTTAGGGCAGATATTGATCATCAGAAAACTCAAAGGCATTGTTCGCCGGCAGCCCGCTTGTTTTTGTGGTCTTTGATAGCGTTCTAAAACTTCAGCATGTCTGCCAATGGAATATCCGACTGAACGCTGACATTACTACCCTTGAGTTTGAATGCAAGGTGTAGTATTCTCAATGAGTTGAAATAATACCGCGCAAGTAATAAATATCCACAAATCGAAGAAGACAAAGTGTTGTGGACATGATCAGTTATTGTGGAACTCAAACGTGATAGAATTACAGGTAGACATCGGTTAAGCACAGAAAACACGTACACAGTAGTTGCACAGCTAGATTCACTTCAGCCGGTCACACGTATGCACTGAAGTCGCACCTACTTTGTGGCAAGCACGCTCGCCGTCGGTTAGGCTGGTGAGGACCCAATGACTATTATCGCACAGCTTGACACAGTGAACTGGAGGTCAAACTAGTGAGACGGTATAGCCAGACAGTCACTGCGAGCTTCGCGATCCGACGACAGATGCGTCATTGCAAGCTTGGGTATGCGCATATGCGCCCGAACTCGGCTGCTAACTGGCGCGTAAATTGTCCCACAAACCAATAAAGCGTTGCATTCCTCTAGGATAGAATGGAGCACGCGAAAGTGGGAGTTGCGTTGCCCTATTTAAAACCGTGTTGTGAGCGATTGAGAAATTTAAACGCCTTCAGACGGCTTCCAAATGCATCGCTCAAAAGTTTCTCCACGAGCTTGACCAACACGCTGTTTAGACTAACAGGTCTGTAGTTCTTAGGGAGATATTTATCACTATTTTTAAAAAAAGGGGCATACAAAACGCTTCTTGTTCCTTAGGTACAGCATAGCTGCGCCGAGACATCTGATACTGTCATGTACCTGGATGATAAAGCTAACCTATCAAGCCATACAAAAGAATGGGGCTGAATATCCTCCACTCCTGCAGGCTCAGTAGGATTAACTCACGCAGAAGCTTGAGCAGCTGAGACTTCGGTACGGAAAGCTTCTCCAGAAAAGTGCCTTCAAGCTAATATGCGGCAAGTGGGACTTCCCAATAATAAGCCTGCATAGAGTACCTAAGTTAAAGAAGCCTTAAGATCAGTGAGAGCAACAAAGCCGTCAAGACCGAAAAATCGCGGAATAAAGAGGTAAACGTTGTTCCCAAACTGTCCATGAAACTCAAACCGCAGAGAGACAGCACACACGAAAATTTCAGTTACATTCATATGGTTGGCGTCATCCGGTTTCGGATTTGCCTGTCACTGTGGCCAGCTACAGGACACCTGCGTCTACAGAGGGACCATGGGTGGCTTGCGCTGCACCACCCACAGCTCCAACCACACACCCCATATCCAGTGTAAACCCGAAGCAATAAGACCGGGAGGCATGTGGATGGGAGCCACGTTTCATCAACGGAGCCAGCCCACACTCCTTCACAGGCAAACACAAGCACACTGTATTTGGGAATCAAGCGTACACACAAGGCGGTGGCTGAACCGTGGTCCGCTGCACACTGAGTGCATGGAGCCGCTCTTTGATCTTAACATGGCCACAAGGGCTGCGCATTCCGTCCCCTCCAGCAACGACCAACTGTCTCCTAGAGCCAGTATGGACGAGGTAGTGGGTAATAGCCAGGTAGGCACCTTGTCAACATGCACATCAAGCGCAGCCACACCGGGGATATCAAGCAACAGCCAACCACTTGAGAGAAACAGAGAACAAAGAAAATAAATCGAGTAATGCCTAAGGAAACAGTGACAAAAATCTTCAATTAATAAATATATGAGATTAGTTATTTACAAACGAATCCGAGATAAGTTCAGGAGGTCAGTAAGTATATTTTATGGCAATGCCACAAACACGAAAATGTTATCGAAATGAACTACAATTGAATTAAGCGACGTGTGCAAGTTTATAGAAGAGAGTACAGGTTGACATTTATATGAGAAAGAAAAGCATTAGGACAAAGTTGTAAACCCACCACCTGAAATAAGTAGACAGCATGCAAGCACGCGGATAATAAATCGAATGCAGCTTACCTGCAAACGCTGCGCCGATTCTGCCTACTTTCTCTGCAGGACCCGTCGTCGCTTCGTTAGTCGTCCCGAGTGGCCTCGCTCATGGCTCACTAAGCCTGCCTGACTCAGGCACTCGCGATCGCATTTGCTACAGCACCATGCGCTCGCTGTCGATGGAGTACAACCCATCGGTGCTTGCCGGTTCCGCACTTGCCGCTTCTTCTCTGCATGTATGAGGTCTTTCTCCCGCACTTCGGCACCTGCCTTCGTGCTTAGATTGCGCCATTCAAGTCGATCAACCGCCTTGATTCCCATGATCTACAATCAAGATTAGAACGTCAGAGGCTCACTTTAATCATGTTCTGCTTACGTAACTTTGGTTTCCGACGTGCCGCTTCTCAAGCCTCAACTGACCATGTAAGGGTAGTTTCGGTATCTGCGTCTAATCCATATGGCTCACATCGCCGAGCCACCTCAGGTGTCTCAGCAAAAGTATGCAGTCCACTGCATACATTTCACTTTGTCGCAACACTTCCGTGTCAGCAACTCTGTCGTCCCAACCGATGTGCAAAACCCGTAACAAACGCTGACGATGAAAACGCCCGAGATATCGCACATCCCGACGGTACATCGCCACGTTTCACTGCCGTATAGAAGAAGCGACAACACCATGAATTTGTACACCGTCAGCTTCGTGCCAATGGTAAGCTGATGGTTGTTCCACACGGTACTCTAGCTTCCCGAATGTCGCCGCTGCCTTCGAGAAGGGGATACGAATCTCACTGTGTATCTGCTGATCAGTCGACATCACACTCCCAAGGTAGCTGAAGCGGGAGGTGGTTTCCAATACTTCAGCACCAATACTCATTCGCGGCAATATTGAAGAATGCACCTCCGGTGAAGGCTGAAAGAGACAGACAGTTTTGCTTGTGTTGATGGTGAGCCCGAATTTGGCCGCTGTCGAAGCCAGAACACTAGTCATATGCTGCAACTCATCCGCGCTGTGTGAAAACAACGCACAGTCGTCAGCAAACAGCAACATACGGATAGTTGTCTCACAGACTAGAGTTCTCGTACCGATACGACGGATGTTCAGCAACCCACCATCAATACGGTGCTCCACACGAACACCATAAGCAAAAGCGGCATCAAAAGCACAAGACATGATTGCATGAATATATATATATTAAACAGGGTAGGAGCTAAGACACAGCCTTGCTTCACACCAGAGACAACCGTAAAGTCATCAGAGGTCTCTCCACTCAGCTGCACCCGCGCTCGCATACCACTGTGCAGACATTCAATTAAAATTACGCGGACAAGCAAACTTACCCAACACCAGCCACAATGCCTCGCGGTTCACAGTGTCAAATGCATTGGTGAAATCAACAAAAACAGTACAATGGCTGGTGTTGTTCTCTGCACTTCTCCTGCAACAAGAGCCGCAAACACCATATCTATAGTGCTGCGACCCAAACGGAATCCACACTGCTCTTCCGCCACGTTAGGTTCCACAACCTGACTGACGAGGCGATTGAGCAGGATTCGGGTAATCACCTTGCCCACACAACTCAGCAAGTTGATGCCACGATAATTCGTGCAACATTGCTTGCTCCCTTTGCCCTTGTACAGTGGTAGCACAAGGGCATCCTTCAGCCCAACAGGCACCTCCTCCTCAATCCATACGCGTTGCACCAAGTGGTGCAGCGCAGTCACCAACGCGGGTCCGCCGTGTTTCAATACTTCAGGTGGGACCCTGTCACCTCCGGCACATTTGCCGTTTTGCAGCTGAGCAAGTGCTCTCTGCGTCTCATCTAGTGTCGGCGTGTCCGCCAGACTCATCTTCACATCGTGTTGCTTCAGGCCGTTCAATGTAGGCCAGTCGATATCTGAACAGTTGTTCAAGAGACAGTCAAAGTGTTTTCCTCAGATCTGCACTAAGTCTGCAGTCTATGTGCAGCTAGTGCCTGAACTACTATGGATTAGCGTCCTCAACGGCTCCATTCTCGGTCCATACACCGCCTTCAAGGAGTCAAAGAATTCCTTGTGTTGGCGGTGTTCGGCGTAGCACTCCATTTGCCTCGCCTTCTCTATGCACCATGTATTTTTAATGCAACGGTGCTCCCGGGTCAGTCGCCATCGTATTTTGAGAAACTGACTCTTCTTCCCCAAGTCACTGGGGTCTGCCACATGTACAGACAATGCTGCATTCTACCCTGACACCAATGCGCCAATCGTCGCATTGTAGTCACTTAACGCTTATGTCACCGTTTCCTTATGCACTAATCGTGTTATTTTCTTTGTATCTCTCTCTCTCTCTCTCAAGTGATTGGCTGTTGCTTGATATCCCCGGTGTGGCTGCGCTTGATGTGCATGTTGACAAGGTGCCTACCTGGCTATTACCCACTACCTCGTCCATACTGGCTCTAGGAGACAGTTGGTCGTTGCTGGAGGGGACGGGGTGCGCAACCCTTGTGGCCATGTTAAGATCAAAGAGCGGCTCCATGCACTCAGTGTGCAGCGGACCACGGTCCAGCCAACGCCTTGTTTGTGCGTTTGCTTCCCAAATACAGTGTGCTTGTGTTTGCCTGTGAAGGAGTGTGGGCTGGCTCCGTTGATGAAACGTGGCTCCCATCCACATGCCTCCCGGTCTTATTGCTTCGGGTTTACACTGGATATGGGGTGTGTGGTTGGAGCTGTGGGTGGTGCAGCGCAAGCCACCCATGGTCCCTCTGTAGACGCAGGTGTCCTGTAGCTGGCCACAGTGACAGGCAAATCCGAAACCGGATGCCGCCAACCATATATATATATATATATATATATATATATATATATATATATATATATATATATATATATCGCGTGAGAGTCTATGGTGCGCTGAGGCTGGTGGTGGCTAGATCCTGACAGATGGTCTACCCACTGCTGCTAATGTTGTGCCATTTGCTCATCTCCTGGGCGCCCCCTCGTTGCGACCGCTGGGTGGGAGTTTGGTTTCGCCTTTCTCCCTGCTAAGATCAGGGATACCATCCGCATGAGTCAGTGAACTGACAATGTGTTAACCCCGCTGCCTTTCGGGCGTTCATTTAATCGAAGGCTTTGGCTGAGGACCCGAGTCGTTCTCCTGTCAGGTGTGGGCGCCCTGCCAGTATCCTAGGCCATCCTCTTCGGAGGTTAAGAAGTGGGCGATGACCCCCTTCCCGTAAAACATAGCCATGGGAGACAACAGGTCTACGGGTTATACGCGCACGAGCACCAGCGCCACGCATTATCTCTGACGATGGGAGGGCACCTCTGGGTGTTCAATCGTTTGCTACTGCCTGCCTCAAGCCAGGCAGCGCCTGGTCAAATTGGTGCAAACCTGCCAAAACCCACCCGCGTCTGGTCGTGGTCGCAGGTGTATCCTCTTACGGTCGCAAAACGTATATAGATCGTTCCAGTACCATAAAGACGGCGTGTGACGGCCGTCAAGCAGATCCCAATCTGTCTCTACAATCACATTCCCGAACTGGATCTGCTCCCCACTGTCTTGTGGGTCAGGCTATGGAGCCAGAGGCTCCTTGCGGAGTCCCTCAAGCAAACCTTCAAACCACCCACTGCCTTGTGGGTCAGGCTATTGAGACAAAGGCTTCGGGCGGAGTCCCTCAAGCAAACCTCCGAAGCAAAACGATCATCTCGCGTGCGATTGGTTACCAATGCAATCGTTTGCCTGCTCGCAAAGCACTCAGCATCGGGTGCTGGAACGTGCGCAAACTACCGGACCGGCACTCCAGTGAACGCCCGGAGCGACGCACTGCACTCGTCGCGATGGAACTGGCGCGCTATCACATCGATATTGCGGCGCTCAGTGAAACCCGGCTCGCTGAGCAAAGTAAGTTGCATGAAGCAGTTGCTGCCTACACATTCTACTGGGTGGGCAACGCCGCCTCAACACCACGTGCTCACGGGGTCGGATTTGCAATATCCGATAGGCTCCATGGCCAGCTGGTGGGTAAACCAACAGGCATCAGCGTGCGACTGATGACTGTTCGCCTACGACTCGGAAGAGGTAAGTTTGCTACTTTTATAAGCACGTACGGTCCGACCATGTGTTATCCTGATGACACGCGTGATCACTTCTACACTCAGCAATCCTCCGTGATACGGTCTGTGCCGAGGAGCGAACGACTATTTCTGCTGCGTGATTTCAACCCGCGCGTTGGGCGTGATGCATCAGTGTGGGCAGATGTCATCGGTCTGCATAGCATTGGCCCAGCGAATACGAACGGTGACCGGCTGCTCTCACTGTGTGCCACTGACGTCCTGACGATCACGAACACCCGGTTTGCACTAAGTGCCAGTGATATATCAACTTGGATGCACCCACGGAGTGGTCACGCTCACCTGCTCGACTATGTCATCGTACGTCAGAGTGATATGCATGAAGTGCGCATGACACGTGTACTGCTTGGAGCTGAGTGTGGCACTGATCACAAATTGATGCGGACCAAACTGTACATATATTTTTAAAATCTACGTATTGCAATCCCGCCGGGAAACGGCGTAAATTTGACATTATCTCCCTCGGCACTGTTCTCTGTTTCTCTCAAGTGGTTAGCTGTTGCTTGATATCCCCGGTGTGGCTGCGCTTGATGTGCATGTTGACAAGGTGCCTACCTGGCTATTACCCACTACCACGTTCATACTGGCTCTAGGAGACAGTTGGTCGTTGCTGGAGGGGACGGGGTGCACGGTCCTTGTGGCCGTGTTAGGATCAAAGAGTGGTTCCATGCAATCAGTATTGAGCGGACCACGGTTCATCCACCGCCTTGTGTGTACGCTTGATTCCCAAATACAGTGTGCTTGTGTTTGCCTGTGAAGGAGTGTGGGCTGGCTCCGTTGATGAAACGTGGCTCCCATCCACATGCCTCCCGGTCTTATTGCTTCGGGTTTACACTGGATATGGGGTGTGTGGTTGGAGCTGTGGGTGGTGCAGCGTAAGCCACCCATGGTCCCTCTGTAGACGCAGGTGTCCTGTAGCTGGCCACAGTGACAGGCAAATCCGAAACCGGATGCGGGCATATATATATATATATATATATATATATATATATATATATATATATATATATATATATATATATGCCCGCATCCGGTTTCGGATTTGCCTGTCACTGTGGCCAGCTACAGGACACCTGCGTCTACAGAGGGACCATGGGTGGCTTACGCTGCACCACCCACAGCTCCAACCACACACCCCATATCCAGTGTAAACCCGAAGCAATAAGACCGGGAGGCATGTGGATGGGAGCCACGTTTCATCAACGGAGCCAGCCCACACTCCTTCACAGGCAAACACAAGCACACTGTATTTGGGAATCAAGCGTACACACAAGGCGGTGGCTGAACCGTAGTCCGCTCCATACTGATTGCATGGAACCACTCTTTGATCCTAACACGGCCACAAGGACCGTGCACCCCGTCCCCTCCAGCAACGACCAACTGTCTCCTAGAGCCAGTATGAACGATGTAGTGGGTAATAGCCAGGTAGGCACCTTGTCAACACACACATCAAGCGCAACCATACCAGGGATATCAAACAACAGCCATTCACTTTAAACGACAAGTTGAAATAAAATAAATCCAACAATGCATACAGATACGGTGGCACAACTCTTCGCTAATCACCATATGAAGTAAGTGCGTTAACAACAAATCCGTGATAAGTAAGAAATGTCCACAAGTTACTTAAAAATGCTACAAAACGCAACAAACTTACCGAAGATAAGCGCAATTAGTGTAAGCAACGTGGCCAGTTAATAGAACATTATTCAGGGAGGCAGAACAAACCAAATAAAGCGGAATGAAATTTACTCAGCTTAAAAAGACCTAGTTTGAGTGTAAGTTGGTTTAGCCCAACTGCGAGGAAGAAGCATCAAGAATACAATATATATATATATATATATATATATATATATATATATATAATGTTCTGCGGCCCATATTCTTATCGAAATCATTCTACTTAACCCATAAGTTTTAACATAGCATACCGGTGTTACGTACTAACCGAATTAAGCAAAGCACGCCTCCGGACTGTTGTAGGCAGGACAACAGTACGCAGCATTGGTTATCGGATCTACCTTCGTAAATGAAACAAGTATCACAGGATTTGAAACATGACGTGAAGAGTTATGGATTGGTCAATAGGGGACTAACCAATTAGTTCGTGGTGTATGGGTGTTAAACTAATCAATATCCTAACACCCGGTCCAGTCCGAGGAATTTGTGGTAGATCAGTTCACTTACACCTGTGTACCGAGCTATCTCAGATACAAGCTGACGTCTGTCGAAGCGTATTGTAGAAGACAGCCCCAGCTCGTTACATCATGAGTCGACTAATCATGTGCACCTTTCATACTTGGACACTTAGTAAACGGTGAACACCAGATACAAACGAAAAGTGCTTCCCAAGTTGTTTGTCGTGTTGAAACGCAACCCAGAATGAATAAGAAGCTGCCTATTAACCACGACTAACACCATTGTATTCAAGCAGCTACGACCTGGACTAGGAGACAGCATGTAATTGAGCAAGCCGTTACCATAATCATAGACTGATCGGCTGATATTAGGCACAGTGGCCTATGGCAATGGGCGTGAATTGCTGTTGGTTGCTACAGTTAGATGGGTCCGTGTTGTAACGCAGAGTTGCCTCTGATTTCTGCCTGGGGCGCCGTTCAACAGCAGGGGAAAACCAGAAGATGAAATTTGACAAACCGGTGTATGAAGGACAGAGCATAGTTAAACTTATTGGTCGCACGTCCTCAGCTCCGAGTAGACGTTTCTGGACCGATTGACGTAAAATGTCTACTCTAGTCCAGACATTCTCGTGGTCTCCAGTAATCGGCTGCAACCCTGCCCAATTCTGCGCCATAGCAACCCGTGTCATGATGAGCTGACTTCGTCAGATGCCCTGGACCACGTGGCAACCTGTCGTGGATGTCGAAGCAATTTCATCAGCTTTCCGCAGGTCTACTTAGCATTTCGAAAATGTTCCAAGGCCTTTGTCCGTTGAGTCCACCTGAAAACCTGTACTCCTCATCCCTCTGGATAAAGCATACCCATCAAGTCGTCATTTCACTAACAATGGCTCATTTCCCCAATGAGTTTGTAATTCCTAATGAAACCTACCTGATGAGATTGATCGAAAAATGGTGTCACCCGTACTGTCTTATGAACACTTGGTTGTATACACTTGGGTCTATAGCACAAATAACGCATCACCTCTGTCAGGAGTTCGGCTAAAGAAGATTGCGAGAGGAACTCTGCTTCGCTGCGGTGGGAACGTCGCGCGTTCACGCCATAGAGTGGACACGTGACTATAGTAACGGGTAGTGTGTCAGAGCTGCATGTGCGTAGATTGGACAGGACAAATGTCCTTCCCGTACCACAGCTCCACAACAAAGCTACTGGAAAATTTTCATGTACCTGTGTTGGCTGGACTTATCACTGCATTGCTTGCAACGGACAAAGCACAGTCTTCGGATTCCACCAAACCATGCCATAAGTCCCATCCTTAATCCCCCTGTTTCGCTGCCCCTGACTACCATCAGCTGACATTTGTACAGCTTGAATGATTTGACTATTGATCGTTTTGCTTTAAATCGCATCTAACTGGGTTGCTTAGTCGGTTGTGTAACCGGTTGGACTTCAGTTAATTGTTGCCGACGTTTGGTCTTCTTTGAACGCCCTTTTGCAAATGAACAGAGAGCACGAAATGTTTCTAACTTGCAACATTCGTCTTCTTACTGTTCTATTCAATTTATTTAAATTGTGCTCACGACGTCAGTTCATCACATGGCCGAAAATCACCTTGGGTTTATGGGCGTGTTCGTGTTTAATTTCGTGTAAAGGACCCAATTTAGTTATCAGCTTCGAAAAAACGCAAGTGGAAAGTGTAAAGCGAACAACTGTTTTCGATTTACCCACCATCAGAAATGTACTTTAAGCTAACCAAGTTCATAGGGCCGTACCGAAGTAAACCTTTGATTAGACAAAACCAAACGGCTCTCGTGATGTGCGCTGGGTATCCGGTGGTGATAGAAAGCACGTGATGTTGTTGAGCCGGATCTGCTTCTCTCTGTAGCTGTTGGCCAAGGAAGTTGCAACGCATGAGCGAACTTCTTTTGGATTCACGTTCCACTTGCGTCGTTGTCGAATTTGTTTTCGTGTCCCTCCCATATCGCGACCGACCATAGTAGCTACAACGCTGCACACTTGGTACACATACATCAAGTGTCGTTAGATGCTTGCACACTTACTGTGCGGTAGCAAGCACCCCCTGTTTTCAGGCTATAGCTGTAATTTGCTGAGATTTTTTAGATAATAAGGGAAACAATTTGTTTGTTATTTCGTTGTTGAGAAGGTGGTTAGTTGTTGCGGAACAATATAACAATGGATGGAACAAGAGATTTATCACGGATAGAAAAGCGAACCCTTAACAGTTTCTGTAGGTAAGCATTGAGGAAAAAACAAGGTATCAAAGAGGTAACGCGTAACGGTGGACACCACAAATTTCACTTGCACATACAGTTTGGTCATGTCATCCGGTGTCTCACCAACGAGTTGAATTATGTACTCTACATGGTTTAATGCATCATCAAGTCGATGCTTGAAATCAGCTAACGTTTGAACGGATATAACATAATGCGGAAGAAGATTTCACAGTTGGTATACACGAATGCCGAAAGGCTTGCGGTGGCATTCCAACCTCATGTTATATGTAATAAACCAATTAGTGACCTTTTAGTTAGGTTCTGTGGCTGAGTATCAACTAAGTTAGGCAAGGGTGGTTAGAATGCTGGAGATCCGGTACACCAATATGAGATCACTTCTCAGCTGATGATACTGTCCACTTAAACATCCTAGGTGCTTTAATCTAAGCTGGTGTAGGAGGTGTAGCAATCCTTTTAGATTTAGTCGCCGCGTTGCGGATTCTTAAAAGCAGCGAGGTCATGTTTTTACCAAGGGCGCCACATCCACAGGTGACCACAAGTAAGCGTTGTGCACATGTAAGAGGAAGGTAGGATCGAACTGGCCAAACGCATCCTGCAGTAGGCCCAAGTGTTGCCTGGCTTTTTTCACAGCCATCTGTCTGTTTTGAGTAGTTGAGATCGCCCTGCACGGGCACCCGAAAATTCCTTTCGTTGAAAGTGTGCTGCAAAACGCGTTCTCCTAGCCGATATTCATAGTTTCTCTATGGCGTACGCTCATTATTTTATTTCGGCTGCGTTAAGATCGTGCATGTTCTGAGATGACCGCTCGTGAGACCTGTTGAGCAAACCTGGCAGTACTATGTCTTCGTCTACCCTCTTGATTGCCCTCCAAATTTTGAGTTCGTCCGCAGTAAAACCTTTGACATCAACAATCCCTCGAGATTGTTTATCAGCACTAGAAATAGCCGTGGTCCTAGTGCCGCACCTTAAAGAACGCCACCCTGAACATCTGTTGGGTCAGATAGGGCGCTGCGAACTCGTGCACACAAGCGACCTTGGAGTATGAATTAATGTATTCAGCCCAAGATCCGGTCACCAATCCCACAGCTCCGAAACTTGCAGTTAGGATATAGCAATCTAGGCGATCAAATACCTATATATCAAGGTAGGTAGCGTCGACTTCCTCCATGGAATCGACGGATTCTGTCCAGCTGGCATGAGCTAACAAAACTTTGTGCTACATAAGCGGTTTCGGTGGACGCCGTACTGCTCCTGCAAGAGTGCTCCTGCAATGATAGATTCCATGATTTTACCAAGCACCGAAATAAAAATAATCGGGAGGTAGCTTGCGGAAGCTGATCGGCTGCTCCCCTTGTAGAAAGTAGTGACCATACAAAGCTTCCACATAACGGAAACCTGCATCTCGTCGAGACAGGACTGGAAAAACTGAGATAATGGTTCGGCCCAACTCATGGCAGCTACCATCAATGGCTTGTCGAGACCAAGTGAAGTGTGTCTGTGTAGTGACGTCAGTCGCTTCAGAACATCCCTGAGTGTGAAGGTTAAATGGCTAAGTCCTGATAGTGACGCGATCTGAGTGAGAATGCTATGGGGTGGCGGTGCGTTCTGGAAAGTACAAATCAAGTGATGTTTAAGGGTGTTAGCTGCTTTTTGCGCAGTTTGTGCTTGCCCACAGTTTTTGTTTAAAGGCGGATGCATCGCCATACTTTCGGAGTTTGTTAACATGCCACTATAGTAGCTTCGGCGCTTCACTTAGTCCTCGCGAACCATTTTGACGCTATGATTTGGCACAGTCACGCAGACATTCCAGTACTTGGTGTTTAGATTGGAGTTATATGCTTGTTAGAGTCTTTTAAGGTCATTAGTCTCGCGTGCAACTCTTTAGGAAGAACCTTACTCATGCTGAGCTAAGGATCTTCGTGTCTATAAGATTCTAATTTAAGTGCTGTAATGGTCGATGAATTCTACCTAAGGAAAATCAGTGGGTTGTTCATTTAGAAAAACCAATCGGTAGCCTTGTTTGGGTACGCTAGAATGCCGTCATGTGTTACGCTAGGGAGGTCCTTGGTGCCCCATTGAAGTGCTTTGCATAACAGACGTAGCGGAAAAACAGCGTTGCACGATTTCTACCTCCCCTCCAAGTGGCTACTCAGACATTGTGTCGATCACAAGTTCCTCATTGGTGAACACGAATTCCGAATTACCGGTTTGTTGTGCTGCAGGTTATCCAATCTTCGTGATTATTGAGCCAGCTTCAGAGGAATTCATTTATCCTCTTCTGCAGATGCCTGGCCGCACGTCCAACCTAAATGGATCCACAGTGACAGGCGAGTCGGTAGATACTCACTGATTTGAGATGATCGGACACTTAGACTTTGAACGTATTACCAACTAGAGTTTAACTCCCAAATACAACCTTCAGCTGGAGTACATTATATGTCTTTCTGTACACTCACATGGGTCTAATCGTGAAGACTTCAATTGCATTGGTTCTTCCGAGTTAGTAATAGATGTTTCCTTGCGGCCTCTTATGTTAGCGGTATTAGACTGTTTTTAATGCATGTGGACCTTAATGAAGATTTCTGCGTATCGGTTCCCAAAAGCTGCTTATTTGACTCGCTTGAGTTCATTTTCAATTGCATCTTCACTGAGTAGCTTCTGTGCACCGTAAGTTATGGTACGCACCAAAGTTCACTTGCGGCTGTGTGGAAGGAAGCTGTGAAATTTTACGCCTCGTTTTTTCAGTATGGTATCCTGTGTACTTTCAGTTGGACAGATCCATCGCGGGGTCTGTTTAGATTTACATCCAAGAAGTACAGATGAGCGCTATTTTCTTCTCCGGATGTAAAAGGTGGCACTGGGGTAAGCCTTCTTGAATCAATCGATCAGGTTCCGCAGATTAATTGTTATTTTACTCATGCAGAGTCAATCGTGCACATAGCGGCGGTAGATTTCCAAAACAGTGATGATTGGTCTTAGTCAGGGATGTACAAAGTCCGGCCAGGGTGAACATTTCAACTGGCCCGCGGCCTCATCAGGAAATAATAAATTCAGGCTTAGGCTTTTTCGTACATGTGTAGTTTTTCTTACTATCTTAATGTCAGACTGAATATGGCCCGACATCTTTTTATCTCATAAACTGTGGCATTCCTTGCAAAGAGTTTGCACACCGCTGAACTTAGGGGACTAGGTCTCAGTAGAAAGCTCAAATGTATTGCCGTGGATTTATCGCTTCAGCTTCTAGTTGAATTGAAATTGTGCATCATAGGACTGCACTCCAAGACCGGATTAGCAATTCATTTTGATTGATCAAGGAATAATCATTTTGTACGGGTTAAGAAGCACTGTTTTACAAGCCCCGTTTGGTGAACTGATCGGATGTCAAAAAGGTTAATGAAAAAAATGAAGTTAGTAGTTCTACTGTCCACAGAATGGACTTATCATATATAATGCAGTAGTCCTGCACTCCCAGTGTTTTCATAGTTTCAATAGGCGAAAAAATAGCTCCAAGATATTTCCCGGGGGTAGGATGGAGAGTAGTGTCAAGTAACAAAATGTAAGTAACGGAGTGCGTCATCCAACCGACTTTTAAATTTAGCTAGCGTGGGTGCAGAAACAACCGATTCGGAACGAGCGCTCCATGGTTGAAACATGTGAACGGAAAAGAAATTTCTACAGCACTGCAGACAGCTTTATCATACCGCTAATTCCAAGTTGCGTGTTACCACTGAGTTGCAATAAAGAGTGACATATGATTTGGATTGTGTAAAATCAGGTATGCCTTAATCAAGTCGCCTTGCACTTGGCGATACCACCTTCTAAATACTCCCAAACATTTTGGCCTATGCACGTATGGAAAGCAACGCGTTCCAGTGACGAACTTGGAAGCCCGACGTTGAAGCTGGTCCAGTGCAATAAAGTAGTGTTTCAACCATACCTGCCAGGCCTGAATTGCATATTTGACATAGGGCGAACGTAAGCATACAGCATGTCTGAAAATAGTGGCGTATAGTTGTCCGAACGCCCGTCGTAACAAGCCGACGTCTTGGTTACCATTTTTCGATGTTTTTGCTGATTGCCTGGAAAAACCCGGTATCCTAAACTAGCACGCCAAGGTCGTATTCGACGCATGATCACTGCAGTACGTGCGTTTTAGCCTATAGGAATGGGTACTCTGGTGCCACCTGGAAACTACCTTGCATTTGCTCATACTGAATTACAGCGAATTTTGAGTTGACGATTGATGTGTCGTACCTATGTCACACTGCAGTAAATTCTGACCGGCATCCGCCTGAATCAGGCGCCACATCTTGGTATCGCCAAAAAAACAGTAGGAGATTTAAAGTGATTGTCTGTGCAAGGTAATTGATGATTAGCAAAAACAATCGTGGACCTAGAAGTAAGCCCTGCGTCACACCAGACTCGACTAATATGGGTTTCGATAAGGAACTCCGGACTCTACTCACTAATTGTCGTTGCTAGAGAAAGTTAGCGATCCCACTCAAGAGAGGGTCACCGATGCCGTAATATTGGAGCTTGAAAAAGAGAATCCGATGATCTAAATGATCGAATGCCTTGGACAAATCCAAATAGGCCACATCAATGGCCACACCAGTGTCAGCTGACTGTCCAATTACTTCGTACTGAACGGTTTCATGTCGATTTCCTTTATTTGTGGTGACATACGATTGTACACTACCAACTACCGTCCATATTTCACGGGCTCTTTAATCCTAGCCCCCAGCTCATGCATTTCGGCGACGCAGTATGATTTGGACTTCACAAACATAATACTTGAAATATGACCTGATTTTAGGCGGCACGATTTGCTTCGCCAAGGGAGGGATGCTGGTTTCGTAACGCCGTCCTCCAGTAACTGCCTGTTGGAGCATGTGAATCGACAACGACAGTGCAAAACACTGATGTGTATGGGTATGTGTCCGTTGGCAAAGATTATCAAGGCATTCTGGACACTGGGAGTGAGAACATCTACATCCGGACTTATTATGTCCTCCACGCTATCGGGGGTCGTAACTGCCACCTCAATGCACATGATGGGATCCATGTATACCTCCATTAGGAGATCCAACATGGAACTAATAGGTACGATCTTGCGCTGACCTAAAACGGTAGTGTTCAATCAGTCCGTATTACAAATGGATCTAAAGAGCAAACCGAATCTGGGAGAGCACTGCACGGGCGACAGACAAGAAAGGAAAAGAAATTTCTGCATCACCGCAAGTGGTGACACTGTGCAGCGAGATTCAGGGAGTGGACCCTCGGGGTTGCATTGCTGCTGAGTCGCAGTAAAGGGTGGCAGACATGAAGTGTCTCGCAGAATCAAGGATACCATAATCAGGTCGCCTCGTTGTCTACGATATTGTCCGCTGAATATCCCCCATTATTGCAGCCTCTCCTCATATGAAAGATGTACATTCCAATTACGTTCTTAGATGCCCGATGTTGTGGATGCTCCAGTGCATTAAGATCGTGTTTCAGCCATGGATGCCAGGCTTGAATTGCGTATTCGACATGGGGGCGAACATACGCACTGAGTATTTGTCGAAGTATGGAGCTGTCTATTAGTCCAAACGCCCGCCGCAACAGCCCAACGTGTTGGTTTCCAGTCTTCGAGACATTTTTGGATAACCTGGAGAAACACAAGTCCCCTTGAATCAGCACAACCAAGTCACGTTCGACAGTTGATTGTTGCAGTACAATCGTTCCTAGCTGGTATGAATAGCTGCTCCGAGGTCGGATAGAAAGTATCTTGCATTTAATCACTTTGAAATGCAGTAAAGTTTGGGTTGGCCACTGATATACCGTATCTAGGTCACTCTGAAACAGATGCTGGTCAGCGTTCGCCTGGATCCTGCGCCAGATCTTGATATCGTCGGCAAACATTAGAAAGTTTGAAGCGATTCCCCGTACGAGGTCATTAATAAACACCAAAAAGAAACGTGGACCTAGAACTGAGTTTTGCGGCACGGCACAATCGAGTTGTATGGGGTCCGAAAAAGAGCTACTAACTCCGATCACTAATTGCCATTGAAATAGAAAGTTGGCAATCCAGCTTAGAAGAGGGTCGCCGATCGCGTAATACTGGAGCTTTAAGAGTAGTATGCGATGGTCTAGAGGATGGAGAACCTTCAAAAAATCCAGGTAGATCACATCAACGCCTTCTCCAGCGTCTGCTGACTCGGTCCAACTACTATTAGTAAATTCGTTGTGCATGACCGCTGTCGACGAAATCCGTTCTTCTCAGGCGTGATGATGTTAGAGTTTCCCAGATAGCACACCAGTGCATCGGCAACTGTGGATTCCATAGCCTTGGAGAGCAGAGGGAGAAGGGATACTGGCCGGGAGTTGGAGAGCTCAGTTCTGCTTCCAACTTTGTGAATCGGGGTTATTATTCCAATTTTCCACATAGCAGGAACTTGTTTCTTGTCTAAGCAGCGTTGGGAAAATGGAGCTAAATGTCCCGGCATTTGGCTTGCTGTTGCTTCCAGTGCCTTTAGACGAATCCTATCGACACCCGGCGATCTGTGTTTGCATAAGGACGTCAGCTTCTTCAATTCAGCCTCTGCGGTAAAGGTGATGTGGGTTAGTACTTGCGAGGAAACGACAAAGTTTGGAAGATCGTTTGGTGGAAAGTCCCCTTGAAACATGGTGGCATATTGCGTCCGCAGCGTGTCTTCTGCTTCCACAGCCGTTCATGTTGGGCCACTGGCCGTCCTCAGCAGAAAACCTCCTCTAACCCTTCTTAGGCTATTGAGGTGTTTGGACAGCAGTTTGTGGTTAGCACTGAAGGTTTTTACGATGTTCTACTGATTAGCGGCTTTGTCTTCTCTTAGCAATTGAGTGCAGTGGTTAGGTTTGGCTACGTAGTTCTCCCAAGTTTCTGGTGCTGCAGCATCTCTTTACATTCGCCATGCTGCGTTGCGTACTGTCATCCATTTTCCAGTATTGCTGCCAACGAAAAAACTATTTTACACTTACTGCAAACTCTTATTGCTGTATCCTCTGCAATCGGATGACTAAATTTGTTGACGAACTCGAGCCAGGCGATTTCCGAGGGTACTTCGGCAAGGAACAACCAATGGAACAATGGTTTATTACGGGTGAAAAGCATTGTTAACAAGTCCCGTGCGATGGAAATTATTGCGAAAATCAATTGCATGACAAGTGAAAAGCATTTTGGTGGACTCACCATTGACTTATGTAGAACAGCGGAGATGTTCGCGTATTACTGAATACTGAATACTGTATCATAGAGCAAGTAGAAATGGATTCTGTACAACTTTTTTCGAAATATGGCGAAAAACGTTATAAAAGTTGTCAACCGTGAATGTCATTGTCGTTCTCATGTAATATTTAAAATATTCGACTTACGATATTTCAGAATTCACAAATGTGATATGTCATCGTAGTGTGCAGTCGTTCTCTGAATCGAATAGAGGCAAAATACAAATCTAACGTTCTGAACTGTTGCACAAATGTTGCCTCAATCACATGTTCGGGCAAACTGTTTCAAATGTTTGCCACTCTCCGTTCGAAGCACAGTGGGTGGGGAATGCATTTCACATCCGGCACGACAAGTTTGTATATGTGTCCGCGTGTGCTGCATGGCCCTCGTAAGTGCAGATTTGGTCTTAGCATGGGGAACTCACCGAGATGTAGAATTCGGTAGGTCATAATGGGGTCGACTCACACCCGACGGTAGGACAAGGTGTAGAGTCCAAGTTTCTCGCACCGGTCTTCACACCCCAAGCCACGCCAACTCAGGATGAGACTGGTGGCAACGTGTTGGACCCGTTCGATCTTTTGCGCTTCGCCTCGGGTAATCGGAAAGTAGGCGGGCGAACCGTACTCTAGCATTGGTCTAATGATGGAAGAGAAGAGGCGAGTGCCAACCTCTTCAGACCATGTGCCGAAGGTACGTTTGAGTGCCCAAAGCATGCGCAGTCCGTTCCGATATAGCCTGTTCGTGTTGTCCACGGACTTCAAATCGTAGCGTGAGAGTACACCTAGGTCTTTCACGGAGGGTGTGGGATATAACGTTTGGCCGTCAAGGGTGTAGATTCGGCCGTTAGCACCCTTCCCCAGGCTCATAAATACAGACTTGGCTGGGTTGACCGGGAGAAGAACTTCTGCAGACCATGTGGATAAGCGGTTGAGATCTTGCTGAAGTAGTTCACAGTCATCGGGAGCGTCGATTTCTCTCCAAATCTTCATGTCGTCCGCAAACAAGGCACACGGCGACCGGAGAAGCTGTGGTAGATCGTTGATGTGGATCAGGAACAGAGTGGGCCCCAGCACAGTGCGTTGAGGCACGCCACTTGTAGAGGGGTACCAGTCAGTTAGATGGTCGTCGACCTGTACTCTCCACTTTCGTCCAACAAGAAAGTCGTGGATCCATCGGTGCAGTGAGCCACCGACGCCACACATGCTGAGTTTGTGAAGGAGAACCTCATGACTGACATTGTCGAAAGCTTTACTGAAATCGATGAATATCACGTCGACGGACTTCCCCTTGTTTATTGCCTTCAACCACTCATGCCTCGTCACCAGCAGGTTCGTAATGCATGAGCGACCTTGCATAAAACCGTGCTGTGCGGGCGTCAGGACCTCGTTTGACTGTAGCAACTGCAGTAATCTCTTCTTCACGATTTTCTCAGCAACCTTTGCCAATATAGGTGTCAGACAAATTGGCCTGTAATTATCTACTTTGCTAGGGTCGCCGCCTTTCGGAATAGGCTTCACCACCGAACATTTCCAGTCAACCGGCAACGAACCTTCGGAGAGCGACCTGTTGAAAAGGTCAGTCACGACAGGAGAGAGGATGGTTGAAAGTGACTTGAGAACCAGTGGGTGAAGCCCATCAGGTCCGGCAGGTTTGGTGCCGTCAAGGTTGGCGAGTAGTTGAGCTACCCCTTCAACGCCGCAATGCAGACTATCAAGTTCGGTAAAAGCGGTACACGTCGAACTCGGAACAGACACCTGGTTATTCGCAAATACAGAAGCGAAGTGCGCCGCCAACGCGGACGCACGTTCAGTGCTGGAGGTTAGGAGCTGTCCATCCGTGCCATCCAGCACTGGCACATCACCTGCCGGCTTCAGGCGTCGCTTCACGCATGCAAAGATTCTCTTTGGGGCGGTCTTCGCGGCTAATGTGAGCTGCTCTTCAAAGTGTCTGCGTTTATTCTATTTCGCACTGTTGCAGAGGTTCCGCTGACATTTATACCCTTCGTAATCACTGGCAGAGCCAGAGAGAAGGAATTTGTCCCACAGTCTGCGCCGCCTCCGAGCCAGGTTTCTATACTCCTTATCAAACCAATGAGGCTTAATCGGTTCAACCTTTCGACATTTCAATGGCACAAATTGGGAACACAATGATGTCAGTCTCTCTTTTATAGATATCCAACAATCTTCCACAGACGCAGCTTGTGACAGAGACCAATCCAGTTGGCTCGCGGCTCGAGCTAGACCATCGAAGTCCGTTTTCCAGTAGTTGGGAGCTGGTTGCAGCGGATGTGAATACGGCAAAGATAATTCCATATCAGCTATCAGTACTGAGTGGTCGCTCGTAGCCAGGGGCTCCAGGATCCTAACGTCACGCACTCGTTGTTCGTAGCTCGTTATCATCAGGTCGAGACAGGATGAGGTTGAACGTGTTGATATGCATGTTGGCTGGCATATGTGTTGCGATGCACCAGTTTCAAGTACCAAATCCACGAACTTTGTTTCAACCTCACTATGTCCAGGCATCAAATGCACATCAGGCCATCGTATTCGAGGACAGTTAAAATCGCCCATAAGCAGAAAGTGTGGACGACTCATGTGGGTCCGAAGAATGGGCAGCCAATCCAAACAAAACTCAGGGGACTGCGATAAACTGAGCCCACAAGCAGTTCTCCGCGCCTGAGGCGGATGGAGCACCACAGTAGCTCACACAGGCCATCGTCACTTCGGTAAGTGCTCACAAGTCTCCCACGCAGGGAAGACCGGATGTAAAGTAAGACACCACCGTGGGCATTCTTTAGTCTATCGCATCGGAAACACGAGTAACCGTCGAGTTCAAGTTCTTGGGTGTATAACTCTGCATGCAGCCATGTCTCTGCGAGTCCCACTACGTCTGGCCGCTCAGACGCAACGAAACAACAAAGCTCATCGCGCTTATTCATAATACTGCAAACGTTTTTGAACGTTACTCGCAGGCCGCAGCAGGAGCCACCGGGCGTGCTTGAAGTGTGAGCAGCCTGTTTATCCTGATTCGCGGATTGTTGGAAACCACCCCAAAATTTACGCTACGAAGATTTGTTTCCCCCTCACCAGTGCGTCTTTTCAACTCAATGATGGCAGACTTGAGCCGCTCCCTGTCTACTGGGTCCAGGTCGGGACGAACATGGATCTTCAAACCTTTCAGCCTACTTAGGCGAGACATGATCAGTCTTGGACTGGCTTCGTCCACAAAAGTGATTCTCATAGGCCGATTTTGTTGATCACCTTGCTTTCCAAGACGGGTAATCTGCTTCACTTTTACCGAGTCCTCACCACCGTCGAGGAGTCTATCAATTAGACCCTGTAAAAACTCGACATCGTGATCGTAGCGCACTTGGGGTGATGGATCACTGGACTCCGGTGCGTGAAAGATCACGAGATTATAACGCCTCTGGTCGGACGAGGTTGGCCTTGCAGGGCGAAGTATACTACCAGCCTCAAGTGGTCTGGCTAACCGTTGACTTACAGAACGTAAACGCCCAACGTTCCTTCGTAATTTCGTCCTCTGATCTTTCCACTGATCTTCAGCACTCAGACATTCACCTGCTGGGACATCAGTGTCCGGTGGACACAACAAAGGTAAACAATTTAGCCCTGGTGCAACTGGGCTTCTCACAACGGTTGGACTTCGTGTAAGTGAGTTTGCACGGGTAGAGGAGGACGACTGAGCCGAAACCTGAAGGCATTTCGCGCTAGGTTGTTGGGCCAAACACAGGGAGCTGTTCGCAACGAAACGCTGAGGCCTACACGTCGGCTTTACTCTTTCTGGCTGTATCTTATTTCGGCAATTTTCACATATAGTTTGGATGAAATCGTGTTGGATCTCGCGAAGATGATGTAAATGCTCAACTGATAATCCAACACATGAAATGTGGCATTTAACTTGGCACAAAACACACGTGAGGGCATTTGCACGGTATCTGACTAGTTTGGAGCAAGTACCACAGGATGACTGCTTCGGCATTGTGAATAATCCGAAAACAAGATGGCGGACAATTGACGAAGAAAATGGAGATTTCAAGATGGCCGAAAGCAAGCAATGAAAACACAAGTATTTCTGGTCGGAAATTTCAGAATCGGAAATGAAACTGAATTGTAGCTCAATTTCCACGAAATACTTCCAATGAACGCAGAAAGTTAACACAAGTGATCTTGTCAACACAGCCAAAAACGTATAAACGTATAAATCCATGAATCCAATGGTTGGGAGTTAGGCAAAACATCGTTTGTTTGCGTTTTGTAACCCCTGACTAACAAGTCAATAAATGAAATGTAAGTGAGACGATGCATCGTCAACTCGCTTCTCAAATATCGCCAGTTTGGGAGCAGAGACGATATAATTAGGGAGGGCATTCCAAGGCTGGCACACACAGAGGGAAAAGAAATTTCTACCGCATTCAAGCCGGCTATACTGAATTGTCAGTTTCAGAAAATGATCTCTTAGGTAAGTGTTGTGGTTCAATTCCAGCAGCGGACTGCAAATGTGGATGGGGAGCTTCAGGATCTGGTAAACTATTATGAGATCCTCTGCAAAAGCCGAGAGCAACTGCTGTACGTCCTAAGAGATTCCAGTCTAAGCTGATAGGGCAGATGAAAGAAGCCCCTGACGTTCTTGGTTGCCCTACGTTGAGGAGTCACGAGAGCAAAAAGATCCTGTTTTAGCGACGCCTGGATAGCATATTCCACGTGCGGTCGCACGTCAACGGTAAGCATTTGAGCAAAGATTGTGAGTTCAAACCGACCGAATGCTTTGCGAAGAAGACCGAAGTGCTGATTGCCGGTTGTCGTCGCCTTCTCTGCTTGTTTTGAACACCCGAGATCTTCCTGTACCAATACACGCAGTTCACGCTCCTGTGAGACCTTCTCCAAGGTGTGGTCCCCAAGCTTATAAGCGCTCACCGGCTGGTGACGCAGATGGATCACTTTGCACTTAGGTATGTTCAACTGTAACAGGTTCCTCTTTGACAATCTATAAATGTAATCTAGGTCGTATTGGAGTAGATTGTGACCTGGCTTGTTAAGTAACGCTTGCCTTATCTTGACGTCATCGGCGAAAAGCAGGAAATTTAAAGGAGACAATTCTTGCCAGATCGTCGATAAACACCAGGAATAAGCGCGATGCCAGCACTGAGACTTGTGGGACCACATTCCACCACAATCGGATTAGAGAGTGATCCCCTAACGCGGACTTCAAAATTTCCGTTGGTAAAGGGACCTGCCAATCCAACCAAGTGCAGGATCTCCGATTCCGTAGCTCTGTAGCAGTTGAAGTAGGATGCGGTGATCAAGGTGGTCGAAAGCTTTGGAGAAGTCCAGATAGATGACGTCAACTCCAACCCCATCATCAGCCACTTCCGTCCACCTACCTCGTGCAATCAGTAGGTTGTTGGTGCCTGACCGGTGTTGACGTAAGCCATGCTGCTCCGGTACCAAGACGTTACATTTTTCCAGGTAGTCCATGAAAGCCTCAGCGATGACTGCGTCCATCACCTTCGCGAGCACAAGGGGGAGAGGCACTGCGCGATAGTTTGCAGGCTCTGAATGGCTACCACCTTTAAAAATTGGAGTGATAATGCCACGCTTCCACATGGTAGGGACTTGTTGTTCATCAAAGCAGCTTTGAAAAAATGTGACAGTTGTTCAGCTAGCTTGTTGGCCACAGGCTTCAGTGCCTTTGGGCGGATGTTGTTTGCTCCCGGAGAACTATGATCGCGCAGTGAGAGTAACTTCCTTAGCACAATTGATGGGCTACAAATTACATGTGTAAACAGTGGAGTCGGTGATGTGCATGACATTATGGGACAGGTAGAGGCTGCGAGTTCGAAAATTTGTGCCTATTGTAGCCGCAGGGCTTTAGCTGCTTCTTCGGCACTTTTTACTCTAATGCCTGTCGTGAAAAGTGCAGGGATTCCATGCTTTACTTTAGGAAGTTTATTGACATGCCTATATAGCAGTTTGTTGCTTGCCAAGATATTTTGCTAGACGCTGTTGATAAGTTACTTTGTCCTCACGGACAAATACACTGCAATGAGTGCGATGGGTCAGGAAATTGTCCCAAGTCTCTGAGTCGGGGTTAATCTTGTAGTCAAGTCATGCTCTATCCCTTATCGCCAGGCATTTTCGATTTATGCTCCTTAGGATTGAAGGCGTTTTTGCGGGACGAAGAGGTTTGGTCTGTGATACTCTGTTGACGATGTCGCTGAGTCTATCAACGAACTTTGTCCAAACGTTGTCAAGGGGACTGTTGTTTGAGAATTCCCATGCAGCTGCGTCCACATGTTCTTTCAATACGTGGTAGTGTATGATTGTATGATTTATTTATTTATTTATTTCCGAGTTGTAGGGTTGACGAGTTGGGCTAATCGATCGTAGCTTGTGAAGGTTCGCGCATTCTCATCGTTCTCATTCAGATATTCCGCACAGCAGACGAAGTTTAAACTGATGACTGCGCGATCACTACCACCCAAAGGGCAGTCTAAAACCAACACGTAACGCATATGCCCCTCGTTTGTAAGCGCAAGATCCAGCACAGTTGGCCTGTCATCTGTTCTGAAACTAGTGTGGGCAAAGTGATATGATTGTAAAGAGGAACACTGGTTACTGATCTTGTTTATCGGCTTTGAAATGTTCTCCGATCGTAGCGTAGTTTTCCAAACCACGTACGTTAAAATCAGCCATGACAAGAACTCGTGCGTACATTCTCTTTAGATTGCATCTTAAAGCAACCGCTAGGTGGCAGTCAGTTTCGGGTGTAGAGATAAAGGGCTGCACTCCGGGACAATAAGACAAGCCTCCCTGCATTTTAACTGCAAGCCGCACCAAAGAGGGTCGGGTAACTGCGAGTCTGAATCCTCCAATGCTTCGCACTGTAAGTGGCTTCAGTAATACAGAGTCACCCTCAGTCTTTGTGAGCCTCTCGTTCCAGATCAGGGACATGCCCAGTAGCGAAGCTCCAGCGTCCGTCATTCCCGTGTGCAACGCCGTCTCGGTGATACCGATGGTATAATCTGTCCCGTAAACTTGGCGATCTTTCAGTTCGGCCAGCTTCTTAGAAAGACCCTGAGCATTCGATCAAAGCAGGCTAGTTTCTCGGTCTCTAGGAGCCCACAGAGGGCTGAATGGCTCTAGCGTTGGAGAACACCGAACGGTGGAAGGTCGGCAGCTACTGGATTTTTGGATGGGATACTGATACATGGTCTGAAAATTGATTCGGCCAAGGTGCGTCTCAATCTTCGTTTAGACTTGCGTCAGAGTCAATTAAAGCAGTAGTCAAGTTACGCTTCTGCGCATTCGTCTGTAGGTCTGCTGCTTCAGGTTTTTACTAAATGAAGTGTGCAAGCATTCTGGCACTTTTAGTCGAAGCTCAGAAAGATGACATTTCCGATTTCACCGCCATTGATCCTAAATATCCGTGGCTTGTTGCTCTGATTGAACCACAAGTTTTAGGATTCTGGTGCCCCATCCTCTGTAATTGGATGAGGGAGGTATTCTGGTGAGCGATAGTGCCACAATATTATCCAAAGGAAGTGTTTCACGTATGAGCCACCACTGTTCTAAATAGTGCTTTCTGGCCTCTTAAACATCTTTAGCAAGATGCTCTTACATGTCATGTAAGCAGCATGTGTTTAGGCAGTTTTACTTGCTGTGTCCCTCTTCGGTGTCATTTTTTATCGTCGCACGCTCCAGCGGACTTCAAGCTAGATGCCTATCCCACAGGTTCCTTGTCTTAGTGCGCTTGCAGCGAGTAAAATGTTTCCTATGTCGGTGGAGGAGTCTAGTGTTACTCGAATAAGTCCGAATTCTCCGTAGTGTGGCGAGTTCGGATGACGAGTAATTCGAACTAGGTTTATGGATTTGGCTTTGACACTCATCAGCACTCACAATTAGTTCCATTGGTCTTGGTCATCCGACTCCGTCGCAACGAGACTGGACCTTAACGTGGTGCGACGGTTTGCGTACCTCATTGACCCATTGAGCTATACTGGGTGATGCCTCCGAAGGGCACAATGAGGCAAACGCTCAGTTGATATAAGCAGGACTTGACCAACGCATTTCCACTGATGCGGCAAAACCAGCTTGTTGAAGGGAGTACTCGCTTTCCCCGAGACACCACTTCTGACCTCACCATTGCAGATAGGTTGTTGCAAACACAAGCGAGCAATCCAATTTCGATTTACACGATCCGGAGGTATTAGTAACCCAAGAGAACTGACCAAATCCGATCTGCATGAATTTATCGAGAAAATTCATCTGAATAACCATGCCCATTGGACACAGGACGACAAACAAACAGATCGTGGTGCACAAAATCAGCAACAAGCTACGGGATGAACTCGCATTAGAGCTCGGTGACAATTAATAACAAAGGTAGCAACAAAAGTAATAACAATTGTAATAATATCGATGATACTAATTGTAATAATAACAGTAGTGGTACTGACCTTTGATTACGCTATGCAGTGTATACAATTGAACACAAGGAATAAATACATACACTCATGTTTTAACAAAACTCGTCCAGGCATCCATTTAAAACCTTTGAAGAACCGTCCTCTTTGCAACCTTTGGACAGAGTTTTAGAAAGATGCAGTGTCATGATCAACCGAGTATCAGCAATCACGCCATCTCATTCTGTGCCAATGATGTCGCTTTTCAGAAGTGGGACACAAAAATGTATAGCAATAAATGATGGTTGGCGGCATCCGGTTGGGGATTTGTCTGTCACGGTGGCCTCCATAGGACAGCCACAGAACGCCTGCGCCTACACAGGGACAACGAGTGGCTTGGGCTGCACCAGTCACAGCTTCATCCACACATCCCATATCCAGTGTAAACCAGAAGGAATAACACCGAGAGGCATGTGGATTGGAGCCACGTTTCATGAACGGAGCCGACCCACACTCCTTCAGCAAACGGTGCGGAAGCATTCATGTATCCTTGGGAAACCATGCGCCCCAGACGTACCCAAGGTGATGGCTAGACAGTAATCCGCTCCACACTGAGTGCATGGAACCACTATTCGAGCCTAGCACAGTCACGAGGATTTGGTACCCATCCCCAGCAACGATTCAATTTCTTGGACCCGGTAATAAAGGTGCATGATGCTAAACCGGTAGGCACATTGTCAAGATTTACATTAAGCCTAGCTATGCCGGGAATATCAAACAACCAAAATGGAAATTGAAGAGAACTAAGCACGAAAAATGGACGGGAAAAATTTGGCAGAAAATGAGAACTGAGCAAATCAACGAAAACAGTGTACGTTTCATCCAGGTTGAAAAGTTGCAGTTTAGGTGTAAGCGGGTGTAACCCAACTGCGGTGAAGAAGCACGGTGTATGCAATCTCAACCTTAGCATGAGGTATTAAATGATATAGTATCACATGTCTACAACGCTAAGCGCGACTCAGAGACTTGGGCCAAGCTTGACACACCGCAAGCACTGTACGACGCTTGTTCATGAAGACAAATTTACCCAGTAACAGTGCCTAGCCAAAACGTCTCCAGTAAAAATCAAACTGACAGGAATGTCAACAGCCTTCGCAAAGGAAAGCATGGAAGCCTCTCATCTTTCTTTAACAAACGGCAGAACACAAAGCACCGACAAAGCAACCAATGCCTTGCATCTACAATACGTCCCGGTTTTCAAACTCGCAGTCTGCCTTCGTCACATACCGACATCTACTTTACCGACTCCAAGGTTCACATATGTAATCTTTAATCCAGCAACTGCTAAGAAAATTTGTTCTCATTGCGGGCTCATAGCTCTTAGGGAGCCGACAACATTCGCCCAGACGTCGATGGCTACGGCCACGAAGCTAACCCAGCTGTCACTGTCCTTCCAAAGGTGATTCGATGAACAACAAATCACTATGTGAAAGTATGGCGTTATTACCCCAATTTTTATAGATGGTAGCCGTATCGCACACTGAAAAATATCGCCCAGGTACTCTCCTCCATGTACTCTCGTAGATGTAAGCGATCGCCGTTTAGGCTTTAGTAGACTGCTTGAGAAAATGTAGCGTCTTGGTACCGGAGCAGCGTGGCTACCGGCAACGCTAGTCGTGTACCAACAACATGCTTGGACAGTCCAAAAAGAATATTGAATATAGCCAAACTAGTTTACATAATGAAGACAAAATATCCCTTTTTCCCAAGCCAACATATGCTTACAGAAACCTACACTTGTTTGCTTCAGCATGTGGCGTAAGGAAACACTTTAACTGTTCACTTTGAGGTACTGGCATATCCTTTATTCTCCAAGGTCAAATATTATATCCTTGACAATCTACCGATTGGCAAACAGCTGCACCGTACCGTTTCCACACGCCGCCGCGTCTTCTAGTTTCCGCACTTTTCTATTACGATTGCAAATCTATTGATAAGTTGATTACGCTACCTAATTTGATGTATAGAACTGCGGTAAAAGGAATGACGTTTACTTTATCTGCCCAGACCGTGTCTATAGTATAGGCTTATTAGACTATAGTTTTCTTGTCTCATCGCGTGCGATTACCTAGTCTAGGCTTCGTATAATCTTTATAGTGCCGATGGCCCGAGATAGTTGGAAATAAGCGGCCGATGGTGGGCCCCGAATCGACGTCATCTCCCTGGAATTTTACAAATCTTTCGGCCGCATGGATCACTTCATTCTACTTCGAAAATGTAATCACGTATCTTGTCCTTAGGTGGATCAGCAACTTGCTTCACCACTAGAGGACTTATGTGGTTGTTAGGGGTCAAGCTCCAACCAGATCGAGATGTAATGCGGTGTTCCACAAGGCTTAGTATTTGGACTGTGCTTATTCCTGGTCTTCGTCAAAGATCTTGCATGTAATACTGCCTCGAAATTTCTGTTTGCGTCGATGATCTCCGAATTTAAGTGAGATTTTAACAACGAATTTCACGATTTCTTCCTATTTCACCTGAATTATGTTTAAAAAGGATCAAAGCAGAATTTACCCTAGTTCAGCGCAGCGAAGTGTACTGTGGTTCGAACACGTCATCAGCCGAAGGTAAATAAACTATGAGAAGGTGAGTTACGCAAATTCTCAAAAGTGTGTTAAACTAGGAGACTGGATGGGCAAATTAGGAACCCATATCACGAGGATACTTTTTGATATATATATATATATATATATATATATATATATATATATATATGGTTGGCGGCATCCGGTTTCGGATTTGCCTGTCACTGTGGCCAGCCACATGATGCCTGCGCCTACAGAGGGACCATGGATGGCTTGCGCTGCACCATCCACAGCTCCAACCACACACACCATATCCAGTGTAAACCCGAAGCAATAAGACCGGGAGGCATGTAGCTTGGGGCCACGTTTCATCAACAGAGCCGCCCCACACTCCTTCACAGGCAAACACTAGCACGCTGTATTTGGGAAATCAAGTGCACACAAGGTGGTGGCTGAACCATAGTCCGCTGCACACTGAGTGCATGGAACCACTCTTCGACCCTAGCACAGCCACAAGGACGGTGAACTCCGTCCCCTGCAACAACGACCAACTGTTTCCTAGAGCCATTATGGATGAGGTTGTGGGTAATGGACAGGTAGTCACCTTGTCAATATGCACATCAAGCGCAGCCACACCGGGGATATCAAGCAACAGCCAACCACTTGAGAGAAACAGAGAACAAAGAAAATAAATCGAGTAATGCATAAGGAAACGGTGACATAAATCTTAGATTAATGAGCATATGAAATAAGTTGTGTACAAAAGAAGCCGAGATAAGTTCAGGAGGTCAGTAAGTATATTTTATGGCAATGCCACAAACACGAAAATGTTATCGAAATGAACTACAATTGAATTAAGCGACGTGTGCAAGTTTATAGAAGAGAGTACAGGTTGACATTTATATGAGAAAGAGAAGCATTAGGACAAAGTTGCAAACCCACCACCTGAAATAAGTAGACAGCATGCAAGCACGCGGTTAGTAAATCGAATGCAGCGTACCTACAAACGCTGCGCTGCTTCTGCCTACGTTCTCTGCAGAACCCGTCGTCGCTTCGTTAGTGGTCCCGAGTGGCCTTGCTCATGGCTCACTAAGCCTGCCTGACTCAGGCACTCGCGATCGCATTTGCTACAGCACCATGCGCTCGTTGTCGATGGAGAACAACCCATCGGTGCTTGCCGCTTCCGCACTTGCCGCTTCTTCTCTGCATGCATAAGGGCTTTCTCCTGCACCTCGGCAACTGCGTTCGTGATCAGATCGCGCCATGCACGCCGATCAACCGCCTCCGATTTCCATGATCTGCAATCAAGATTAGAACGTGAGAGGCTCACTTTGATCATGTCCTCGTAAGGCAACTTTGGTTTCATCACATGCCGCTCCCCAACACTCAGCTGACCGTATAAGAGTTGTTTCGGTATCTGCGTCGAATCCATACGGCTCACATGGCCGAGCCAACTCAGGTGTCTCGGTAAAAGTATGCAGTCCACTGCATACATTTCATTTTGTCGCAGCAGTTCCGTGTCAGCAACTCTGTCGCTCCAACCAATGCGCAAAATCCGTCGCAAACACTGCTGATGAGACCGCCCGAGATATCGCACATCCCGACGGTACATCGCCACGTTTCACTGCCGTATAGAAGAATGGACAACACCATGAATTTGTACACCGTCAGCTTCGTACCAATGGTATGCTGATGGTTGTTCCACACTCGGTACTCTAGCTTCCCGAATGCCGCCGCTGCCTTCGACACGCGGATACAGCTCATATATATATATATATATATATATATATATATATATTTATATATATATATATATATATATATATATATATATATGTCACCAACAGCTAAAACTGAAGGAAGCAAATCGATAACTAAGAATGTTTTTCAAATATATATCTGCAATACGTGTCTCCCTAACACCGCCCTCTTCATAAAGCAATTAGTTACCTGGGCAGGATGTAGCTTTTGAGTCGGGGGTTTACTTGCAATAACTGAAGAAATATTCTTCTCCTTTTCGGCCTCCCCTGTGTTTCATTTTCTGGGCGTTCTACATGCTGCGTGTGTCGGCTGGCAAAAGTGCTCGCCTCAATATTATCCAACGGTTCTGTAAGAGCTACTCCGTTCGTAGCACATGTCACAGTTTCCTCCCCGTAGCGCGGCTTCATTTGATTGGCAAGGGGGATCGATACCTGCGCACCACCACGGATCACGTACATCGTCTGATCACGACGCCGCACAACAATTCCAGATATTTACTTGATGCTGTACCCTTGCGGAGAAGTAACAAGCACCGGGGCTCCAACTTCGAAATTTCTGAGCCACGCTCCATGTCGTCTGTTGTACTGGTTTCCCATCACAAGCCTAGTGCGGCGCATCGGTAGGCATTTAGGTGATAACAAATCCAGAGTGGTCTTCAGCCTCCGACCCATCAGTACCTCAGCAGGTGACTTCCCATCTGGTGTGTTGGGGTTCGGGGTAATCCGATAATTCAATAAAAATCCTTCCAGCCTTTCGTTCAGCGTTCCTTCCCCCTCGATTTCAGCAGCGCTCGTTTCAGAGTGTCCACAAACCGTTCGGCTTGCCCGTTGGGTGGTGGGTAATACGATACAATGCTCATATGTTCAGTTCCGTTATGCGCACAGAATTCGGCAAACTGATAGATGTGAACTGCGTTCCGTTATCTGACACAATGGTTTCTGGCAGTCTGTGTTGTCTGAAAATATACCTCAACGAGTGAACTGTACTGAATGCCGACGTGCTATGCTTCACACTGACCATCCATTGTCGGCCAAAAAACGTAGCTCTGAGCAAGAGCCCTTATGCGGGCAATTCTTGGATGACCTCTAAGGTGTTGTCTTAGGAAGTTTTTACGAAAGAAACTCTGGGACCATGATGCGATCTATAAAAAAATAAACGGCTCAATTTCCGTCAAGGAATCGCGCCGCACGAAATATTGTGTGAGTTCCGCTTTGAACACCGTTTTGCTCAGACGCGTTTTATATAAGTTATAACTTCTTGTAACAACGCATCACGTTTGATCGCCTGCTGAACCATGTCGACATTTACCGGCAAGTTGCTGACGACATCGCATAACACGGGATTGCCGTCTGTCTAGGCTGCAATCGTCGCAATGACTGCATCTTCTTGTTTTGTCTTGGTGTTATCGATGAGTCTTGATAGAGCGTCTGCCTGTCCGATAGCGCTGGTTGACATATATTTCATGTTGAAGCCATATCCCAAGAGTAAGGTTGGCCATCGTTGAAGCCGACTGGCTGTATAAGCTGGGATACTCTTTTTCGAACCAAAGATTGCAAGTAGCGGTTTGTGATCTGTCACAAGTGCGAAGGGTCGTCCGTGTAGCATCTTATCAAACTTCCGAAAGGCAAACACGATAGCCAGCTCCTCTTTTTCTATTTGGTCGTAGTTCTTTTCGGATGTTTTTAATGATCCTGCAGCGTGCGATACCGCTTTTTCAGTAACGTTGGGAAACCCAGGTGAGATGACTGCTCCAAGCCCATAACTAGAGGCATCTGTTTCCACGACGATTTCAAGCAACTGGGTTGTAATGTGTTGGTAGGATGTCGGATTTCAGAAGTAATTTCAACTTTTCAAATGCTTGCTGCCACCGTCTGGACCATTTCCTTTCACCATCCTTTGCTAGCAACGGATTCAAGGGTTGACGTAGACGACGCATGTAGGCACAAATTCACAGTAATGTCACACCATTCCCAGGAACGATCTCAGTGTTCCAAGATCCGTTGGAGCAGGCAGACGGGCTATTACCTTGATGTTTTCTGGATCCGGTCCTCGACTCACCTGATCGATCACAAACCCCAGAAACTTGATTGACTTAGTGAACAATTTACATTTATCTTATCGCAAATGGAATCCATAATCCACACAGCATGACTTCATCCAGACGCTGAAGCAATTCAGCTTTTGTTGCGCCCGTTTTGATGATGTCGTCCAGATAGGCCGCTACTCCCGGTAATCCAGTCAGCATAGTATCGGTGACTTGTTGAAAAATGGCGGGTGATGCCTTGACCCAAAAATGGCTGACGGTTATATTGACATAACCCACGATACGTGTTTAGTTTGAGCTTTCTGTTTACCGGTTCAATCTCTACTTGCAAGTAAGCATCTGCTAGATAAAGCGTAGCAAAATGTTTGCTCTCTGCAGCTTTGAAAACACGTCTTCAGGCAGCGGAAGTGGATATTGATGAGGTTCCAGCGCGGCATTCAAGCCGGATGAGAAATCTGCACACAGACGAATAGTGCCATTTGGTTTCCTGATCACAACGATGGGGGCAGCCCACTGAGAGAAAGCGATTCTTTCAATCACACCAGCTTGTTGTAATCGATCAAGTTCCTGTTCGACAAGTTGTTGTGACGTGTATGGAACAGGACTTCTAGGTCGAAACACTGGTTTCGCTTCAGGGCGCAGTGTAAGTTTTGCTTTCATCTTTGTACAGAGTCCAAGTTCGGATCGGAAAACACAAGCCTGCTTTGCGTAAAGTTAATCCATAAAGTCTTGATCTGGTGTGTCGATACAACTGTGTGGAGGGCCGGCGCATCATTATCTGTACACACATTATTTAGTGGTATGTCGAGCAAGTTCCGTTTGTCAACCCAATCCACTTTAAGAAGGTTAATATAGACACAGGAAACCAGGTAGATCGTTCCCTGAATGGGCGTGTCGTTTAGTTTCACCTCATAATCAATCTCTCCGTCCAGCTCCAGTGGTTCTCCGGACGCACTTTGGGCTGCCCGCCTGGTGCGTTTATCTGTAGGTCTATCGAAATTCATCCACTTCGTTTGCTTAGTGGTTGAGCAATGATCAATGAACAATGATTTATCACAGGATAAAAGCAAGTGCTTGACACGTCCAGTAGGATGGTTGAGGTGAATATGATGAAATCAAAATATTTCTGGGTCATCTACCGAACGTCTGCCGAGATGAATAATTTGATAATTAACATCAGTGTAAAATTAAAAAAATTAAAGAGCGTAAACGTTCAGAAAGACACTGGGGTGCAGTGGTCGTTGAGGTAAGGAGTGAGAAAAGTAAAATATAGTCGCTCACTTAGGTCCATTTGATACATAAATCCTGTTAAAAAGTATGCTTGGCGTAATCCACAGTAGAGTTTAGGTAACAAAATGCTGGGAGCTAAGAGTAACATCTAATCGTTTTTTTGAAAATGTCCAACGTAGAAGAGGATACAACTGAATCTGGGAGTGCTTTCCAGGGTTGGTGAACCCGAAGGGAAAAGTAATTCCGTCGACACTATAGACGGCTATATTGTTCCTTCAATTTTAAGCAATTACCCCTGAGCTGCGTGTTGTGGCTAAGTTTCAGCAAATGGCGGCATACGTGGTTGGGGTCACTCAGTATCTGATACGCTAATATGAGATCCTCGCGCAGCCTTCGCTAGCGTCCGCTAAAAATTCTCAACAACTTCAGCCTTCGGTGGTAAGAGTGATAGTGCAGGCCCTTTACATTCTTTGTTGCTCTTCGTTGTGGTGCCTCTATCGCTCCTAGGTCGCGCTTCAACCAAGGTTGCCAAGCTTGGATTGCGTGTCCAACATGCGGGCGTACGTAGGAATTGTGCATCATTGGGAAGATTGATGGGTCAAATCTCCCGAAAGCCCCTCGCAGCAAGCCGACGTGGTGGTTGCCTCTGTTTGCAGCTCCCTCAGCCTGTTTTGAACAGTTGAGGTCCTTCTGTGCGATCACACCAAGGTCACGTTCATGGGAGCTATTCTGTAATCCGTTTGTCCCAAGTAAATAGGTGTAGTTATGTCTATGGCTTACTTGTACAACGCGACATTTGGCTACATTGAACGGTAGGGCATTTTGAACTGAGCAGTTCGACACTGTGTTAAGATCGCACTGGAGCCGTTCCTCGTCATCCGATCCTCTGATGCTTCGCCATATCTTGATGTCTTCAGCGAAAAATAGGAAATCGGAAGTAATTGACCTCGCCAAATCGTTAATGAATACCAAGAATAGACGAGGTCCAAGCACCGAGCCTTGTGGTACTCCACATGCCACATCGATTGCATCAGAAAATGATTCTCGGACTCTCACCACTAGCCGTCGTTCTTGTAGAAAATTGTCAATCCAACTCAAGATTGGGTCGCCAATGCCGTAATTCCGAACCTTCTGAAGGAATGCGATGATCAAAGCGATTAAACACTTTTGAGAAGTCCAGGTCGATGACATCGACTCCTGTTCTATCATCATCGACTTCAGTCCAGCTCTTACGTGCAATTAATAGGTTAGTATTACACGAATGCTTTTGACGAAAGCCATGTTGCTCTGGGGCTATTAAATTGTGGCTTTCCAGGTATTGCGTCAGCGCATCTGCGATGACTGATTCCATCACTTTGGATAGCACAGGAAGTAGTGTTATTGGACGGTAGTTGGCAGGATCAGTGCGGCCACCTCCTTTATGGATAGGAGTGATGATCCCTCGCTTCCATACTGGTGGAATACGGTTCTCTTCTAGACATCGCTGATAGAAAACAGCCAGTGGTTCTGCTAGAGCACCAGCTACTGCCTGCAGAGCCTTTGGTCGGATGTTGTCAGCACCGGGAGAACTGTGGATACGCAAGGATAACAACTTCTTCAACACAGCTTCCGCAGTGAAGGTGATGTTTTCTAAACCAGATGGTGGAGTATTAGAAATGAGGAGAATATTTGGGCTCGTTAACTGCTGGAAAGTTTGGGAGTAATGAAGCCGTAGGAGATCAGCTGCTTCCATTGCTGATCGCGTGCACCCATCAGCCGTGACTAGCGCTGGAACCTCCCGCTTCACCTTTCGAAGGCCGTTAACGTGCCTGTACAGTAGTTTGCGGTTAGTGCAGAATCGCTTCATTAACTTCTGCTGATGAGTGACCTTGTCTTCGCGGATCCGTTTTACATAGAAGTTACGATGTGTCACGTATGCAGTTCAGGTTTCGGCATTCAAGCAGTCCTGGTGATCGCGCCATGTCAAATCCCTCCGGGACATATATTTACGTGTTCTGCTCCTCAGAAATGACTTACTCTGGTTTTTGGGTTGGAAGGACTTCTGTTCTGCTGCATGAGTTACCAGGATGCTAAACGTCCTTGTAAATGTTTTGCAGGCAACATCTGAGGGCATTCGGTTAAGAAAGTCCAAGATGTATCTTTAACAAGCTTAGACAGCACATTGCAGTGAGTGACAGTATGCACTTTATCCTCCTCCTTTTCAGGGTACTCCGCATAGCACATATAGTCAAAGAGTAGAGTAACATGATCGCTACGACCCATTGGTGTGTTGGTAACTATCCTGTCAATCAGGAGTTCTTCGTTAGTTAGTACAAGATCCAGTATCGACGGATTATTAGCATTTCGAAATGGCATGCTTACACACTTCAACCAGCAGTCGGTCAATGATCACTTGCGTACCAAGAGAATTGTCAGCGAACAAGGCGAAATCATCACCCTAATCTAAGTCGGTTATGCGATCAACTGTGAAGACCTTGGTTCCAAGACTCTGCGGCCCTTCTAAAGCTCCCAAGAGTTGAAGAGAAACGGAGACATAATTCATCCGTGTCGGACGCTTTTCCCCTGCCGAGTATATGAAGGTATAGGACTCAAAGTGTGGCACCACGATTTTCGGGTACACCATTCTTTAGCGAGCACCGCTACAAAACAGAACCGTCTACCGATTCGTATGTAGCCCGAATATCCAGAAAGACGACGATCGTGGGTCTGCTGTTCGAGGAGATAACGAAGTATGTATCCATATACTCTACATACCCAACCGAAGTGAATATCGGCCTGCTCCTTCAGGTAGTGTGTTTCATGCGTTGGGTTAGCCTGTGGAGCATAATAGATGCTAGTATCCTTGAGCTAGCCTGTGTCATGCTGGTCCCTCTAGGATTGAAGCATGAAGTGCGAGCACCTTTTTTGAAGACTGAGACAATTATGGACTGTCCCCAAGGCGGTGTACGCTTTCTTCCTGCTAGATCTACAGGAACAACACTGTAAGCTGATTGATCACTGCTGTGTAATCGTACGTGAACGATTCTGGGGAAACTTTTTCCGAGCTCACAGCCTTAATGTACTTCACGTATCGGATCACAAGACAAACCTCCACTTCGGTTTGGTGGTTTTAACGAAGATGCCCATTATATGCAATTAGGCGTACTACGCGCGATTGGGACGGCGCGGAGCAGCTGCATTGAGAATGGGAATGCGCACCCCATCTGTTCATGTGGCCATGCAAGATTTTGCTTTGCGACCTGTCCACCTCGAAGATTACTTCGCTGACAACAAACCTTCTGTTTACAGTAGCCCGAATGAATTGCAACAGTCAGTACCTTCTCTAATAGCGGTTGCCTCCATCGCTGTGGCAAGCTGGGACCATCCAAATTCACAATCGCCGCGAAGGGTTTGTTTGTTTGCTTGGCTGACAATGAGGTGAAGTTCATTGCGGTCTGAGTTTTACTGGGAGAGTGCGACTGCCGTCGAATAATGCCAGTGTGTGCACAGAGATCCAACTTTTCGGGAGGTGTTGAGCTAACCCACAGACTGATTAGCTCGAATTTAGCACTGCATGCTACAAGCAGCTCCAATTATGTCCGATGTCAGTTGGTGGAACACAGACTACCTTGTTAGTCAAGGACAGTTGGTAGTTCAGAGGAGCCGACTAATTAGTCAGCCTGTTCGTATCGAATTTACAGTGCTTCTTTTGGGAAGCCCTCCGAATTTCGCACAGATGCTCAAGACAATGTCCAAAGAGAAGTATCACGGATCTTGTTTCTGGTTATAATGTCTTCGAGAAACTAGGAAGTGCCCGTAACTTGATGAAGGACTAGCGTTCTCCGAATAGAATCCAAAACGAACGCCAACTAGCTTGCAATGTTGTGACAGGGCGAGTTTCTCATATGCAGCATTGGCTTCAAAGGTGTGTGGCATTTATGTATTTTTCGGAAGCTGCAAAGCCTGGAAATTATGGAGCTGGTGGTTCTGAGCTTGGCATATATACCTTTTGCCAAACGTCCATCAGTCATTAGCGTTTGCAAGCATCTGGTCGGTGATTTCTGTGTAGTTCATGTTTGCTTGTTTTACATTTTACAAAATTTTAGGGTCGGAAAGGGTTACAAGCCTTAAACGTATGAAATGCTGTACATTTCGTTATCATTGTTTGTCGATTCATTTCATCCCAATATTCCTTCACTTATTCTCAATGATCGGGAACCGCAGATGGTATTGTAGTAACAAAGATGAGAGTTGCCTATATAGCAGATGGTAGAGATAATCAGTCACCACAACTGTTGACAGATAAGAATCACCGATAATATGCACTAAAAAAGTTTATTTATATAGCCTCTGTACTAAGTGCTTAAGCCATGACGACACCGATACACGAAGCTAGCCATATGATCGTACTGGAATCGGCAGCAATGCAGGGAATGGTGACCGCGATTCAAATTCGAAGACAGCACAAATTTGTGTCGAGTTAATCAAACAACCTCACACAAGCGAAGGCAGTTGGACACCTTATGCTCCCTTGCTACATGGTAAAATTAAATAATTTGGAAGAATTTTACCATTGTACTTCAAACGAACGGGAGAATGGTCGGGAAGCCACATTCTCATCTGGGTTTTCCGCATGACAGATGAAACTGCAACTTAGGAATGCATGAGCATTGCGACCAAAGAGGCAGTCTACGGTTCGTACGTCAAGCAAATGTTGCTCGGTGGTTAACATAAGATCCAGCACAGATGATCTGTTGCCTGTTCCAAACCGAGTGGTTGAAATGCGATTTTGAAGTAGAACACTGACACTGAGCAAATCAGTCTTGCATTGTTTTCTCATCTTAGCAGTCGTTTCTAAACAATATGCACTCTTAAGATCCATGATGACGATGTGAGTGGATTTTCCACTTAGGCTTCGTGTTCACATGTCTGAACACTAGCAAGAAGTCAAGTCACGAGCTGATGATTGACTAAGAGAAGCAAAGCACGGTTGTTTCATATCCACTATCCTAAGGGATGGAACAGACTTCCAAGAGACAGGAGTGCATGCTATGAAGTGTATAGTTCAGGCTTGAGATCAGCGAAAAGTTGACCGTTCAAAGTGCAGTTACTATGGTTTGGACATCCCAGTGTTTGGATTATATCTTCGAAGCGGTGCAAATGGTGTCTGATAAAAAAGATGAATATTCATAATGGTTCAGGCCGAATAAACAGTTGTATGTCATAGTTACGTTGGCCCACAGCTCCTTTCTTTGCGTTTATTTTCCAGGCCGCGATATCTATCCGGTTTTTGTAAAGAACACTGGTACTTCAACAGATAAAATTTGGATTACTTTATGTCACTCACTCACACGAAATTTATGTTAGTATTTTTACTTGATTACATCATAGCATAAAATGCTTGTATTTTAATCTGCCACTTCTAGTATCATCGTCGAGATATATATAGTCTAAATACTTATTCATTGCTCGGTCTCTAGGATCGCAAATGGAGTGAAAAGTCAAGCGTGAAAAGATGCCGACTGACTTGCGGTCAGCTAATACTTCCACTTCTTATGGGGAGTTGACAATTCGCTTATGGTTTGCTTTGACCAGGGTGTGCTCTATTCCTCGTCTAGAGCAGCTTCATTGAGCACATGATGGGTCAAAGGAGCGTCCAATCTACTAGCTGACTGTGATGGTTGTTCAAACGATTTCCCGTCCGATCTCTTCAGCTCTTAACCGGAAGATAGAAGGAAGGCATTCTTCACAGTTTCACCAGCACTCTGACACGTCCATTGCTGTGGTTGCCTGACTGGATCACGGGTTTCGATATTTCTGGTTCAGCATCCTCTAAAAAGTCAGAAAAATAGCCTTTTGTGTGATAAGACAATGGTGTTATCCAATGAAGATGCTTCACCACAGTTACAAGTGGTGGTTGCAACGCATTTGACTAGCGTGGGATCGAACATTTGGTACGCCATTTATGGAGATTATGTTCATGAGATTTTGCTTGTCTAGCTGAGTTGCTTTTTGACTGTCGTGCGCTTCAATAGACATTGGGATAACGGTGCATCCCACAGCACTTGTCCTGAAGAGGACTTTCCGAGAGTAAAACGCTCTCTAATTTGAAACACTGAGTCCCCTTCAGCCACTTCATTAACGCAGTAAGAAGACAGAGGTTGCGATATGTTAACATTTCGATTGCTCTCGTCAGTCGCAACGCAATACAGGCAGAAAAACACGCAATATATAGGGTCCACACTTAGTAACATAGATAAGCAGATAAAAATGATGGGAATGACGTAATCAGGACCAAGGCAATCTAATTGATTGTCTCAGTTGTTTCTGGGCACAGAGTACGGGACGCTTCAATCTTATCAGTAGCGCCTCGCCAATTGCCAACAGTGTCGGGTTCCTGTTGCGCAATAGCACCTTGAATGAGTCGATCGGGTTCACCTGGTGACGAGTCAGCAAGAGGTGTTTGGAGATAGACGAGGCAGGGTTCAAATTCATTCTTTGTTTCGCTCCGCCTTGGTTAGACAACAACTGCCTTAGCCACAGTGGGGAATGCTCCGCCACCCTTTGAGCTAGCCGGCGACCAGTCTTGCCTATGTAAGTGTCACCGCAACTGCAAGTGAACTGGTAGATGATGTTAGAGGCCGAACTGATTGGCGCGCTGCTCGAACGGAAGGATTCCTCTCCACATCCGTTCGAGCAGCGCGCCAATCAGTTCGGCCTCTAACATCATCTACCAGTTCACTTGCAGTTGCGGTGACACTTACATAGGCAAGACTGGTCGCCGGCTAGCTCAAAGGGTGGCGGAGCATTCCCCACTGTGGCTAAGGCAGTTGTTGTCTAACCAAGGCGGAGCGAAACAAAGAATGAATTTGAACCCTGCCTCGTCTATCTCCAAACACCTCTTGCTGACTCGTCACCAGGTGAACCCGATCGACTCATTCAAGGTGCTATTGCGCAACAGGAACCCGACACTGTTGGCAATTGGCGAGGCGATACTGATAAGATTGAAGCGTCCCGTACTCTGTGCCCAGAAACAACTGAGACAATCAATTAGATTGCCTTGGTCCTGATTACGTCATTCCCATCATTTTTATCTGCTTATCTATGTTACTAAGTGTGGACCCTATATATTGCGTGTTTTTTCTGCTCTCTAATTTGCTGGTGGATTCTAACCTCAGGATTGTCTGGCCAGCCGAACAACCTCCTTGTGGTTCCAGCTAGATGGTTCGGGTTGAACTCATTCCAGCAAATGGCTTGGCGGCAGTGCTCTAAAACACAGTGGGTTTTTGCATGACAAGCGTTCTCCTTATAAAAGCCACCAATGTTTGCTTATCAACACTGTGACGTGGCAGTTGTGACTCACCACAAACTAAAGTCACTGTCCAGTAAATATACGCATAATCCTGTCCCACTCACGGATATCAATCGTCTATTCTCGGATTACCGACGCTATCAAACAGCAGAGAACGAAGAGGCAATCTTACAAGCACAAACTACGCAGCGACACACATCCGCAATTACATAGATATATATACTCCTACACAAATATTCACTGTTACGACAAACACGCTTTATCTTTGTACATGTTTGATCACATTTTGTTATTCCAACATGATCATGCTTGTAAAGGCATACCTCGCATTGTGCAAAGTAAAAGATGTATTCATTCATTTGTAATGCGGGTTACAAGTAAATCGTAGTAAATTTGTGGGTGGGACCCTGACCTTCACCAAATTACACAATGAAGTCCATGACCTTACGTTGTTCGTAAACCTATCCTGTAATGTGATGGGACCCCATTTTCAGCACCAAAAGTTGGTTGCATCCGAAAATTACTGATACCGAGATCGAGATACCACAAACTTCAAATAGCAGTATGAAATAAAAGTCGTGGGTAAGTATACAGAAATACACAGGGCGCAGTGATCGTTGATGTAAAGCACCAGAAAAGTGAACTATAGCCGCACACTTACGCGTCACCTTCTTGGGTTCATGTGGCACATAAATCAATTAATGTAGTCACAAACTGGGTCATTTTGGATTATGTTAATCACGCCCTTCTACAGGGCTTATGTGTCACATGGACTCAAGAAGGCAGCGCATAAGTGAGCGACCATGTTTTACTTATCTCACGCCTTGCAACAACGAGAACTGCACTCCGTGTATTTCTGTATGCTTACACTCGATGTTTAGTTTACATTGGCGCTATTTGTCAACGTAGTTAACTCGGGGGAGACGCTCGGTAGATAACCCACGGATATTTCGGCTTCACTGTATTTACCCCGACCATCCTACGGGACGTGTCAAGTACTTGCTTTTATCCCATGATAAAACAGTGTGCATTGTTCAAACGAAACGAGTGTCCATGCAAGTGACTTGGGGCCTCCTATGCTACCACAGAAACCTGCGATGTGAGAAAGCGATCCTGGGGCCGACTCAAGTTATAACACAAGGACATATGCCTTATGAAGGTTGTTTAAAACCCTAAACATCTAATCCGGAGATGAATTCCTGCTTGACACTCACCATGAACAGTTTAACCCAGCCCAGACACAGCCATAATCTCATCAGAGGTGCTTTCGATGTAGATTTGGAAATCAAGGGAAGATGACAGGTTGAATCGCCACATGGAATCAGCGATCTTGTTCTTGGACGGATCAGCAGGTTTCTTCACCACCAGGAGATTCACGTAAGTGTTAGGCAGCAATCTTCAACCAGATTGAGTTGGAATGCAAAGTTCCACAACGCTCAGTGCTTGGACTATCATCAAAGCTCTTGCAGGCGGTACTGCCTCGAACTTCCTACTTTCCGCAGATGATGTTAAAATAACCGTGCGATGTTAACTAATGAAGTTCATGATTTATCCCTATTTGACCTGCATTGTGTTTGGGAATGGTCAAATCGGAGTTGACTCCAATTAAGTGCAGAGAAGTGCATGGCAAATCCAATATGTCGTCCACCGAAGAAGGCTTACAAACTCTGAAACTGCGTTACGCAAATAGACCAGGGTGTGTGAACAGAGGACACTAGTCCAGGCAATTTGGAATCTATGTCATGGAGTTTATTTCTGAGTTCCCTGAATATATATATATATATATATATATATATATATATGACAATGAGTTTGTTACCTGTTCTCATGTACCTGCAAACCAATGTTCTGCACCGTTCCTTTGACGACAATAATGAGCATGTCGCAATAATTCAGCCTAACCACTAGATTTTATTCGGCTCATCGATGTCTAACTTATGCATCGTAAAACACCGCTCATGTCCGCAATGAACCATCTTTGATCGCGGCCTTATTTCATCCGTGGCGACGTCATGCATTTTGCGCCTTACTTAGAATGGTATTAGTGACTTTACACGACACTTTTGAAAGTTGTTTGAGTGAGCGACGGAAATGCAGATATACCCAGCGGACATGGGATCTCAAATTCAGCTCTAATGAGCTTTGAAAATGCAGGCACCTAATATTTACGAAAGCACCGTTCCAACTGCCGCAACCCCCATAATATGTGGCAGTCGTTTATGGACTAGATAAAGTAACGATTTACGAAGAATGTGGTGAAACAGTGATTTTTTCTGACACATTTCGATCTTGGCGATAATTATTGGTCTAGAGGAATAGATTAAGTTCACGCCGGATATTTGCATCAAATCTATCGACCCACTTGACATCTTATAGTGCACATCGAAAGTAACTGGTGTCGCGTGTCTGCGCAAAAGTGCAGCGGCGTGGTAGACGGACCGGTCCACTCGTGCATTCGGAAAGGGATTGGCCAACACCACCACGGCAGATGCGCCTGTGTAGTGCAACCCAGCGTAGGAAAGTAAGTGGGTGCGGTTGCGGGGGGCACCGTCGTTCCACTGCTAAGAAATTCCTTCGGTGAACTTTAGTGGCCCTATTTTCGACTGTGGGTAGCTGTGGAAAAACAAAAACAGCTGATCTATCTAGCTATTTTCCATAGCGATCTGAGTGAAAAAGGGTTTATAGCACCGCGTTCCTTAAACACCTAAACAAGGTAATGAAATGAGGACACCAGTACTCCCGTTTCATTCGCCGCAGTTGATCGCGAAAGCTTATCTAGGATCTATCTAATGATCCACTTCAGTCAGTAGTCTAGCAGCCTGTAAGACTTGATCTGCGAACAATGGAATAGTGGTTGTACACGGGTACAAAAAGCTCATGCTTAACAGGCCCCGTAGGATGGTTATGGTGAAACTACAAATCTAGTAAAAATTGTTAACAAAATTGGGTTTATACCAATGGACTCACTGAAGTATATGTAGTATAGACTGCAAATCCAAAGTGAATCCACAGGAAATAACGGTAAACGGGATGTTGGTTAAAATGGTGTCTCCTTCGGATGTACACATAGAGGAGGTGAGAAATGTGGAAGGATATCTGTGATTTGAGAGCCAGTGAAATCGCTTACAGACAAGTGTTTTTATCAATGGGTAATGGGTCATGTAAGATGATGCATCGAAATACGTGCACGGTCAACTCGGGCTTTGAACTCTGCCAGCGTGCGAGCACATATGACAGATCCCGGTAGGGCATTCCACGTTCTACAAACGCGTACAGAAAACGATGGCAGTGGCATTCCAAGCGACTCTACTACTGCCAGTTAGAGATGGTGGCCTCTCAAATTGCTGTTGTGACTTAGCTCTAGTAAGCAGCAGCACGTGTGGTTGAGATTTCTCGAAATTTGGTAAATCAAGTTGTGGTCCCCGCGCAATTGTCGATACTGTCCGTTGAAGACCCAGAGCACTTGTAGCCTCCGTTCATACGGAAAAGTATACAGACCAATGACCTTCTTGGTTATCCGGCGTTGGGGTATTTCCAAGGCGGTGCAATCCCTCCTCAGCCATGGCTGCCAGACCTGTATTGCGTATTCCACATGTGGCCGTTTGTATTAGCCGAGAAGTTGTGAAAAATTCGAAGGGTCGAATCGTCCGAGTGCACGTTTCGGGAATCCCACATGTTGGATGCCCCTCTTAGATGATGTTTCAGCTTGCCTCGAACATCCAAAGTCGATCTGGACTAAAACTCCCAGACCCTTCTCGCCAGAAGACGGTTGAAGATCCTGGTTACCAAGTTTGTAGGACTGCACCAACTTGTGCCGTAGGTACATCACTCTACATTTGTCCACATTGGATCGAAGTAGATTATGGATTGACTACGCGTATACCCTATCGAGATCAGCTTGAAGTATTGTGATATCATCTGGTGTATTTATCGCCCCTTTGTTTGCTAAATCGGCATCATGGTATCCCGTCTAGAAATATACCTCTTAATATGCTTGTCCAGACGCCGATATGCCCTGCCTCTACAAGTACCAACGGGGTTCATCGTATGGACCACCAGCGTAGACTCGATTAAAGACCTTAATGGCTTGATGATCGCCTAAACAGAATTTGTTTGGGGACAATTACTAACAGGTGAATAGTAGTTGTTAAACTCGGCTCCATCCTCTTAAAACCATAGGTGTACAGTTACTTTTCAGGCGATAAAGACTCTTGGTTTAATCTTTATGCGAACTTCGCACCATACTTAGTTCCACATATTAGAAGGGAGAACACTTAATCACAGCGTCAGACAATACATTATTCCTGCTATCACTTCGCTGTATCAGGCAAGGTGCTTTCCTTGAGCACTTTATTAAAACTTGATGCTTGATAGGACGATTCGAGTGGATGTGATCTAACACTGCACCGCTACAGGCTGCTGGATTAGGTGGGCGCGGAAAAGCAAGCCATTTGCGTCTGGTTCCTTGGTTATAGAGCTATGTGATTTGGTTTTGCTCACTCGTCTTGCCATCACTCAGCATGGTATAGCAAAGAGGCAATCATGGGTTTCTGTGATAGTGTAAGGATACTCCTGGTTGCAGGTGTCGCACAGGTGCAATTGTGCTGCATCCTCGAAACAAGACTACAAAATCCGTTATACATATTTCGATTTGCAACATAAGCGGCTTCATTTTTGTCAGTGTATTTGGGAACGATGCAGTCACTAATTCACCAAAATATGCCTGAAATTGAAGTCCGCCCGGCTAGGTTTGCTCAACACCATTTCTTGAACTCGACTAGCCGCGATTATTATGGGTGAAAAACAGCTAGTATTGCATTTTGAACGTGGCAAATCATGTGCTTGTGACCAGAAATTGTCATCTGGGTTTGGTTCTAAGCTACCGGTAAGGTAAAGCTGATTATGCTGTCGGCTAATAATGTGACAAGGAAGCTCTTCTCGCCAGTGAAGCCGTATTGTCGCATGCTTGCCGTCTGTTTGAGACCGCTGCTGCCGACTAGGGATGCGCCTTGAATCCTAATGGTGGTTGACGGCATTTAAGTTGTTCACCAGTCCTCTTGCTTTCCTTCTCATCAACCCTCATTGTCTAGATTATTCTACTTGTCCGACGGAGGAGCATCAGCGCAGATTTTCCGTTTGTTTCCGTTCCGTACACACTATCGTAGGCAACTGCGGTAGCGGAAGATCGCGTTGTACAGCGCTTCTGTAGATCAAGTTGGTGGTCTTCCTGACCAGGCTCGATGCACGATCGAATAAAATGTGTGAAAAATGTCTATTCACCGGTTACCCGGGGAAGAGATGTAATCGGTAGATTTAAAGCGAACACTTGTCAGTCTTTACATTAGTTGACTTTGTACGGAAATATATATATATATATATATATATGTATATATATATAGTGACTTCAATCGAGAGTACGGAAGGTAGGAAATGATCAAGTGGACAAGAATGTACTCAAGATGCGGATAAACCAAATACTTGTACGCATGTTTCTCTAGAGTGCGAGAAGCTATTACTGAAATAGAAGGAGATCATTATATACAGAAATGATCATGCTCTTTCAGGCGTGGCTATTGACCTTTTTTGCTTCTTAGGTATATTTTGGTCTATCCTGTGACATTTTATCAGGTGATTTGTGGAATGAGAATGTAATAACTAGCATTACACAGTAGCTGAATTTAATAAGCAAAACCTCAGCCAATGGACAATGAACAATGATTTACGTCGGGTAAAAACAAGCAGTTGCTTGAGAAATCCCGCAGGATGGTGAGGATAAAACTACAACTGCCAAACGATATGTGCGTTGTCTGTTTGGGCGTTAATCTATCAGATATGCCGCCAATTAACAGTGATGTAAATGGGGATTGTTTGAGAACAAGGAAGCAACATGGGGGTGTTAGAGTTGACGTACTCCGTGAGAAATGTAAAAAAACAAGAATACTCACTTCTGTACCACAGCCTCAGGTGGACGTGAAATATCAATCCGGCTTGAAGGGATATTTAATATATTTCAAAGTAGCATGGTTTAGGCAATGAAGTGTTGGGGGTCAAGGGAAAGATCCAATTAATTTTAGAACATTTCCAAAGGGAATGAAACAATTAACTTTGGGAGAGAGTTCCATGGTTGGCAAACCCGAAGAGAAAAATAATTCCGCCGGCAATCCAGAAAGCCATACTGTTCACTCATTGTCGTAGTATTAGCTCTGAGATTAGTGTTATGGCTAAGTTTCAGAAAGTGAAGGGTATACGTGATTAGGGTTACTCAATATTTGGTAGTCTAATATGAGATCACCGCGCAGCCTTCAGTAACAGCCACTGAAAACTCACAGTGACTTCAGACTTTGCTGGTAGCACAGATTTCTTAGACCCTTGCTGTTCGTTGTGGCTCTGCATTGTAGTTTTCCTAGAACTTCTAAATCGCGCTCCAACTAAAGTTACCAAGCTTGGATGGCGTACTGAAGGTGAGGGCGTACGTAAGAATTGTGCATCATTGGAAGATGGATGGGTCGAAACTTCCGAATGCTCTCCGCAGCAAGCCAACGTGCTGGTTGGCTCTTTTCGCAGCTATCTTTGATTGCCTTGAATAGTTAAGGTCACTTTGAATGAGCACACCATGGTCACGTTCCTTAGAAGTGGTCTGCAATACATGTGAACTAAGCCTACACACCTAATCACGCCTATGGCGCAAGTGAACAGCACGACATTTTTCCACCTTGAAAGGTAGTGTATTCTGAACTGACTAGTTCGAACTCGCGCTGAAATCAAGCTGAAGCTTTTCGTGGTCACTCGGTTCTCTGATCGCTCGTTATAAGGATATCATCCATGAAGAATAAAAAATACAGGAGGTAAGATACGTGAAAAGCGAGATCCTAGCCATTACAGAATACAAAAACCAAAAAGTAAGTGATATAATTCTAAGTGCAATATTAACTGTGCAGTGTGAGGCCAAGCTGAAGTTGAAGGTACAACAAAACTCCCAACACAAACGCCAATGAAGATGGCTCTTCGCTACATCAACTAGTGTATCCATCCAAGGTGTTCATCGTCCTTGGGGCTCTAGCATGACAGTCGGGAGGCACCAGCCGATGCCAAATTCGAAGTGAAGAACATTCCTCTTGACCAAGTCATCGCTCGGCTTTGCATCCGCGAAAATATCGCACGACGTTGGTGTCGGTGTGCTAGCGTGCCCAACGCATGGCCCAGCAATCTGAACTTGGTGCCTGATATAATGATGCTGAGCGGATCACCCGCTCTTCCTGCACTAGATAGTGACGGCCAACACACTCATTGCTCAGGCGATGATCCCATCAGACACGAGCTAAGCTGCACAAACAGGAATAATCGAACGCAGCTAGCCTGTTTTCATCTATCGATCTGGTAAGTCAGGTTTTGCAGCCAAACATAAGGATTGAAAGCACGGCTGCATTGTAACCTCTGGCCTTCAGCGAGAAAGTATGTCACACCGGCGAAACGGAAGGCGGAGATTGCCAACAGGTACTCGGGCTTCTGACATAAATTTCGCGACCCCATTTTTATTACACAGGCGCTAATATTGAGGCCTAAGTAACTACATTTTGAACGAGTAGTTAATCACCACCAGCAGTCAGCAGAAGGGTGAGTCGCTATCAAGCTTGGAAGAGGACTTTGCATTTTGAAGGCGCAAATCATGGCCCAAATCGACTGATGACCAGTGCTAATTCGTCAACAGCTACTCTGCACATTTGGGAGCTGTCAGAGGTTAGGGCAATGTTGTCTGTATACTCCAATTCAAGGTCGCTCATTTGGAAGCAGATATACACCTGTCGTGTTCGGTGAACACCGTTTCCAGGAATTTGTCAATGGCAAAGTTGAAGAGGTGATAACGAGCAACTTTGTCTCACACCGCCGGAGGTATTAAAGGGCGACGACGGTTTGCCACAAACCCTCACTCTGCCCAGAGTATGCGCGTACAGCGCTCCAATAATGTTTACGTATTTCTCGGGCACACCTATCCTGACCACATGGTATCAAAATCCATATCGATTCACTGAATCGAACTCACTTTTGATGTCGAAGAACACGACTACGGTGGATCGCCAATAAATATGGCGGTGTTCCAACAACTGAGGTAAAGGGTAGATGTGGTCTATACAACCCCGATTTCGGCGAGCTACAACTTGCTGCACGCTAATTTGACTTTCACCGATGCCAACCAGTCTACGGAGTCTGACAGAGGCAAGCAACTTAGAAACAAATAATATCCGACTGATCCCTCTGTGATTTCCGCATTCCGAACTTCAGCCCCCCGTGAGAAGTTGGACTAGAATGAAGCGGCTCAAGTCTGCTGGAACAGTATACTGCTTCCACAGCTTAACAAGTAAGTTGTGCAGATTATCTACAATTACAAGTCCCACGACTTTGAAGACAGATGGAGGAAGTCTATCTGTTCCGCCGGCCTTCTTTAACTTCAACCGTCAAACCGCACGTTTGTTCGGTCCAAGGGAATGACAAAGGGAGTAAGACGATCAATGGCCGATAAAGAAGCTAGTAAGACTGACTGAGCAAACTGCTTCTCAAAGTCTTTCGCCTAGCACTCCAAGCACTTTGACAAGCTGTGGATCGGCTGTCCACTCTCGTCTTGCATGGTCTCGCTAACACCACGTGTCCTGCTGCCTGTTTCCCGGTATCATACAGAATAACTTACGATGGTTACCTACGGCAGCGGGTGTTCATTTCCGGTGCAGAAGAGACCACCAGGCATCCCGGTCTCTCTTCAGGCTAGCACACAGTTTTACCCTGCGATCTTTGCCAATATAAATGTGTTCTCTTCCAGCCGGAGCATGTCGGCAAGCATTCAGAAATTCCAGAGGTTGCGTTGAAATCGAATATGACTTGTCACATGCCGATTTGTGTGATGATAGTAAAGTCTGGCGATTATGCGACCCGTGGTCTTCAGCTGTGTTCAGTGCGCACTTCCTCAACCCGGATGCCATTGTACTTTGGTGCACATTCAGAGCACCTGTCTCCGCTACTAGCCTAGTGCCTATGCAGACGTCCTCCAAAATGCCACGACAGATCGGCACACACGAGATCGTGGTCTTAGTTCACGCCTGTACTCTAACACTAAGGACAATTTAAGGAACCGCTTCTCTGGCCGTAACTAGTCACGATGTGATCGATTTGCTACCATGACTGGTCCGAAGCTCGTGGGCTCTTTCGTAAGTTCGTCTTCGCGAGAAATAAATGAGCAGCTTCACACAGGTGCAGTAACCAAACACCGTAGCTATTACTGGAGCTTACACCATGTTGGCCGCCCAGATGAAACTCATCAATGAACGGTTTTCTGGCAATGAACAATGAACAATGAATTTATACGGGTTAAGAAGCGTTGCTTTACAAGTCCCGTTGGATAGTTGCACGGGATATCAACATAACAATAATGATGATAAGGATTGCAAAATAGTTGATACTTAAATATGAAAATAAGGACTTATCGTTTGCTTCGCTGTAGTCCTGCGATCCTTTTTGATTCACAGCACCCACAGTTAAGAAAAAAATTCCATGGTATACTCCAGGTGTAGGATGGAGACGTAGGGTTAAGTGACAAAGGTAAGTGGATGAGTGCATCGTCCAACCGTCTTTTAAATACTGGTAGTGTCGGTGCAGAGACGACCGATACTGGGAGAGCATTCCACGGGTGACAGACACGAATAGACAAGAAATTTCTGCAGAACTCCAGACGACTGTATTGTTCTGCGAGTTTTAATGAGTGACCCCTCAGGGTTGTATTGCTGCTGAGTTGCAGTAAAGGGCGGCACACATAATGTGGGTCTCGCAGAATCAACTATGCCATAATCAGGTCGCCTTGTAGTCTGCGATAGCTTCTACTGAACAATCCTAGTCGTCGCAGCCTCTCGTGGTAGGAAAGATTGCGCATTCCAATTACGTTCTTAGGTGCACGGCGTTGTGGATGCTCCAGTGCATTAAGGTCGTGTTTTAACCATGGATGCCAGGCTTGAATTGCGTATTCGACATAGAGGCGAACATACGCACTGAGCATTTGTCGAAATATGGAGCCGTTTATTTGTCCAAACGCCAGCCTCAACAGCCCGACGTGTTGGTTCCCGGTCGTCGAGGCCTTTTCGGATTGCCTGGAGCAACCCAAGTCATCTTGAACCAGGACACCCAAGTCACGTACGAGAGATGATTGTTGTAGTATATTCGTTCCGAGTCGGTATGAGTAGCTGCTCTGATGTCGGATGGAAAGCAACTTACATTTACTGACGTTGAAATGCAATGAGTTTTGGGTCGACCATTGATACACCGTATCTAAATCACTCTGAAGCACATGTTGGTCGGCGTTCGCCTGGATCCTGCGCCAGATCTTGATATCGTCGACAAACATTAGGAAGTTTGAAGCGATTCCCTGTGCAAGGTCATTAATAAACACCAAAAACAAACGTGGACCTAGAACTGAGCCTTGCGGCACACCACACTCGACTTGTATGGGGCCGATAAAGAGCTCCGAACTCTGACCACTAATTGCCGTTGAAATAGAAAGTTGGCGATCCAGCTTAGAAGAGGGCCTCCGATCCAGTAATGCTGCAGCTTAGCTAGTAGTATCCGATAGTCTAGACGGTCGAATGCCTCGGAAAAATCCAGGTAGATCACATCATCACCTTCTCCAGCGTCAGATGCTTCGGTCCAACTACTGCGTGCAATTAATAAATTAGTTGTACATGACCGCTGTCGACGGAAACCGTGCTGTTCAGGAGTGATGAGGTTGCAGTTTTCCAGATAGCACACCAGTGCATCGGCAACTATGGATTCCATGACCTTGGAGAGTATTGGAAGAAGGGATACTGGGCGGTAGTTGGAGGGATCAGTTCTGCTTCCACCTTTGTGAATCGGGCTTATTATTCCAAGCTTCCACATGGCGGGAACTTTGTTCTGGTCTAAGCAACGCTGGAAAAACTGAGCTAAAGATCCTGCCAGTTGGCTTGCTGCTGCTCCCAATGCCTTTGGACGAATGGTGTCGACACCCGGCGAGCTGTGTTTGTGCAGAGAAGACAGATTTTGCAATACAGCCTCCGCGGTAAATGTGATGTGGGTTAGTCCTGGCGAGCCGAAGACAAAGCTTGGTAGATCGCTTGGTGGCAAGACCCTTTGAAACATGGGGGCGCGTTGCGTCTGCAGCACGTTTGCTGCTTCCACAGCCGTTCTTGTTGGGCCATCAGCCGTCCTGAGTGGAAGAAATCCTTGCCTCACCTTTCGTAGGCTATTAACGTGCTTGTACAGCAGTTTGTGGTTAGCACTGAAGGTGTTTGCGATTTTCTGCTGATAGGCGGCTTTGTCTTCTCTTGATGGTTGAGTGAAGTGGTTACGTTGGGCTACGTAGTTGTCCCAAGTTTCTGGTGCTAGAGCTTCTCTGTACACTCGCCATGCTGCGTGGTGCACCGTCATCTATTTTCGAGTTCTGCTCCTAACGAAAGAAGCTGATTTGCACTTATTGCAAGCTTTTATCTCTGAAGCCTGTGCAATCAGCTGACTGAACATTTTGACGAACTCGAGCCAGGCGACTTCTGGGGGTTCTTCTTCGAGGAAAGACCAAGTTGTGGCGCTGACTAGCTGGGCGAGTCGGTCGTACCTTGTGATGGTTCGCACAGTCTCATCGTTATCAATCAGATATTCTGCATAGCAGATGAAGTGGAAACTGATGACTGCGTGATCACTGCGACCCAACGAGCAGTCTAAAGCCAACGTATCAATCATACGTTCCTCGTTGGTAAGCACTACATACAGCACAGATGGCGTGTTACCAGTTCTGAATCGTGTGGGCAAAGTGATGTGATTGTAAAGAGGAACAGTAGTTACTAGCTCTTGTAGATCTGTTTTGAATTATTCTTTGATCGTGGCGGGAGTTTCCAAACAAGGTACTTTGAAATCACCCATGATAAGAACGTGAGTGTACTTTTGTTGTAAACTGCACCTTAAAGCAGCCGCTAGGTGGCAGTCGGTTTCGGGTGTTGAGTTAGGGGCGCGGTACACCAAGACAACAAGGCAAGTGTCCCTGCCTTTTAACTGCAACCGGCACCAAAGAGAGTCGGGGAACTGTGAGTCTGAATCCTTCACGGCTTCGCACTGTAAGTCGTTTTGGTAATACAGGATTACCCCTCCTCCTTTTGTGAGCCTGTCGTTCCGGATCAGCGACATGCCCGGTAGCGAAAATTCAGCGTCCGTCATTCCCGTGTGCAACCATGTCTCGGTGATACCAATGACATCATACGACCCGGAAGCTTGGCGATCTTTCAGTTCAGCCAGTTTGTTAGAAAGACCCTGAGCATTTGTATACAAGCAGGCCAGTTTCTCAGGCTCTTGAAGCTCACAAAGGGGTGAAGCGGTCACGTGTGCGAGAATGCCGACCGATGGGAGGTCGGCAGTTACTCGTTTTTTGATGCGTCAATGATGCCTCGTTTGCAACTTGATACAGCCAAGGTGGGTCCTAACCTTTGTTTAGACTTACGTCAGAGTCAAGTAAAGCAGCAGTCAAGTTAGACTTCCGTGCATTCATCGGTATGCTAGCCGCTTCAGTTGCTCTAATATTTAAACTGTGCAAGGTGTTTGCGACCTTTAACCGAATTTCGGAAGGAAGATGTTTCCGATTTCTCAGTCATCAATCAAAAATATCCTTTGCTTGTTGCTCTGACTGAACCACAAGTTTTAGGATTCTAGGGCCGCATCCTCTATAATTTGGTGAGTGAGGTATCCTAGTGAGCGATAGTGCCACAACATTATCAAAAAAAGTGTTTCACGAATGAACCGCCACTGTGCTAATTTCATGCTTTCCGGTCTCTTGAACATCGTTAGAGGGATGTTCTGGCACACCATGTATGAAGATTGTGTTTAGGCGGTCTTGCTTGCTGTGCCCCTCTTCGGTGTTTCGTTTTGGTTTTCGCGCGCTCCAAGGGACATCAGGAGAGATACGTATCGCACAGGATTCGTGTTTTAGCGCACTTGCGGAGAGCAAAACGTTTTCTACGTCGGTGGAGGATTCTAGAGTTACTCGAATAAGTCTGGGTTCGCCATAGTGTGGCGAGTTCGGATGACGGGTAATTCGTAACAAGCTTATGAGCTTGGCTTTGATACTCATCTGCATACACAATGAGTTCCATTGGTCTTGGTCGTCTGATAACTTATCCCGCAATGTGATGGCGGTAGATTCAGGGACATTTGAGCATACAACAGTCCGGGCACTATTGTTGGATCCCTTTTTCGTTGGTCTACAAGGTATGGTACTCATTTGTCCTGACTTGTTGACAAGTGATTGTTTGCTGTTTTTCTCTCTATTCGTGTTACCGATGTTTGCAGTGGAAGAGGACGCAACGGCGGCCTCTCGGGGGACCCTTACAGCAATCTCTGCATATGTAACCGATGTTCTGGGAAGCTTAGTCTCGACAAGAGATATTTGAGCTACAGGTACCAAGGGTTGGTGTTTGGCTGCTTCATCCTTGTTAATGCTAGATGTCAGGTCTAGTAGAATTTGCTTAACCAGACGTTTTGAATGGTGCCTGATTTTCGTTGTCGTGAGTACTGTTTGATTCTCGTAGGTACAGTCTGTTTTCGCCCGGCGTTCTACCAAACTTGGAGAAGACAACGATGGAGAGGTGGCTGAGTGCGGTTCAGGGGAGGTGGATTGTTCAGCATTCCGTTGTTTAGAAGCCGCTTCGCTTCTGTGGTGCATACTCGCTTCCACTGAAGTAATCTTATTGTTTATCCTCTGCTCTGCTTCTGCAGTTAACCGGTCGCATTTCTCAGCTAGGATAAGCAAGCACTTAACGAGGGAGATGGTGGAACACGTAGTACAGAACCAAAATGCATCTTGGGAGCTATTTCGCTCCCGTAACTGTTGTTGGGACACATTTGCACATTTCGTATGGTACCATTCCAAACAGTGCGAACAAGCCAGACCGATTTTTACTACTCGATGACATTCTCCTAACCCGCAAATGCCTTTTGCTTGGAGTCTCTTCGGTTTCGCCTTTCTGCCATTCAATTTGGTGTCGTTACCTGACCCAGTGGGTTGGTTAGCGTTCTGTACTTTTACAGCTTTGAGAGCGGCGCACATCGGTCAGGCGAGTGTTTAGATCACCTGCAAGCACTGAATTATCGGTACCTTTTCTGTAACAGAGGAGCTCGTTCAGTTGGTGGTAGAAGTCATTTTTCACCGAGTCGGTGCTATAGTTTGTAGGCACGCAAGCTGCAAGTACAAATTGGCACCGTTTGTTCCCTTGCGACTTCGAAGCTTTGAACGAGGCAGCCAGTCTAACTGCACACGTCCAACTGTTGATATGGCTGTGATGGATCAGGGCAGATTCAGCTCGGTATTCAAAACAATACTCGCGCCGCTTTGACTGGCATTTTGGAGCTGCGTCATGTCTGGTCAAACACAATGAGAAACTGCCGCCAGTGTCGCATGTGGGGATCACAAGGTAATCACAGTCCTCGAATGTTGCAGCTGGGTTTCTGAAAAACAGTAGATATTGATCGATAGGGCTGCTAGTGTTCGGGTAACTGCTGTCTGTTAACCAATTTGTAACAAAGTGCCTACATTCAGGCATGTCAGTCTTAGTGAGGATCAAGAACTCCAATGAGAAACCGATGAACTAATATTGTCCGCTTGGCTGAACATTGACTTGGACTCGTTAACTCGACTGGAGCAAAAACCCTAAGATTGTGTGTGAGTGGAAAGCAATCTGGTATGAGTGAATCCGAAGGCTCACAATTGCTACCCATCATATCTTCTTGGATCTGTGAGGCACACAAACTATTGCATCACATTAAGATCCAATCTCATCGCGATTATGTCATCCTGTACCGGTCTAGGACTAAAGCACCGCCGTCTGTATATCTGTTGTGCGTGCAACCTCTGCTTGCATCTCATAGCTTTGGGTGTCAGTGGATTGCGGCCGGTTTTGACAGAATGATGATTCCATCTGCATACTGCCCGATGTTGTCATTTATGGTGCATACGGCAGCTGAATTGCGTGGTTTATTGTACACTACCGACGGTAAGAGATAGGTGTCCAAAAGCCGTTCGCACACACAATACTGGCAAGCCGCGGTATGAGTTTAATCAGTCATATCGGTGCAATTTAGTTGCAAATAATGCGGGAAAGTTAAATTTCTAGGCAGTATTTCTCATACAATTTAGGCAGCTGTTGATGAAAGGGAGGTGAGCTAAGGTGGAGACGGCTTCATTACACTTTTATTACTTGATGCGTTTGAGCCATACTTTGATACCCAAAACAGCACATTCATGTTCTTAGCGAATGAGAGCTTCTCCAGCAAATCTTATTCTCATGACGTCTGTTTAACACCCACAAACTTCCGATGCATTCCCTTTGTCGATGAGGACTACAGTAAACTCAGTACTCTTGTTTAAAGAAGGCAAAGGATCGTGGCCTCATCAGTTGACTTATCCGTACTGCGTACGACCCCATTTACTCATTCATTTCCGGCCTCTGGAGTTATTTGGTGTTTTTCAATTGCTGCGACCCTCTGTAATAAACTGGTGGTTAAACGATGCAGCAAACGCATTACATTTCATTCATTCGCAACATTACACTAAGTGCCTTTTAATGACTTTTGTTCATTTGTTCATATCCCATATGATTTCCCCACTTACTTTTCTTACGTAATTCCCCAAGTTGGAAATACTCCTTCTCGTACGACTTTGGGAAGGTAATGGAATACAACTGTGGATGTGAGCCTAGTCAGTGTGCCACTAGGAAATGCGATTACTTCAGCTTCCTGGTCAGCCCCACATCACTTGGCTTCTTTCCGGATAGCTGCGTCAAAACAAATAGGTTCAAAATGCTAGATGTTTATTTGTAATCGCAACACATTTAGTTAACGAAACAGTCGTAAAATTCGTTGCTTCAACTCCCGAATGTTACAACGCGTTGATCCATGGAACCGATTCCGACCAGTTTAATGCACTGTTCGGCCTCTCCGAGTATTCCTGAAATGACACATGTCGCGCTGAAGTGCCCTGTATACCTGAAAAGCAACACAGACAACATTTTGTGGCTCGTTTTAAGATGGATTATCACCAGCCTACTTTAGCCACAATTGAACTTCTATTTAGTCCTGTTTCCAACTCTCCACATGCTACCTACATACCTCCAGGAATTGGGTACAAGTGGTGCCCTCTGTGGTCTTCGTTAAAAACACAAAATCCCGATGTTGTTTCATTGCTGTTATAAATGACACCACGAGGACACGACACATTCAGTGAACTGTTTGTAAACTTGTCGTCTACAACTGCGGGAGTTAGGGGCTCAATCTAGAGACTGAATTCGATACTCATTGGTTGTTAGTTCTCTGTCAATTGCAAGCGACTGATCAATGAGCCAAACACGCGCCCCGATCTATTCTTTGGCACTAGTAATCTACTTTTACTGCAAAACTAGACGTCTTTGTCGTAGTAAAAGACTAGGCAATTGTTCCTCCCTGTAAATCTATTGCGTATCACGTCTTGTCTCCTTTTATCATGTGTGGGCTCTGGCCCTCGAATCTGTGTATGCCAATGTATTTTGTTCAACTTGCTAGGCCCCAAAATGGAGAAAGCTTAAAGAAGGGCTTGGTATTCCCACCAAAGCAGTGAACGTCGTTTGCAAGACAAAAGGGAAATAAACCACTAAACACCTGGAAGTATAGTTTTAGTTGAAGAGCGCAACAAAATCGGCACACGCATCCTACAGATGGGGTATGAGTAAAGACCCACAAAGACAAACTGCGAAATAAGGTGAAGTAGGTGCTGCAGTTTTCCAAATCCACTAAATTTGGTTCCCTACACCATCTGTACTTCCTTTTACTTTCTCGTCGTCCACTTAGTTCATTCAATTGACTGGATTAGTATTCACACATTTGTGGAACTTGGTGGTGGCATGTCATCGACAACGCTACTCTGGAGAAGATGAGCCTACATATCTACCAATGTGCTCAAATTGGCATTGCTCTAAAACTGGTAACCAGATAATTGCCCTCAAGCTCCTTTCCAAATTACTGGTTCAATTTACTGTTCAGTGCTTCATGTGTTTGCCCAGTTTAGCAATCGGTTCGCACATGTGTGGTCAATAATCTTGGTGTCATCATCGGTACTCCCCTGTGTAACCTCACTGATTCGGTCGTCGGTCCGCGACGGATGGGGTGACAAGTTCTGCATTAACCTCTTCGAATCGTGTCTTGTGATCATCGTCCGTTTGCTTGAAGTCTGCGGCAGACTTTAGCTGCTACAATTATTCGCATGGGTAGTACTGTAAGATAGGATGATTGGAATGGCTTCTACATGTTCTCGATGTGTTTGATCTGTGAAAAGGTTTCCGTCGACGCCTGCCTTGAACAAGAACGGAAATTTCTCGAGACGCAGGTACGATTCGCATGCAGACTCATTGAGTTGCCGTTGGTTTGTGGATTAAAATTTGAGGCCTTCTCCAATGAAGTTCTCCGTCGCATGAGAGCAAAAACAGTGCGCAGTCTGCAAGGTTCTCTTGCTAAATCTATCAATAATTCCTTTCCTACTGATTGCTTGAAGCACGTATACACTTTGTCCTCTGTTCTGTTCACACACACTTAATTGGAATTTCTCTCGCTTGGAATAAAATACCGACTGCCGCCAAATCCCTAGACAAGCTCACCACGCAGGCGTATTTTGATCATTTGAATGAACAGCTCAGTGACCTCACACCAAGATCGACGGAAGATGCGGGTTGGTTTCGGGCAAAATTGGTAGATATTGCGAACCAATTCCTGTGTAGACCGATAAGTCAGAGGTGCTGTCTGCAATCTGAACACTAGACGGCGATCAAGGAGTTGAAACAAATGCAGCACGTAATGTTCCTGCAGCCGGATAAAGGAACGGACATTGTAGTAATGAACAGGCTTGACTACATTTCGAAGATGGAGTCCATTCTGGGAGACATGCGGAAGTCCCAGCTAGATAATGCACAGGAAAACAACATCCTGGTGGAAAAGCGTGTAGCAAGGAAGCTCCGGATCCTCCTGCTACATGGTTATATCAGTGAGTCGCAGTACAAGCACTGAAAACCGACTGGGACAGACACCTAGAATAAGAGGCGCTCCCAAGTTACACAAAGCAAGATTCACGCCACGTCCGATTATGTGCATGAACAATTCATCTTATCACAATGTCGCGCGGTGGCTGGCTAAACTATTAGATCCGGTGCGTAAACTCCTCGCTAAGTATTGCCTGAAAGACTCCTTTGAACTGGCTGAGACGCTGGAACAATTGTCACTGAGTGCAGAGCTTATGTACTCAATAGATGTGGACTCCTTATTCACAAACGTGTCTTTATGTGCGACGGTTGATAATTTATGTGTTTTTATCTTGAGTCAGAATATGTCTGTTGGCCTGCCAGTGGCGTGTTTAAAAGCTATGATTCTATTGTGCACCGAGAACATACGGTTTGAATTTTAGGGGACCGCATACAAACAGGTCGACGGGGACGCTATGTGCAGCTCTCTGGAACCAATTTTAGCCACATCTTCCTCGACTTAATAGAAAGGAAAGTTGCGGTCAGCATTGGTGAGGCGAAATTGTACAGATGATATGTGGATGACACTTCAGTCTTCATCAGCATAGAATATTTTACCCGGCTGCTGACCATCTTGAATTCGACTCCCCCTAATCTCTCGGTATCCATGAAGTCGGACAACACAAATGTCTGGCATTTTTGGATATACACATTAAGAGACGGGCTGAAGGTACGTTGCAGCGCACTGTTCACCTCAAATCGATTTGGACTGGACAGTACCTTCATTTTTCAAGCTTCGCCCCGATCGCATACAAACGCGGCTTAGTGAAAACTCTCCTCTACCGGGCTAGACGTATTTCCGGCCCCGAAAGGTTACAAGCCGAAGAAGAAATTTTACGCAAGTCCTTAGTTTCTAATGAATATCCTAAGAAGTTTATTCAAGTACACAGCAAACCTCCTAGAGTAAAACACCGGTGTTGACTGCTGAGCAAAAGGAAGTTTATTTGTTCTTGCCGTTCAAGGGCGACCATGTGGCAAATGATATCGGACGCAAGCTCCGGTCCGCCCTAACGAGAACCTACACGACAGCCCAGTTGCGACTCAGGCATACCACGCTAGGACTTGTTCTTCATAACCGTCAGAGCATCTCGTCGGGTAGTTCGGCCTCTCACGTTGTTTATTAGTTCATCCGCGGTTGCGGTGACATTTATATAGGCAGAACAAACCGTCAGTTTGCTCAGAGAGTAGCTGAACATTTGCCAAAGTGGTTGGGACAAGTGATTACGCAACAAAATGGGACGAATCTGAGAATAAATCGGAGACCAGCATCGTCTATCACCAAGCACCTCATGACAACCCTTTATCACGTGAAGCCCGAGACAGCGTTCAAAGTGTTATTACGTAACAAAAACCCGATAATGCTGGCAATTAGTGAGGCGTTGTTAATTAAGGCCTATCAACCAGTGCTATGTGCACAGAAACCCTTGAGGCAATCGATTCGGTTGCCACGGTCTTGACTGTGACGTTTTGATTGGTGGTGCTTATCTTTTCCACGTATATAATCCTTTGTGTGTTTCTGCTCGTAATGCGTTGGCGACTGAAGAGAACAATCGAAATATTGACATATCGCAACCTCTGTCTTCGCTCTGCCTTAACGAATAGGTCTGATAGACGGTGTGTACAGGGCCACCGTGAGGGTCATCCCATTCCATGTGAAGGAGATTTGGACCTTGCGATCTGAGGATCTGCGACGCCTTCAACTCTTAGATCGCCATTGTCTACGGAGCATTGCTGGGTTTGGACTCACCAGTGTGTCCGACACGCGGATTTGCTTAGGCGAGGGCTAGGCATTGACAATCAAACTAGGTCCTTATAACAACAAATAGCATCGCATAGGGAGTGTTTACTTTTGCATGTACCAAAAATATCTGGTCGCCGCTTACCAAGAAGGGCGTTGCTTTGTTCACAGGATGTAGGGTGTTACAAAGCTCGAGATGAACAAAAGTTGACTTTGCAGCTGGAACTGAGGGCACTGAAGACTAAACTGCGTGTTGTTGGCAAATCCCAAGTTCCAGGCTGGAGTACACATGGCATGTCCTGTGCTTTCCTTGAGACGTTACAGGACCTAGCTCCCAGTCGACACCAGTATCGTGTCAGTTGTCGTTTCGTAATCATACTGCCAGTTTAAAGTGCGTTTGGTGCTTAGTTATCTGCGGGAGAATGACTGACTGTGCTGTGGGGTAATGAAAACCGCAAGGAAATTGCCTTGTTTATTTTATATAATGTAATGAGAAGACGGATATTGCAAGTTAATGTCAGTTCGTACACTCTGCTAACTTTCAATCGAGCAACATAATAAACGTTCACTGAGGGAAAGTCAATAGTTTGAATTTCAAAACAGGCATTCCCATTTGTGATTCCAAACATTAAATTCAGGAGACGTAGATTGTGGGACGATGCTGTCCTTAGGTGCATTCTTGTCAATTACAAAAACATGCAACCACGGAACATAAAAAATGGTAATCACAGCTAGCAAAAGGCATGGGCTACCACAATAGTCTTAAAGCCATTGTCAGCTGCTTCTGAATGCACAGCGGTGGTCGCCCGCGATCAATAACGATAGGCTACAATAGCCTAAGGATTTGGGGCCGATGATCGCGCATTAGGACTGTGAACGACTCACCAGGATTGACTCAGTGGCCACTAGTCAGCAAGATCCTGGTTACTACTGAGGTAGCTCGGTTTCCAGAGTCAACTGATTCCGTCGTCACAGAGCCCATGCGACTGCGTAACCACTTTGGGATGTGTTCATTGATTCTGACACATAGAATGCGCTCAGTGCGCCCGAGGTAGCTATTTCCACAGCTGCAGGTAAATTTGTGTAGACAGTGGGACATGCAGTGCTTTGTCATCGGGGTCTTAATAGAACAAATTAACTAAGGTCTAGTTGAGATGAGCAGCTGCAATTCCGTTGTGTTGCACGCTCTTTTCAGTGAGGCACTTATGCATTTCTCAGTGACCTGTATCACATAGTCACCTTTGAAAGGTAACTCAACGAAAATGGGCTTCTCTGTGACTGTTAGCGTATGATCTTGTTTGTTTGTTTTACAGTGGCGCCCAATAAACTTGAACGGACAACCATTGGATTGCAGCGTGTTGAATAGTAAGTTCCTTGCAGTTTCTATGGTGCCTTTGGTGCAAATCATGTTGGTCCGATAAAAAAGTGTCCGGACAAGAAAGCGTTTGTGTTGGATTGGAGAGAAACTCGTATAATGCAGATATTGGCCAGTCCCGGTCGGCTTTCTGTAGACAGACCTTCTTATGGAACCGTCTGGTCGTCGTGCACTCAGCACGTCTAGATACGGAAGGCAATTGTCTTGCTCATCGGCACGCGTCATGATAAGCTCTGGATGCATTTTGTTGAGCGTCTCGGTCGCATGCCTGATGTTCACCTCGGAATCCATGACTAGCAAAATGTCATCAATATAACGCTTCTATAAAGTGGCCGAGAGTATGATGTTATCTGCCTTTTCTTCAATCACGTCCATGAATGCATCTGCCAATAACGGACCAAGTGGGTTACCCATCACCACACTATCAAACTGCCGATAAGATTTGCCAAAAAAGCAACATTTCAGTTTTGAGTGCACCAACTATTCCTATTCTTCAACAATTCTGTAGGAAGTCGTAGTCGAACTTATGTGTTGATATAAACCCACATAAGTAATGAACAGTTTCATCCAAAGGGACGTTTGTGAAGCAACTGAATATCAAGAGAGCACACCTGCTTTCCGGTTCAATCTAGGCATTCCAAACAAGGAAGTATTACAAAAGCGTTTGGCACAGTGTGCTTTGTTATGGATTTTCTTATGTGTTCCAGCATGCTGCTCAGCCATTTGGCAATGGCGTGGTAAGGTGAGTTAACCATGGAGGTGATTGCTCTCACGGACATTCCTACTTTATGCGCCTTAAGAAGAGCAGGCACATACCGATAAAGACCACAGAAGAATCACAATTAGTGGAACAAGTGTTCCGGAACCCAAGAATGCTTGAGTGTGTCAGTCAGCTATGTTTGCACACAAAGCTCAGCGTGGTTCCGATTAATAGCCACGACCTCAGCGAGCTTGAGTATTTTGGTGTTTGTATCGCGGTAGATAATCGTAAATGCCACGTCCGGGTCGAATTGATGACCTGTGTTTAGTGCATGCTTAGCAGTCGATAAGGTCGGCATTTTTGAGCTTGATACAAGTTCTAGTGTTTGAGCTCTCGCCGTAGTGTCACCCTACTTCAGAATGTGTTTTCCGAACCGCTTAGGCAGACACCGACCTATTCCGCCGATATAGCTGCTTCTGCAACTACAGATGAAGTGGTAAATGCGACCTGTTGTGACGGAGATCGGTTGCGTAATCTTGACCGGATGCCTTGGTAAGTTTCTGGTTGTCTAAAGTGGGAAATGTTTAGCAGCACTGAAAGTCAGTCGAATTACTGTGGCTACACATCTTTCGACTATTGACCAGAATAACAGGCGGCTCGATACGGCGATTGATTTACCGAAAACCTATTTGGACAAGACAAACAATTACTTCAGAAGCTTCACGCCTGTCCAGTATAAATGTTGCCTGTTGGAAACCCTGTTCAAACGCGCTGGTGGAATATGCAGGCTAAACTGCCTAGAGTTTGCGTTGCAATTTCTCGTGCAGACGCCGCGGGCAAATAGCTACTACGCAGCCCGATGAAAGAGAACAAACAAAAGCCCACTACCGTATCGACAATGCCACCTATTTCCAGTTGCCATCCAAAGGAGATGCCGTGGCAAAGCGCATCGAAAATGTTAGTTACATTACACGTTAGCTGGAGGTGGAAAACACCTCAGCTATTGTGCCGCAATACAAAAGAAAAGAAAAGGAAAACAGTGGAAAACAGTGGCACACCCGCTGAGTCCCCAGTAACGGATGGACATCGTACCGGAGAGCTAACAGCTGGCTGCCGTAAAATAAACTCGTATTATGCCTAACAAGTGAGATGGTGATTGGAGGGGCATGCTAAACAGGAGGGGATGGACAAAAGAAATCACAACACAAACGCCATTGATGCCGGCTCCCAGCCATATCAGCAATTGTGTCCAACCAAACGTGTTCACCGTCCTTAGGACCCCAACCAGGCAGTCGGGATACACAAACCGACGCCAACTTCGAAGTGACGGTTTTCATTTCTCTCGATCAAGTCATCACTTGGCATCCCCTCCTCCTCTTCCAACCGCACCCACAACGCGCAAACAATGCACGTCGCGGGAGTCGGTGTGCTGGCATGCGCAACACGTGGCCCAGCCATCGGAGCCTGGTGCGTGATATAATGGTGCTGAGCGGTTCACTTGCTCTTCCTGTACCAAATACGCGACGTCGAACACGCTCATTGCTCACGCGGTGTTCCCACCAGACATGAGCTAAGCTGCGAAGGCAACGATGATCGAATGTGACGAGCCTCTTCATGTCTGTCGACCTGATGGGCCAGGTTTCACAACCATATAGGAGAGTTGAACGGACGGCTGCGTTATAAACTCTGCCCTTCAGGGCGAGAGCAATGTCGCGTCTGCGCCACAGGTGGCGGAGATTGGCAAAAGCACCTCGAGCTTTTGCTATACGGTTCGTAACCTCATCTTCAATCCCACGGGTGCTAATATAGCTGCCCAGGTACTTGAATTCCTGAACGACTTCTAGCATATCACCACCAAGCGTTAGCGCAGGGTAAGGCCCCTGCCAATCTTGAAGAAGTACTTTGCATTTCGATGGAGCAAAGCATAGCCCAAAACGATTGACAGCCAGTGCTTATCGGTCCAGTGCTGTTTGGCATGTTTGGGGGCTGTCACAAATTAGGGCAATATCGTCCGCATACTCCAAGTCAAGAATTCGCTCACCAGGAAGTAGCTCCACACCTTCTAGCTCGTGACCAGCGAAGGCTGTTTCCATGACTTCATCAATAGCGAAGTATAAGAGAAAAGGTGACAGCGGGCATCCTTGTCTCACACCGCTGGTGATACTGAAGGGTGGCGAGAGTTTGCCATAAACCCTCACCCTGCCCGAACTATGCGAGTACGGCGCTTTGAAAATGTTTACATATTTATCAGGCACACCTTTCCTCAGCAGACAGTCCCAAAGGGCACATCGATCGACTGAGTCGAAGGCACCTTTTATGTCAAAAAACACGACAACGGTGGGTCGCCAATAAACATGATGGTGCTCCAACACTTGACGCAATGTGAAGATGTGGTCGATGCAGCCCCGACCTCGACGAAATCCGGCTTGCTCTTCACGAATCTGGCTTTCACGAGTGCCAGTCAGTCTGTGGAGAATGACAGAGGCAAGCAATTTAGAGGCAATCGAAATCAGACTGATCCCTCTATGATTGCCGCATTCCAAACGGGAGCCTCCCTTGAAAATTGGGACAATGACTGAGCGACTCCAGTCTGTCGGGACTGTCTCCTGCTCCCAAAGTTTTACTAGCAACTCGTATAGATCATCTACTAAAGCAGGTCCCCCGAATTTGAAGGGGGCTGGGGGAATTCTATCCGCCCCTGCGCCCTTATGCAATTTCAACAGCCTGATCTCACGTTCGACTTCTGCGCGTGAGGGCGGATCCGAGGAGACGGCCCAAGGAGACGGGCACTCAATGCCCGAAGAAGAAAGCGATAACTCAGGCTGGTTAAATTGCCTTGCAAAGTGTTCAGCCCAACGCTCTAAACGTTTTGACAAACTATGCATCGGCTGCCCACTCTCTTCGCGTATGGTCTCGCTAACACCAGGTCTCCTGCTGCCTGTTTCCCGTATCAGACGGAATAACGTACCATGATTACCAACGGCAGCGGCTGTTTACATCTCAGAGGCACGATGAGACCACCAGGTTTCGCGGTCCTTCTTCAGGCTAGCACGTAGTTTTGACCTGAGATTTTTGCGAGCCTCATTGTATTCGCTTCCAGCCGGAATACGTCGGCGAGCATCCATAAGTTCCAGAGACTGTGTAGAGACCCAATGTCCGGTTTGGCAATTTGCTTTGCCACATGAAGACATGCCTGCTAATAGCAACGCTTGACGAGTATGCGACCAGTGATCTTCAACGGTGTTTAGTGGCGCTTACTCAGCCCAGATGTCAGCGCACTTTGGTACACATTCAGAACACCTGGCTTCGCCAGCTGGCTGGTGTCAATCCGTTCACATCGATGTTGCGGACGTCCACCGAAACGCACCCGGAGGTCGGCACAGACAAGTGCGTGGTCAGAGTCTACGCTCGTGCTCCAAATCGAGAGACAGTTTTGAACACAGCCTCTCCAGCGGTAACTGATCGCGATATGATCGATTTGCGTCCATGGTTGGCCCGAGGCTGGTGGCCGCCAAGTCACGCTTCTGCGGGTGCTGTGTCGAAAGTTAGTGCTCGCGAGAAAGAGGCGAGCATCCTCACACAGCTGTAGCTCACCATTATCATTACGGCAACCCACACCATGTTGGCCGCCCAGATGAAGCTCATCAGAGGACAATTTTCCGACTTGGGCGTTTAGATCGCCAGCCAACACCACAGTATCCGTGCTTCTTCTGTAACGAAGGAGCTCGTGAAGTTGCTGATAGATATCCTCTTTTACCGGATCAGTGCTACAGTTTGTAGGGGCGTAAGCCGCAATGACAAACAGGCAACATTTGTCCCCGCGCGACTTCGTAGCACGGAACGAACCAGCTAATCTAACGGCGCACATTCTACTGTTTACTGGGATCCAATCAATCAGGGCAGCTTCAGCCCAGGGACTCAAAACAATGCCGACACCAGCTTGACCGGCATTTGAAGCTGCATCATCGCCAGACAGGCGCAATGAGAATGTGCCGCCAGTGTCGCATGTGGGGGATCGCAGGGTAAGCACGGAGCTCGAATCTTGCAGGCGGATTTCTGATAAACAGCAAATATCGATCGATAGGGTCTCTAGTGTGCGGGCAAGTGCTGCCTGTTGGCCAATCTGCAGCAAAGTGCGCACGTTGAGGCATGCCAGTCTTAGCGGGACGCGAGGACTCCAAAGGGAAACGGATGAACTGATGTTATCCGCTTGGTTGAACGTGGACTTGTCGACTGGATTGGAGCGAGGCCCTGCGATTGTGTGTGATTTGAAATTAGAAGACAAGCGACTATTGAAGTAAGCTGGGGGAGGGCCAAGAATTGGGGGACTGAAAATGGGGGATATAAGTAAAGTTGGAGCGGGACGATAAGGATGAAGAAGCGCAAGAAGGGATATAAGAAGACGGGAAGGCCTGAGCGGTAGCATCCATACCCCTATCCACCCTGCTCGATGCAGCAGATAGGGCGCCGTTTATTATCCTCTGCGACGGCCAGAGCATCAAGAAATTGTTGTAGGAAAGGTTCATTGTGTTGCGTGGGCGGAATACTGTCAGGTTGCCTAGGCCTAGACAGGAGAACGATTAGGGTTCTCAACCAAAGCCTTTGGTTCAAAAACCTTACCGCAAGGCAGCGGGTTTTTGGCACTGGACTACGGAGCCCGTTTTATGAAATGAAGGAGCCACCCCCATTCCAACCCCCAACCTGGAGGACCAGGAGGCTGAGTTTGTCTGGCCTCTAACCATTGACCAATCTGGTATGAGTGGCTCTGAAGGTGAAAAAAGCACCACCCAGCATAGCTCAATGGATCTCTGAGGCACGCAAACCATCGCACCACGGTAAGGTCCAGCCTCATTGCGATGGCATCGAAAATGTGAAGCCACAGTAATTCGACTGACTTTCAGTGCTGCTAAACATTTCCCACTTTAGACAACCAGAAACTTACCAAGGCATCCGGTCAAGATTACGCAACCGACCTCCGTCACAACAGGTCGCATTTACCACTTCGTCTGTAGTTGCAAAAGCAGTTATATCGGCGGAATAGATTGGTGTTTGCCTAAGCGGTTCGGAGAACACATTCTAAAGTAGGTTAGCGCTGCGGCGAGAGCTCAAACACTAGAACTTGTGTCAACCTCAGAAATGCCGACCTCATCTATTGCTAAGCATCCACTAAGCACAGGTCATCAATTCGACCCGGACGTGGCATTTACGATTATCTACCGCGATACAAACACCAAAATACTCAAGCTCGCTGAGGTAGTGGCTATTAATCGGAACCACGCTGAGCTTTGTGTGCAAAAATAGCTGACTGACACACTCAAGCGTTCTTGGGTTCCGGAACACTTGTTCCACTAATTGTGATTCTTCTGTGGCCTGTACCGGTATGTGCTTCCTCTTACAAAATTAAAACTACTGATTCCTTTCCCTCAGTGAACCTTTATTGTGTTCCTCGTTTGCATGAAATCAGAGAATGCAAAAGGATATCATCCGTCTTCTCATTGCGTTGTTTAAAGTGATACAGGGGACGCCGTGCTTCCAATGCCTTGTTTATGCCACCTTCTTTTCGCACGATTTTAGCTGTTTGTGACCATATGTTGTTGACAAGCTTTAAACGTCTTGGCCCTGATGCTTTCTTACGGCCTTTAAACTTTACAACCCCTTCTCTCCTACGCTTGTTCATTCCATAGGACAAAGTAGATCAGGTCAGTCTCCATGGGCTAAATTGGCATTCGCCTAGCGTGCGTCCGGTTTCGTGTGCCGGTAAGCAAGCAAGGGGACCTCGGCACTTCGACCTCCTTAGGTCACTGTCGTTGTGTGGCAACGAAGCATCAGTTGAAAAGGATGATTTACTAATGCTGTTTTCGTTGTTATTGTCTCTTGAACTGATAGTGGTGATCCGTTTTTTGAGTTATATCGTTTACACTGTCTTCACAAAATCAGCATATCCTGCCAGCCCAAACATCCGATTCACTTAAACTGGCGGCCATCGAACGACAGCCCACCTGGGATACAGTCTGACTGTAGCACTAACATCCACGATTGGTATACATCCGTTCAAGCGTGGCATTCGATTTCGAGAGTACACCTAGATTCTGCTCAACCCATGGTACACACGCTGTCCGTGACCTTCCTCGCTTTCTCAGCAAGAGACGCCGAAGTTGAGTCAACTTGTGCACTTCCTACTCCGCCAAATGGCGTATTCGGTTAGAACAGTGACTGTCATTGCCAAATGCTGTGAATAAGTAGGCTCCATAACGAATTCTTCTCCAAAGCGCCGCGATTATGCCCCGGTATTCGTTTGCTCACTTTACGTAGTTCATTAAGATAGCGGTCGGATCTCTGGAGGGCCGTTTATCCTGCTTGCATTACCAAGTGGTCGTATCACCTGATCATTTCGGGGTGACTTTAGTACCTAGAAACAGCGTCACACTATTGGTCGCGGTATGGATTGGGAGCGCCGTTGTGTTAAAGCCAGGGAGATGAAGAAGGCCTATGCGATGAAGACCAGATGGGTGGTTCTAACGCACCAAAGTTATGGGTCAACGAAAGGTGTCATTGAGTGAATTGTCCACTAAGAAAGACGGGGAATTGATTTTCCCCTCCGACGGACCCAACTGATTGTTGGACCGAGCAGGTTGATTGCAGATTTTACGAACACCTTCCATTGTCTGATGATTTTCCCTACCCTACGACAGGGCCACACTTTCTATCTTCGAAAGGCATCAAGTTGGGTTAAAAAGAGTAAGTTGAGGGATTGTATGGAAGCGATGGCTTTTGCAATAAGCCGGATCCAACCTGAGCTTTGTGTTCCAAACCAACTATCGGTCAGCCTCAAGTTGCTCTGGATAAAGGGATTTGAATTCGGTCTTTCCTTTTCATCTGTTTACAAGTTGGCATCACTTGACCGTTATATTACATTGCCAGTTATCTTTTCGACACTAAAGAGACGACACGAAATGTACGCATCTGCCAAACTTCATCTTCTCACTTTTTTTCAAATTGTTAAGAGGAAGGAATTGCTTTGAATTACTGGTTGTTCACTTTGATGGTTTGCTCAATACCGTAGGATGCAGTATAATACCACCAAGCCAGCAATTGTTATCCATCGTTCACATTTTATTTATGGCACAATGCTAATTGCAAAGCCTTATGGTTCTGGCTTTGCCGCTAGTGTTTGCGAAACGCTCACTCACATCATTCCTTGGCGGGTCAATGTTCCACTAATAAACGGGGTCAGTGAAAGCTTGCCGGGTCCCTAATGAGCAAAGAATATAGTGCGCAGATGTTCTCCCTATTTCAACTGATGGAACAGTCACATAAATCAATAACCCATTTTGTTCATAGCCCCCAGCTGAAGGTCTGTGATTGCTTTTAGTGCTCGCCGTGTCCAAGGTAATTTGCCTTCGTAAATTTCAGAATGTGGAGGTTCTGCACTGTCCCACGATCTATGTATCTCAGATCTAGATGCCTTGTTGGAGTACACCATAAGTTGAGTACACCATGGTCACTGGTGATTATCTCCATCACGAGAAATACTCTTCGTTATATCCATAATAGAACCGACGTTCTTTTATCTAGTGGATCCTGCGTTGGTTTCGTCCGCTTGCTTTATAAACATCTTTATATGAACCTATGGAAGGCATCGTAGGCCTCTACAGATGGTCCACAACCACTAGTTAAAAAGTACACTAACAAGACATAGAAAATAAGCCTGACTCTAAAGAGGGCATTGGACCGCGTTGTGCAGCTCCAGACCTACTACACCCCATGGGCCAAGTGAAAGGCACGAAGAGTGGAAAAAGGTGGTACCAAGACCGCGTGATTTCTTAGTAATCTTGAGGCAACCATAGGAACAATTCCCCAGGAGCAACCCCAACGGAACGAAGGTGTAATGAGAGCGGTATGCAAGTGCAATCTTGACTATTCTTTCAACTAGGTGGAGATTCAGCATGCCATTAAACCGGGGCGGAGTTACCAACGTTCGGTACACGCGCGGCCGCAGCCAGAATCGAGTCGTCAAATCCATCAAACCCAGACCTCCAACACTGAGTGGCGACACCACAACATACGCTGCGGCCCACACGTACTAACTGCCTCCTGACACCACTGGCCCAAATTTCATGCCATTTGATCCTGCACAAAGGTGCGTGACTGCCAGTTATATCATCCTCTTGACCGGTCAGGTCACTTGGTCTCAGCCGCGTGAAAGCCTAGCGGTAGATGGTTAGCTACTCTACAATCCGCTCAGTGGTAGCGTGCGCATGCATACCGAGCGCATGGCACATGTGGCTACATGCAATAAACCTCATCACCACTGACCCACGAGTAAACTTAACCACTGCAAAGCAAAGGTTGTACCACGTGAGTCTGAAGAGCATGCCTACTAGTTGGTCTAGGTCTAGTCTCACTGTAAAAAGTCGTTGAGGATTTTAAGTGTTGGACAAGGCTAGACAATCCTTGAAACTCGCAGAACAGTATAGCCGCCTGGAGGGCCACAGAAACTTCTTTTCCATTCGTGTCTGTCACCCGTGTAATGCTCTCACAGAATCGGTTGTCTCTACACCAACACTAACAGTAGTTAAACGACAGTTGAATGACGCACTCATCCACTTACACTTTGTCACTTAGCGCACCTTCTGGGATGTACCTTGGATTTATTTGATGCTAACTGTGGGTGCTGTTAATCTACGCGGACTGCAGAACTACAGCGGAGCAAACGATAAGTCCTTCTTTTCAAATTAAAATACTGCTTTATTATTATTATTATTATTATTATTAGTAGTAGTAGTAGTAGTAATAGTAGTAGTATTTTGATATCCCCACCAACTATCAAATGTGATTTGTAAAGCAGCGCTTCTTAACCCATAAAAATTCATTGTTCATTGTTCGAAACGTGATAGAACTGCGCCGCATCCCACGATGTTGCAGGTGTGTCTGATTGCATGAGCCATCTGCACTCCCTGCCATATACTCATGTGATATGCTATTGTCCGCTTGAAAATAGGCCACTCAACGAACGGTATGCACAAAAGGGCGTACGGGCCCACTGCAGGCAAATATATTGCGGTAAGAACTATATTGACTGGTATATGGCGGAGAAGTTTGATTCGCATGTACATGCGAATTTTGTGAGTAACACAGTCACGATTTAAGTTATCGATTCTTGATCATAGTTAGCTTCAGCCAGATATCGAGCTACGTTTTGGGGAAACCCATCGATGGCGTACACCGGTGGATTCCGGAAGTCTTGGGTTCAGTTTTTGGTGGAGCCGGGGATGCGCAATACTGACGAGCCTCAATGGGACAAAACTGTCGTCTACTTCCTTCCTGGATAAATAGCAGGCTAAATGGCTTAGAGCTAACAGCAATGAGCCTAGAATGTTGTTACATGGGGCTTGCGCACCTAGCGAATCCAGTTGTTATGTCCTTATTTTGACCTAGCTCAGTCCGTGAAATGGGTGGGGTTATTAAATTGCTTATTTCACTCGGCCTTTCCATCTAACAACTACATCTTTTCTTAAAGCCCTCAGGCGACTGGATATCTATGTTATTTATCATTCATTTTATTCCCTGTAGTTGATTCCACACAGCCTGTTATCATAACTGGACATGTCAAATTCTCAAATCCAACCCACAAGTAACTAACAAAAACTAGCAAAATTAATGTGATACAAGTAGTTTCGACATTAGGATCACCAGACACTATCCAACAGACCACAGATCCCCTGGCTTGTAGCAGCCAGGTTGATATGTTCGGAGCTACCGGTTCGCAGCTGCAGACTGTTAGTAATGCTTATTGTGTTGATGTCTCTCGACATGTGGATGCCTTTTGCACAAATTCGGAGGAGTTTGAAAGGTTTGGTTAAGGCTGACCGCCCCCAGTCATGCGGACCAAGGGAAAGAGCTATGCGATTCATTTGGGTGACTGGCGACCATTGTGGTGGATATCCTCAGTAATCAGACTGGCTGAGGGCGGCGTGGTTACTTTGCGCTGATAACATACATAATTCACACAACATGAGAGGAATCTTTTTGGAACTTTTCCAACCACGAACAGACTTTCACTGCACGGATCTACCACTATAGTTAATGGATCATACAATGGTTATTTAGTGCGAACAACTCTACTTGAACTTACGGTGGACAGAAACCGATGGGTATTGCGGCGATGTGTTTAGACTCGTTGTTGGAGCATTTCTCTAGAAATCCGCGGTTGATTGGGAGCCTGAACGGGTTACTATCAAAGGAACCGGATTTCGCTCGTGGGGTCTTGCTCGGTACGTCCATAGCGTCAATTTGAACATCTGCAAGATGGAAGTGAAAGATTATCTGCATTCTGTATGTAAGTGGGTTCCAGTTTTTCGATATGATTACGGTTGTGCACTGTCAACGGCATACGCGACCAGATGGCAGGCGTGTAATTGCTTCCAAGATCGCGTTACATATAACATGCCCTTACTAGTTAACTTAATGGCGATTACCAGTTTTCGAGAAGATTCAATGAAGCTAGCCTCAGCCATCCACCACACATCCAGAAAAGCGCTAAGCGGACGTTTCGTCCTATTGGGACTCATCAGTAGCGCGCACCCGCCGAATCCAACCGTATTCGAATCTATGACTTTACTCGTACAAGCCAGTGATTTTCGCCACTGAGCCATGGGTAACGGCCGCGGACCGCCATGGTTTATATCTAACTACGATGTAGCGCAGCTCATTCTCCACTGTCTTGCAGGTTGTGAACATACAGAGGAGTGGGGTGGTCTCAAAGCTACGACTTCCATAGCAAGCCGCCGCCAATCGTGATAGCAAGTGAGCTGCTAAAGCGAGTACTGATTATTAAGGAGTAGTAGAAGCTTTATGGTGTTTTTGTGAAGATTGATCGCAGCTTGGCTCAGCCAGCCCTGCCCTCTGCAGGTTCATACCTGCATGACTGTGAAGGATGCGCCGTGCTGTATCACAGCTAGACATTAAGAATGGTGGTCCGCCACGTTCACCCATGGCCCAGTGGTGTAGATCTATTTCTTGTAAGAGTTAGGTCTTGGTTTTGGATCCGGTAGGATTCGCAAGTGCGTGCTGGTGACGAGTCTCCGTAAGATGTAAGGGCGTTTAGTGCTTTCCTAGATGCGTGATCGCTGTCAAACTGAGTCTAGCTGCGATGAATCTTCATAAAAACATAATCAATTCTTTCATTACTCACTGACGATTATCTGTGTGCGCGTCCCCGTTTAACGTCACGTCAAGCTAATGGGTACGTCGAGAGGCTATTGGAACCAGTATCATACGAGAAACAGAAATCCGTCCTGCTACCAAGAATATTCCGCCGCGGTCGATAATGTTTTACTTGGATGAGCTTTTCTTGTACGGGATGTGCACAATACAGGAGTAGTTCAAGATCACCTCTTACTCTAAATCATGTATTTCAAATGAGCATGGCATTCGGACGCAGGTGAAGAGTAGAACGCAGATAGCCACATCAGTTTACAGTGCATATGTGGGTTAGGATTAATCGCTGCTAAGAACACATCGCGAAGCTGACGGTAGAACGTATGCCCATCCACCTGGTAGTTTCACTGTTACCACTCTTACAGTGCTCCAAGGGGGTAAAGAATAAAACATGAACAGCTGCTTTTCTTATATGTCATCTTAGTACAGCTTTGACTCAAGCGCGATCTTGTTCCACTTATTTAAAACGGTAAGATTCATCAGGATGTAGTTCTAATTGTTGAACGTACCTGTCTCAGACACATCTTCGATACGTGCTATCCAGAGTGATCGGCTTTCACCTTCGTTGATGATTCGTATCTCCATTGTGCGTGAAACATTAATATACACAGTCCCAAAATCCAACTGGCCTTGGGTAAGAATTCTCAGGCTTGGTCCAAAAACTTTCACTCGCAACTGCAGTTTGTAGGTATTTACGAACAATGGATTGAGACAATCTGAGTTCGGCGAAAAAGCAACCAAGTCCAACTGCCCGCTTTGTTCCGAGTATACTTCATCAGGCTGGGTTGAAAAGAAAACGGATTTATCCACTGACAAATTCATACTTGTAGCTTCTACTTGAGATCATGGACAGCAAACGGTTGCAATTTGGCTTAATACATAAGAACTACGCATGAGACAAAACATGTGTCCAACTTGCCTACCTCAAAGTAGTAACCAAGGACGCCAACCAGTCAAGGCCCGCCAAAGCATCAGTCGTCCATGGTGGTCAAAGTAGGTTGGTTGGGTGACGGTTCTCATTATTAGATGCGCAGTTGGTTCCCTATAGGAATCCGATGAGCATACTAGCCAGACGAAACCTAACTGAATCATGCATTTTCCCTTTCACAATACGATTAACAATAACCGAAATGCAATCGCGAGCTTAACTGTGAGTGTGATCAAACAATATTGAGGTGCAATTTGAATGACTAAAATTTAATCCCTACGTCTGACAAATAATTGTTTTGAACGCGCACAGCTCACTTCCTCCGGCTTACTCTGACAATAACGGTAAAATTAAGATGGCGATGATTAGGGTGACGCAATGCAACTCTGAACGCTGATCCGATGGGTATCCGCTGACGGCGTGAACCGTAGGTGTGCGATGGGGGAGAAAGCTGGAGGTCTGCGCAAGCGCGGAGGTACAGAGGGGCATGAAAGATCGTTCGTTTTGTGTTAAATCCAATTTATCACGTGTTCCCGTATTTGAAAACTGAAACACTTATCGGTTGTCTATATAGTGATCGACCCACAATCACGCATAAAATGGCATATACTGTGTGAATTGGACCAGAGAGAATGAGCTCTCTTTCTCAAAATTAAAGGCAAAATATGAGTTCAGATACTGTGGGCAAGTTGAGCAACACAGCGTAACGAAGGTAATACGTTTAGTGGTCTTCCAAATAGCATAATCGTTCTTGAAAGTTAAGTTAATATAAGACTTTTTCTTGGATCTTGTATGCATCGACTCCGTTACCTGGGCTCCACCAAAACATCTACAGGTCTTAGGCAAGTCAACAAGGAGGTATCACTCCCCTCCTTAAATTTACTAACAAAACTACGATTTCATTTCCACTGCTTCACCGGGCGAGGGCACTTACCAAGGAGGAACCGATAGACTTTTCACATGCAGATGTGAGTGCGGTTTATCACATACCCTTCAACGGTACTTAAAGTCGCCGTGTGTAAACCGCACTCTCCAAGTACTATTCACCATTTCGTCTGGGATATTTAGACCTCAAATTTCACGGCTACGAAACAATTGTTCTAAGCAGCTCACCGAATAACGTGCCCAAAATAACTTTGTTCCCCAAGAGCTTGTTGTGCTTGAAAGGTCAGGGTAGTCTTTCGTAACCCCAATCAACCACGAACAGGATGGGCCATCCGCTAACCGCGCATGTGCACAATTCAGCAATGTGACCAGATCCTCTGTCCGAGATTGAGGTGTTCCTACTACTGGCTGAAGGTAATCACTACTTGAAATGCTGTTCCCAAGCTCACTAGTTACTCCACAACTGTCGCAACCACCGCACTGTGTCAGCCTCAGTGACCACTTGGCTTTCGTGCATATATCACAGTTTTATTACTCCTCATCTCCTCATTCGGTTGTCACACCATCGAGTAAAGTTGCGTGTGTGACAGTGAACCGACTGTTGCAGAGTTATTCTTCCTGAACCACGATTCCAGTAAGCCCAACTAATTTCACACACCACGTGCTCAGACTTACACCAGTAACTGTTAGTTGTGCTTAATTATGTGACGGCTTGCGACAAAGGAAGATTGAGGCTATACAAGAAGCACAAAATCCTACTGACATGACGTTAAAAATTATGTGCCAGATGTGGAATCCCAGGTCAGATATTCCTTTTTAGAGCCAGAAATCCAGCGAAAAATACAACTATCGGTGTCTTTGGTGACCCTACTACAAGGAGACGCATCACATGTCACCCAAACTCACTGCACTGCGGTGAGCCACGACTAATTTGAGTAACAATAAATTCCGTCACAACATCCCATGGGACACCGCAGGATGCGAGTGACTGTCAGGGTTATTATGACCCGGAGTATCTGCTGCTGTAATGTAGCCCAGCTGAATCTCGGGATCCGGCGAATCCCCTAAGAAACCAGTAACAGCCGACCTCACGAGATTCGGCTAAGTCTCATCCTGCTGTCAACACCTTTCGCTAATTCTCTAACGCACAAGGTACTCCCTTGCTTCTATATCAACGCACAAGGCCTTTTCAGCAAACTGATAGAACTTCGGCTGCGGCAAACCTCGATGTCATGGGAACTCCTCTTGGTAACCGAGACATGATTGAGTGAAGTGGTCACTGACGCCAAAATCGTACCACCTGGGAATGTCTATTGTGCGCGAAGATGAATCGAATAAAGGAAGTGATGTACTACACTATGACTCAGCGAGCCACATCTTGATCCCATCAACAAGCCGAAGGTTCCGATTGTCGATGCGCTTTGGTGCCGACTTCACCTGAGACGCAGTGACACATGTGTAAGGAGTGTCGTGTAGTTTCTTCCGTCCAGCACTTCAGAAATACACAACCGCCTAACCTGTACTCCGAAGAAAATTCTCGCACAGCCACATTCGCCTGGTTGGTGACCTCAAGCTTCGCACCCTAGAAACCTTAGCCTGTATCGATGCACACTTTCAAATGGAAATACAGGAGCTGATCATTAGAGTACCAGTCTACCATTACGTTACTTCTCCCACATGATCCAAGAGGGGGAAGAAACACGGTATCCTAAATCTCCTGTTCATCGAGGAGGAGCATATGATCAAAACGGTATCCATAAGATTCCCTTGGCCCGCAGCGATCATGCAACACTATTGTTCAACTACATATGTTAGTCAAGGTGTTTCGAGGAATAGGCCGACCCTTATTCAAAGCACTATCCATTACGGCGTTCTTACCACACTCATTAATGGTATCAACTAGGCATTTGTAGCTTAACTTTCACCGATGTAGCCTGATTGGATTCTAGCAATCAACTAAACAAGTAAGTAACCAGTGGAAATATTTTGGTGTTGCTCATCACAACATTGGCACCCCACGACCGCGGTTTCGTCCTGGTCCGGACTCATCAGGTGGAGATAGCCTGAGATGGGGTAGAAATC
>OX104064.1:163245072-163358304 GCA_944474145.2 Dicrocoelium dendriticum | reverse complement strand
GTTGTGAATGAGTTGCTGTAGGTGGCAGCCGACGTGACTGGGGTTCCACAAACTCTGGTAGGCCATTATTTAGTCTTCACATAGGCAGTCACTGACCACTGTACAATCTTAAAATCCTCAAGATAACTTGATATCACAGGCGGAACAACCGACATTTTGCTTGGTGACTCTTTACGGTAGAGTCCCGAGCGATGCGAGATATTGATATTGCCAGGGCTACCAGGCCTAGCTTGTGTATTCCACATGAGGCCGCACGTATGTGTTAAGCAACGGCGAACAGACAGAGGGATCAAGCCGCCCGAATGCCTAGCGTAGAATGCCAATGTGTTGGTTTCCAGTCTCTGATACCTTCCCTGATTGTTCTGAGCAGCTCGGATCAATATGGATTAATTTCCTAAGGTCGCGCTCCTGGATGACTGCTTGAAAGACATGGTCACCCAGCTTGCTTATGATGTTCGGCTGGTGATGAATGAGAATCACGTTACGTTTGGATGAATTAAATAGGAGTGGTTTATGGATTGAATATTCATAGGTCCTGTCCAGGTCTCGCTAAAGTGCATCGTGATTTCCTTTGTCGGCGATCGACCACCACATCTTAACCTCATCAGTGAACAAGAAGAAATCAGAAGGAACCAACCGCGTAAGCTCAATAGTTTAAACGCGATACAGATGTGGCTCCATTACTTCTCCTTGTGGAACGCTACATTCGAAATGAATCGGATTGGATAGCGCACAAAGAACCAACGTGTTTGCTGACGAACCTTGCCCGGACCAGCGTTCCCATAAAATCGAGGCAAGCGGCTTCATGCCTGTGTTTGCATGGACATCATAGCGAATTTACCGGTGCGCAATCTAATTTTTGGCAAAGTTAACATTTAAATCCGTAACCTTCGAATTAGCCTTCTTAATGGCATTCCTAAGTGATAGCATTTTTCTATTCATGTGCATGATAAAGTTTGCATGTAAAGAACGCACACATTGCAAAGCGCCTAGTACTGTCGTTAAGATCGGTAGTGAAACGTCTACAAATCAACTGTGTGTGTTATAAAGCGTACGAATGGTACCCGCAGGTATCGCTGTTTCCGTATATCTTATTTGGATAGTGGCTTTCACGCACACTCTATTGCCTCTAATACAAATTGTGCGTGCCTCATTCGGGTCCATCGCATTTATTTTTTGCAGTGCATTATGATCCGAAAACTGATTGAGATCAAGGTCGAATGAGGTGCTGTTTAGTGCTATAAATTCGTGCCGATAGACACATGCTTCCGCTGTTTCAAACGCCAATCAATCAACTCTAATGGTTACATCGCCCATACATGTGCTAGGTGCGGGGGAAGTGCTTTATATTTTTCGTCCGCTTAATCAATTTTATCACGAAACCATTTGTTCATTTTGTTTGAACTGACGAAAAGCATACTAGAGTATAGTTCTTCGAAATCCGCGCTCACAGCGTCCCGATTTTTGGTTGTGCTACTTCTGCTTGTGTACGCTGCCATCCACATTGGTTGAAAGCTTGATATGTACCGTGGAATTATGATTGAGCATCTGCTCCTACTTTGTCCGACGTTCAAAACAGTTATATCGTTCTTCGTAATGTGTCTTGACTAAGAGTTCTTGTTTCCTAAAGTTTTTGCATTACCTAAGGAACTGAAGTCTTTCGTACCTGTTAGACCACTACGATCCCAATCGACTAGTGCATGCCGATTATGGAGTGAACTTTTCACCCTGTAGTTTTCAGCAGAAATAACATAAATGCACCACAAAGAGGCATCAACCTTCCGGGGTACTTACTGTGACACTCCTTGGCGTCTTCGATTGTCGTATTCTTCCAGCTGATGTGATAGATGATGAGGTGAGTCGGAATTGCACCACAATCTGTAATAAACAGAGTTTATTGTTCCGATTCATTAGAAAAGTGCAGTAGAAGATTTTACGCCTGCGTCGCCTTCCATTTCTAGGGTGTGCTTAATAGAAGGGATAAAAACTTTCCCACGGAGAAGCCACGAGATATCATTCACCCATCAGTGGAGACATTGTCGTTCCTTTCACTGGTCTGCACACGAACACATGCACTGAGTGATCATACTCAGCACTATGATATTAATGTTAACAAGATCAAAACTGTGTAAAGATTTCTTTATGAGGCGCTGCAAAAGTCAAAAACCGAACCAATGTGCTATAAATACATTTCATTCTCAATCAGAGGAAGCTTCGTTGAACTACAGGGAGAAATATAGTAATTTTCACAGGGATTCCGATACACCACATGAACGTAATGACCTGATACAATCTGAGATATATGAGGTTAGGTGTAAATCTGTATGCCCGCTGTTACTCGCCGCGTAAGCAGACGGCTGGGAACTGAGTAACTATCCAGATGAAATAAACGCTTATATAGTCAAGACTAACACCGGGTGAAGTTAGACCATAAACAAGAAAAAGACGCTAATTCTAAAAAGGCTGGGTTGCCATAGCGTGTTTCACATTCCTGTTTCAAAGGATACCTAACACAGACGCTTTCAATGGTACATTTTAGGAACCCATCGTTTCGGTTAGGCACTGTTCTTTTTTGCAGTCAGTGTCATTAATATTCATACCCGTGGTGTCCTGAAATCGCTGTGTATCTGCTCGAGCTAACAACGCACCACAATGGGCCAGAGATGAAGTGTGAACAATTCACCAAAACAGAATATATCTGCATAAAAAGCATCTTGCCGAAGCGCTGGTTCCCTATGGAATAGAAACTTATCAAGTGTGAGCAAATCTGCTTTTTAATTGCTAGTGTGCACAGGCCTCTGGGGAAAATGGAGGAGTTTAAATGTATAACCAACTGTCGCGAAAACTCGCAGTTAAAGGGAGGAAATTCGGCTCCAAGTGTTGGCGATACCGCCGTTGTAGCAATTTACGGATTTGTTTACTTTTCTGCAGACCACCCACGCATCTATCGGAAGTGCGCCGGTGGTGTCACCAGTCTTAGTAAGGCTTCTCGCTGCATGACAGTGAAATATTGGCTTTAATGTTCGTCACGGCGTATCGTCTGCTTACTCTAAAAGTGCATATTGAAACGTGTAGGTGGATTCTGATCAGTTTTATTGTTCATAATTTATACATCTCCCATGTTGCTTCAACTCAGAAACAGACAAATTTTACGGTGACTTCATAGCTACCGTCCAAAAGCAAATCGACCATTCCCTGTGTCTATCGGTTGCTGATTTCAGTATAGTCAATGCCACATTCCTTACAACTAGGGCTAAAGAATATTGGAAAACGACTCAGCAGGTCATAGACAAATCTGAATTTAGAACTTGTCAATAATATGAGGATATTTTCGGTCGGCCGTCGGGCTCCACTTAACAAACACCAAGGATGTTACTTGCTGCAAGTATCGCAGATGAAATGGACGACTATCCCTTCCTCAAAACATAGCGCGACTGAAGGAACTGGTTGCTCGTACAGCTTTCAGTCTGTTTTAGATACAGAAGTGCCACAATATTTTAAACAAACGACGAGTTGTCTAAAGCTATGTGATAATCTCTTCTATGCAATGGGAACCATTTCATTCGCGCTTATCTGTTTTCTCTATCACACTTCAAGAAGAGAGTTTTAATAGGCAGAGAGCGTGCCTTAGTGAAAAACCTTTCTGCGCGAATTAAAGAAAAATTGCACCGCCTCAACCACTTCTTTATCCAAACAGATTTGGGAAACAACAGTAGCCGTGAGATTTGACGGATAACGAAACAACTCAGCGGAGTCACTAGGACATGGCACAAATTCTGTCACGGAGGCAAACTAACCAAATCGAAATTTTGCCGGTTCAGCAGTGGTTGAATTTACACTGTTTCAGTGACCACCTCCTTCAGTTGATGTCGCAGCATTGCACAAGAAGCTGAGCCAACTGCACTCAGATGAGATAATTGTCCTCATGCACTTTGCGATCACTTGGCCAGCATCTAGCTGAGTTGTACTCAATGTGCCTTAACCTAGGATTGTTGGAAAATTGCTAACATACGCCAGTATCGTAAGGGCTAGAGTGATATCGGCTTTTACGTGTGCTTAGGTGGCTTTGCAGGCCATTTATATTCTTTAAGTGATTTCCGCAACGTTCCGTTTAGAAAAGCCACATTAGTTAGCATGAGTAGGTTCAAGATCTACACAAAACGCAGTGGCTTGTCCGGTGCATTCAATGCTGTCATCGCTAAACATCAAGAACAAATCTACGTGAAGCTGCCTTCTTGAATCCAGGAACGCTTCCGGCGGTATTACTCTTGAAGTGCTTCTGGTAATCAACCTTCCCTAATCTACATATCAAAGGGTTATTTAGCCAATCATACTCACGTTTCCAGATATAGCGGCAGAAGCTCATCACCGCTTACCATGACCCGATGTCCTTCAAGGAGCTATTCTGTCTCCATTCCTATTCTCCATGTGTTATGGCTCCATACTTGTCCCCAAAGAAGTCGTCCTTCTGAAATATGTTAATGGCGTAACCATCGGTGTGACTCATCTAACTGTACGATCCTCAACTAGCTGAACTTTGTTTGGGTGAACTCGGGCAATCGTTGAAATTCCAGTGTTTGACGCTGAATGCAGCATGTCACGGACTGTGCTCATCTTCACATCGCTAGTGAAAGCTTGCGCTTCTCTATGTCAGTAAACTATGTTCGAGTCACAAGGCTATTATTTATCGTAATCACTTACTGTGAATAAAATATTTACCAAAGTCATGCAGTTGCCGTCTCATTTCTCTCGATTGCAATCATTTTCCGTGGAACACAAGTTGATTCTGTAATTCATTACAGTGTATTCTGCAACACTGAACCTAACATGATCATGCCTGTACAGGTGTGCCTCGCATTGTCGAGAATAAAAGTTTATTTATTTATTTATTTATTTATTTACTGTTCTTCTGTGCTTTTTCCAGCCCTATTGTGTCAATATTTCAAACTGCCTGACAGGCCGCTGAGGCCCTTGTCTCGCTGTCGTAGCATTCCAAAGCCCACTTCGTCTCAAACAATTTTATCCAACCCTGATAGTTTTTGAACGAAACACTTCGAAAATATCAATATTAGCTACCTTCTGGATAGTGTAACTCTAAAGGTTCATTTACCGCATCGACCAGACAAAAGTACAAAGATTGCGTTATTCATTGAACTTTTGTCTTATGCTACTACCGCTATTGCAGCGGTACGTTTCCACGACAACATGTGTGTTATGACTACAATGTACCCTTCCAGGGTACACAAAAGTGCATTCTGGACTTGACTTGATTTTAACGACTTGCACGGATTATTCTTTTAGCTTACCTATAGTTGGTAAAATATAGTCGCTGCAAACCGCGATTCGTCTTGAGTAGAAACATGTGCGTTGCAACTGGGTAGGTGCATAGAACTGCAAATTTAATTGACATCGTTTATGCTACGACGCACCAAAATGGTTTCGCTTAATCTCGTTTCGCCAACAGATCTCAGTATCATGCATCAGTATGATGTCAGATTCAATGCGCTTGGAAGTTCTCTGTTGATACAGCATCACTGGATACCTTTACTTGGAAATAAAATACTCGGTTAACTTGTGTGATCTACCTGCTCTGTGTGGGATGGATTCACGACCAGTTCCTTTGTTTTCACTAAAACTCCACCAGACTTGGCTTCCGTTAGAGAACCATTACAATCCACAAATCCAAAATTTGTGTCCTCGCAAATCGTCATCCGGACTTGTACAGGAGTGTTGTTCGCGCAGCGGATGCCAACAGATCTCTGAACCGTCGTTTCACTCAGCAATGCGAAAGGTGGTAGCTGTTCAACTGTGCCTCGATCAGCTTTAGAGGTAAAAGGCTGAATAGGTTGTTGGGGCGAATTCGATGGGAGTAGATCTCCCAGTGTAGCAGTGAAATGGAGGCATCTGGTTTGCGTTTCGGAAGGAGAGTTAGACTCCGAAATCGCGTCATCTAATACAAGACATATGCTGTGGGGGGAATGAGGCAAGAAAATGAAGAGCAATCTTGAATGTGGTGTTCACCATCGACCACTGCGCTGCGCGGTACGAAGACCACGAACTGATCGATCGAAGTTTTGAAATGATCTACGATGAACAATGATTTTTAACGGGCGAAAATGCGATGCTTAACAGGTCCCTTAGGATGACGTAGGCGGGAATTATAAAATGATTGTCTAGTAACAAGAAAAAGGGAAACTTCTGGTATGAGGTGACTCACCGTCTTATTCACATGGGCACATTGGCTGGTCTGCTCATAGCTACGTAACGGAGAGGAATGGTGAGCGCCCTGTTTGCGTTCCTTCCTCTTTCGATGGAAATGGACAGTGTCACGTAAGGTAAATGGGCGAAAATAAAATGGGAATGAAGAAGATTCCACTGTCTAAGTACCCGAAGAAAACAATCAACTCAACTGTGGCATGTGCTCAGTTTGAGCTAGTGGCCCCTCAGGTTGGTACTATTGCTGACTTGCAACAGATCGCGACATGTGTGCTTGGGATTAGTCAGTATTTCGTATCCCATAATAAGGTCTCCTTGCAGGCACCGGTATTTACAATCTACAAACCTATATGTTAGGGAGATACTTATTGCACATGCATATATTGGAAACCGTTCTTAGTTACTGATTCGTTTCTTTCAGCTATCGATCTTAGTGACGTTTGTTTAAACACATCATTCCGATAATTTTATCGGCAGCTTGTGCTCACTGTTTTTGCCCTAGGATCACAATGCCACTTAGCTGCTAAAACTATCTTTTCGTGCGTGCATGTCTCATATTGGTTCCTTTGTTGATCACATTTCATTGCCTTTATTGTGCTTGCATGCTTTTAGCAATATGGTTGGCTGAAATGTCTTGTAGTAGCTTCTCTTCAGAACATTCTTAAAACTAGTTGAACAGACATGATTCATTGCATACGATTGTTTCCTGGCACGTGTTTGGATTTCTTCTTGCGGTCGTGGAGTGAAGCAGTCAGCTGCGACACAACACTAGAGCGTGCAACCTGCCTTCAGATGGGAGGTGAAACAGTCCTCTAACGATTTTCCTCGCTCTAAGTTGTGGAGTTTCGAGCGCATCAGCATCGTGTGTGGGCCGTGGTCCCCAGGCCTGGACGCTGGGGCTGATTAGAAACGTTACTGCGTATGTGTTGCACCTATCTTTAAGGATATCCGTTTCATGCCTGTTGATGACAGGATAAATCAACTCGGTCTGTGGATTTTACCGATTCTGGTATTCAATGTAAGTAAGTATACCAGTTTGAATTGTTCTCAGGGTTAACAGGTACCAATTGGATGTGAGGCTGTCCGCTTGACAAGGTCTGTGGTTGCTTCAATTTTACTCCTTATTCTTCATACTACAAAAACTTGCATCTGTAACTAGTAGTCTCCCGAGTCCGTCGCAACGAGACTGGAACTTAAGGTGGTGCGACGATTTGCGTACCTCATTGATCCATTGAGCTATACTGGGAGATGACTCCGGGCAACTTGAGAGCTACTCCTACCAGGTTGGTCAATGGTGAGAGGTCAGACAAACTCAGTCCCCTGGTCCTCCAGGTTGGGGGTTTGAAATGGGATGGCGACCATTTCTGTAAAACTAAATCATTGCCACCTCCCCGCTGCCTTGCAGACAGGCTTTTGAGCCAAAGGATTTGGATGAGGACCGTAATCGTCCAACTGTCTAGGTCTGGGCGCCCTGGCAGTATCCCAGCCCACATACAACCATGCCATTTTCTTCAAACATAAACTTCATCCTGCATCGGCCGTCGCGCAGATTATCAAGAGTCGCCTTATCTACTGCATACAGCACGGCAGATAAGCAAAAACATGCTACTGCTGGCGCCTCCCTTCTTTCTTTTCCACCTTTTTCTCTTACTCCCATCCCGACCCCTATTACTCATCTTTCTTTTATAATTCCCAGCTTAATTGACAGCAACCGAAGTGCCACTGGAGTTGAACCATCTGCAGCCACCACCTCACAGCACCTATCGAACGCCTATCGGCAAAAGTTCCTTATAAGGCCACGCTGTCTCGTTTCCATGGTAACGTTCAACGTTCGCACTCTAAGACAATTAGGTCAACAGGCTGCACTCGCACACACCTTGGACACACTGGGTATTGATGTGTGTTGTGTCCGAAACTAGGATCAATGACCCTAACGGGGTTGTTGAATTGACTGCACCCGGCTTATCCTCTCGTTATTGGTTGTACGCATCCGGAGACGCCGATGCAGCACTCACTGGTCAAGTTGGTGTATCATTCTAACCTCCATCGTTGGGCCATTGGATTCCGGTGAACAGCCGATTATGTGCAGCCCGTTTGACGACATAAGCCAAGGTTGATTTATGAAGTAGTACAAAACGTTGTTTGTTTGTGATTTCCGCCTAAACCCTCATCGACTGCAGTTCAAGTGTTGTCAAGGACACATTCTATCACGAACTGAATGCGCTACTACGCAGTGCTACTAGTTCAGATATTACAGTACTTGCAGGGAATATGAACGCACAAGTATGGTGTCTGAGCTCTTCAGAAGCTCAGCTGGGTGGTAATTGTGGGCTTAACTACGAACGGACTGACAACGGTGAGCGTCTGCTGCAACTGGGTGGGGAACACCAGTTGTTTCTTAGTATCACTGATTTTAGACACAGTAGGCGCCGAAGTGCCACTTGGCGTCCACCTGTAGCTGGTCAGCGATGGACCCAAATTGACCACATAGCCATAAGTTACAGGTGGCGCGGTTCCATTCTGGATTGCCGCTCGTACTGGAGTAACTGTGTCAACTCTGATCATGCTCTGGTACGCTGTCATTTCTCCATGAACTTTACCGGCAGGCGCACCAATTGTCCCCTACGATTGGTAACGGATAAATTGTCTCAGTCTTCGGTTAGGCAATCCTATGAAGAAGCACTGCATACCGAACTTCCGCTGTCTTGTCCCAATGACACTGAGTTTCAGTGGGATAGGATCTCGGTCGCCATACATGACGCAGGAGCATCTGCTTGTGGCACTATCCATCGTCACCGCACCAGTCACTGGATATCCGAGAGGTCGGTGAACCTGTTGGAATCTAGAAGACACCTCCCGGCTGGTTCTGAACGCAATGTGACCAGACGGGCCATTAGGCGTGAACTAAAGCAGAGCCTACGTGCTAACAACGAAGCCTGGTGGATCAGTCGCGATCAAGAAATGGAGGAGGCAGGAGCAGTAGGTAATTGCCGCAAGCTCTTCTAGTTAATTTGCACCACTGGTCCCAGAAAACCAGGCGTCAGTGACACAATCAGAGACAGCGCAGGTGCGCTGATACACAATAAGGAGCGCCGTATGGCTCCTTGGGCGGAACACTTTCAAGATCAGTTCAGCTGGCCCCCTGCTCCAGGATCTCTTCCTACTCAGGTGATGCAGGACGAGACATGGACGGTTAGTTTAGAGCCTCCGTCGGAGGCCGAGGTCCGAAACGCGATCACAGCCCTCAATCGTTTTCGTGCCGCTTGCCCGGATTCCCTCCCACCTGCACTGAATGTATGTAATTTCAACAGTCTAGTAACTAGACATAGAGCCAACAAAGCCATGGAAATCAATGGACAGGAGACAGTCATTGCGTCATAATCATCGTGACATGCTAGTTTAAGGTGGGCAACACTCTTCAGCTGGTATGCCGCAAGAAGAATGGAACATTTTGACAAAAAATAGAACAGAACATTTTTAGTTTGTTTGTCACACGCCGCTTTTGCTCTTTTTTTGTCAGTTTAATGTCTGTAGTATTAAACATGTGAATCAATACAACACTGTGCACAATTCTTCCACTGATTCCGGTTGCGGGCCATGTCTTCAAGAGTCCTAAGCCATTGGCACTCCTCATCTTTGGGTCCCCATCCTGGAAGACATACGGATCCAACAGCGACTAGACACGACGTCAGCGATTTCATGTGCTGCCGCCAAGTAGAAGGCTGACCACCACGCGATCGCTTCCAGCCAGGTCCTTGACGAGCGAATAGAGCGCGACGCGGTAGACGCTCAGGTGCCATGCGTAGGACATGACCGAGCCATCTTAAATGGCGCAACAAAACCAGTTTGCTAAAGGAAATACTTGCATTCCCCAAGATGCGACGTCGAACGTCATTACTATTAACTCGATGTTGCCACCTGCACTATTTAAGGATGGAGGTGAGGTCCTCTGCAAAGCACTGACCTCCCTATTCGAACACATCTGCTAGGAAGAGAGTGTCCCGGCTGATTGGAACGAATCGATTCTAGTAGCAATATACAAGAAGGGCAGTCGCACAGACTGTTCTAACCACAGGGGTATTAGCCCAATTCCAGATGTGACAAAATTACTGGCCTCGATTCTTGTTCGTCGCGTCACTGTGAAAGGGGAATCTCGGATTAGGGAAGAGCAGGTCGGTTTCCGCCCAGGACGTGGCTGTATAGACCATATATTCACTTTGCAGCAGGTGCTAGAGCAGCGCCACGCATACCGCAGACCGACAATAGCTGTGTTCATCGATTTCAAGAGTGCATCCGATTCAGTCGATCGATCGATTCTGTTCGAAATACTTGCGCGGAAAGGTGTTCCCACGAAATATGTGAACATCCTTCGTGCTCTATACTCGAACACTACAGGTCGCGTCAGGGTTTACGGTGTCCTCTCGGATAGCTTTCCGACCACAAGTGGCGTTCGTCAAGGTTGTCCGATTTCCCCATTTTTGTTCAACTACGTCGTGGATTCTATCATGGAGTGTTCCCTTGCGGAATCTCACGATGTAGGCGTCGAAGTGCTGCCTGGTGAACGGTTACTTGATCTAGAATATGCGGATGATATCGTCTTGCTTTTCGACGATGTTGGGGCGGCCCAATCAACCCTGAATAGCCTATCCAGAGTGGTCCCATTATTTGGTATGCACTTCGCACCTTCAAAGTGCAAAGTGTTGCTGCAGGACCACTAGCCACTTGATGACCACTTGATAACTGGGAACTCGAGTTGGTTGATAATTTCACTTATCTTGGCAGCTGCATCAGCAATGATGGGCGCATAGATACTGACGTCAGCTCACGCATTGCAAAATCCAGAGCTACCTATTTGAACCTGCGGCATCTTTGGCGACAGAAGGAAGTTTTCGGCCACAGTGAGGGCCGTTCTGCCCCTTCAGTCTGAAGATCTGATGCGCCTTCAAGTCTTTGATCATCGTTGTCTGCGAATCATTGCTGGAGTCGGATGGCACCAGCGTGTCCGCAACGATGATGTGCGTAGATAAGTACTAGGTGGTGAGAATCATGCTAGGTCCCTAGAACAACAGATAGCACTGAATAAGTTGCGTTGGCTCGGGCACGTGCCACGTATGCCTGGTCACCGCTTACTTAGGAGGGCCTTGTTAGTCTGCCAGGTGTAGGGTGGCGCAAGGCTCGAGGTGGACAGAAGTTGACTTGGCAGCGGGAAATGAAGTCACTGACAACCAAACTGGGTGCCGTTGGTCCGTCTCGCTTTCCGGGCTGGAGTCCACGTGACTCACCTTGTGCTTGGCTCGAGACTTTACAGGACATGGCTCGCAACCGACACCAGTGGCGCGTCTGCTGCCGTCTCCTAATCGGATTGCCTGTTTAAAGTGTGTTTGGTGCTGAGTTATCTGCGGGGTAATGGCTGATTATGACGCATGGCAGTGAAAGCCGCAAGGAAGCTGTCTCGCCGATATCGCCTTATCTTTACACAATAGCTAGCTGTTTGTGACTGTATATTGTCTACACAAGGTGTAGGCGCCTTGACCCAGAATGTTTGCTTAGGGCATTAAGTTTCTCAGATAAGTCCCCCTTCTCTCCCTCTTCTTATTCTTTATTTCATAGGTCATCGTGGTTGTATGGCAGCGAAGCATCAGTTCAAATGGCTGATGTACGGCTGCTGTTGGTGATGATGATGATGAGTCTCCGGAGTTTCGCGGCTCCAGATTCAAACAGTCACGAAGACACACTGTCGTATGTAGTTCGGCAAGCTTGAAAGGAAGGTAAGACCGGAATTTATTACGACTAGTAACTGCATACCTCATTATAATGCGGGCAATAAAAGATCCACTTGTCCAGCAATAACTAATGGCTGACATTTCGCAGGTACTATTAACATCAGATCAATCTTAGACCTGATTTGGTTACCAATGCACCGTGAGACAACAGCACGAGGTAATCGTTCATCTTCGAGAGTCGGCTGGTGTTGCGTATCCGGACCCTAATGTTGCTCGCTACAGCCAGGCGGTTTTGCTCCCAAGGCATACTGAGCGCTAGCAGAACACGCGCGTTCCCATTTCATATCCCTCTAAAATGATATTTACTTCCATTAAGGAGGATAAGTAACTTTGCCACCACTAGCTGGTTTCTGTAGCGTATATCTCAAACTCTTTACTCCAACCAGGCTCGATAAGATCCACTGCCAATCTCGTCTATTAAACGTAACGCTGGGGTGATAGTTCTGCACAAGAGGGGTTGCTTCAAGCCAACCGCAAAGACACAGAAGGCTGGTAGTCAATAATCTGGCTCCTTCAGAAAAGCGCTGAGACAAGTGGATCTTTACCATTTTACCCAAAAAGCTCCACGTATATTTTCGTTCCCATACAGAATATGTGACCTATCAGGTTGAGGTTACTGTAACATTCAGCCAAAACGCAGAACATACAAGCTGGATTACACATTATCGGGTATTTCTTTAACAGTCCGTCTAGTAGGTGATGACGTCGTTCGCCGTATATTCCAGAGGATTTTAACCCGTGTCCGTATAATTCCTGACGCATTCCGATGACGTATTCGGTCACACGGCTTTGAGGATTTTCTGGAAATAGTTCCGACGTGTGACCGAATACGTCATCGGAATGCGTCAGGAATTATACGGACACGGGTTAAAATCCTCTGGAATATACGGCGAACGACGTCATCACCTACTAGACGGACTGTTAAAGAAATACCCGATAATGTGTAATCCAGCTTGTATGTTCTGCGTTTTGGCTGAATGTTACAGTAACCTCAACCTGATAGGTCACTCCCTGTGACCAATGGATTAGTATAGCAGCTAGGATTTTCGTGAAAGATTTACAGTTGTCATATTTGGAGCACACTCCCCGAATGGACAGCTGAACAATGCGTCAAACATGCCAGACTGTGCCGTACGAAATCTCCATTTTGCTTCTCAGAGCAAAACCTTGGCTCCACTAATCTACGCTTAGTTGGACTGTGAAACAAGGCGTAAAGCAGAAGCCGTACCGTACACACTGGTAAAAACGTAGCGGCTGTCTTCTTGGCACTTAGACCGTCTTGTTCTTTGCGATACATCTATTCACACTCCCCCATATGCTTCCACGTGATTAATAACTGACGTAACCCTACACGCGTAATAAATTACTAGATATTTTATGACCACGTTTGGTAAACTATACACGCAACTTGTATACAGATGGGATGTTCTTCCTGAAATAGCTTCATTTGCTCCTGGACTGTGCGTTTCCAAAAAAAGCAGATGCTTGTTTAGACACATTCCAGATCTGGTGATTAAGAGGTGTACAAATTTAACTTCAGGCCCGTGTTGTGAGTTTTTGAGCGTATTGTTCTCCATAAAACAACCAAGAACCTCTGGATAATGGGTATTGCCCGCGCTATCTACTTACAGTCAAGCACCACAAAAAGTAAGTAGCAAACTTGGTTCTTGTCGGTGGGCACTTGGTGAGTACGCTTTGTACAAGCATTGCACAGAGCAAAGTATGCCGCTCTATTCTTTGCTTTGATGCATTGTCGATAGCCATCGCTTGGTACTTGCCTGTATTCATTATCGTTGTAGTCACGTTAGTGTTGCCGGACACAGACGGTGCACTGTTGACAACCGTGAACACAGAGCTAAATATTCTTAAGATATTGGCCAAAGGAAACATTCCATGCTTCGCCATCATGAAGGAAAACTCCACACACCGTGGTCCCGTACACACGTATGCAAAGACCGAAGTAAATACCACTTTGACAACAGACTATACGTCGCATTTGTCAAATACTTGTAGCAGTCACGCAACCCAGTGAGGCAGCATGCAGTACAGATCCTTGGCCGCTGCCAATCTATATTTGGTGGTGTAAGCTGTGCAGTTTTTTGATAGTGATTCCAACAAAAAGCTGGCTATGACATAGCTCCTCCCTGTGTACGTCTGTTACTCGTCACAGCATAACGTCAGCAGTAGAAAGCGGGCCGGTTGTAAGGGGTTCGTGGCTCCACTTGCATTCTTCAACATGTTATTTCCTTCAGTTTACACTATTTATGAGGTCTGGGTGTGGTGATGCACACAACACTCGTCGTTATTCCTCAGATGTGGGAAGTTCACAGTTACACAACTCTGAAGGCAGTTCTCACAAGCTGCGTCTTCTGGCCACTTCCACTTCACAATTTTAGCTTGCATTAAGTTAGCTATGGCTGGGTACTATCTCCGAGGTTATTGCTCACTGAGCTAGTTAGGTTCTCTCTTATTGCAGTAAAACCTCCGCAAGTTAACCTCTCAAGGGACTAGACCAAAGTGATCAAGGTAAAGAGGTGGCCAACTTACAGAGATCTGGTACCAAAAGGTTTAAATGGGGACATTCAAGGCAAAAAAGAAAACGGTCAACTTAGAAAGGTGGTCAGGATGTAGAGGTGGTCAACTTCCAAGGTTTTACTGTACTTTAAACGTAGCAGTTTGTTTGATGAACTGGTTACGTTGTTTGTTCATCCGGCCATCATAAGTATGCTACCCAACACCTCTCATTTCAACACTTGGTTTGTAAATGGCTTAGGTAATCTCACACTGACTCAATCTCACCTATTATTAATTTTTGTTCAAATTAGTCGTACCTTGGTCTTTCCACTCCAGCACTTAAATCCACCCTCAGATGATCTGCCATGAGTGCTTGATTTCTATTCACTCCAGACTCGTCGCAGTTGTCAAGATGTAAATAGCCAGAGGCATATGCGTGTAGTTTGGCTTTGCTCTGACCGTTCATGAAGTCCAAAGTATGTCTTGGGTCGAATGTTATTGACACTGCACCGGACTGGTGTGCTCGAAGCGTTAGCTGCTCAGGACTAAATGTGAACGGAGACTTGCGGGAGATAGCATCGGTTGCAATGCGAGATCCGCCCGACTGCCAAATAAGTCGCCCTTCTCTAGGCCGGATAAGCACACTTACCAGGCGCTGATCGAAGGGTCCTTTAGGGTAGTAAAGAGGAAAGCATAGACAAGACAGGATGGTAAACAATTTCTTATACTGAAGCAAGGAAACACATTTTCAGAAGCGAATATGCCCAAGTGATTAGTTTCTTTTGTCCTTAAAAATGGGGCAGTTGTAATGATACGTCCTCTGGTGGAATCTGGATGTCGCAACACCGTGGCAGCTGAGTTTATCAGGTATATTTCTGGCCGCGTTTAGCTTGTAGACTGTGCAACGAAGTAAATTCTTTCCGCTGCTGATCTGTTTTGTAGAGTTCAAAGGCTTGAGACCGTTCAATCGACGGTGTCAACCGCAGCGTTTCTAAACCATTCATTCCATTAACCGGGATGGGGGAGGTTGCAAACACTGCTGATGGTATAGCGTTAGCCAAATTACTATAAATTCATTAAATTCAGCAAATTTTTTTTATTTATTCACATTTCTCGTAAAAATCTAATGCTTTTATTGTAAACTGACGCGATTTTTCAAGAAAAAGATATATTGTTTAGAAATTCATCAAGAATACTATGTTGTAAATTATCCTTTGGAACAATGGAACAATGGAACAATGGATTTATGCGGGTATAAAAGCTAAAGCTTGACAAATCCCGTAGGGTGATCAGTGCGAAATTCATAGAAGTGTGGAAAATTCAATGGAAACCAATTCAGTAAAATCGTTTAACAACGAGTCACTACAAGCTTGTGGACTCACCGAGTTTGAAGTGTCAAAATAATGATCTACTATAACTCGGAGGGAATCATGAGGCATGGAGTATTTGGTTAAAAGAGTCACTGCTCCTTGAAATTCGCATGGCGCAAAGTGTTTGAGTTTGAAGCGTCCAAATATACATCCACTGTTGAAATTTGCGTGGGGGAAAATTATTTTTAAAGTATGGATTTTGGATCTCTCAAAACTAGACTGTACTATGGGAGATAGTGCAATGAAGTAAGGGCATTATCAACTCGATTTTTGAACTCGATCAGGTTGGGTGCACTGACTACAGATTCTGGGAGAGCATTCCAGGCTTGGCAAACACGCACGGAAAAGAAATTCCGTCGACATTCCAAACGGCTGTACTGCACTGCCAGCTTCAGATGATGGCCTCTCAGGTTGTTGTTGTTACTGAGCTCCAGCAGATGGCGGCAGGTATGATTGGGGTCTGTCAGAATCTGATAAGCCAAAATCAAATCTCCCCGTAGTCTTCGATATTGACCACTAAATATCCTGAGCGATCTCAGTCTGTCTTCGTAGCGTAACTGGCCTAAACCTTTCACGCTCTTCGTTGCGCGTCGTTGAGGTTTCTCTAAATCAGAGAGGTCTTTCCTCAGCCACGGCTGCCAGACTTGTATTGCATACTCCACGTGTGGTCGTATGTATGCACCTAGAAGTTGGTGAAAAACGGATGGATCGAAGCGTCCAAATGTGCGCCGGAGAAGGCCCAAATTTCGAATGCTCACGTTCGATGCTTTCTTTGCCTGGGCTGAACAACCAAGGTCGGACTGAATCAAGACTCCTAAATCCTTTTCCTCAGCAGTTGTGTGAAGCACATGGTCACCCAGTTTATAGAAAAATGCTGATTGGTGACGCAAGTGTAATACTCTGCATTTTTCTGTGTTGAATGGGAGTTGATTCTGAACTGACCACGCATACACCTTATCCAGATCCTCTTGAAGTCTTGCGGAGTCGTCGGGTGTATTGATCGCTCTCCAGACCTTGATGTCGTCGGCATAGAGTAGGCAGTTGGAAAGAATGAGGGCCGCTATGTCGTCAATATACATCAAAAACAATCGTGGCCCTAGTACCGATCCTTGTGGTACACCACATTCGACTTGGATTGGATGGGACCGGGACCCACGCACTTTTACCTCTAAGCTCCGGTGGAGAAGAAAGCTTGTGATCCATCCTAGGAGCGGATCACCAATGCCGAAGCTCTGAAGTTTGCAGATCAGGATTTCGTGGTCTAGTCGATCAAAGGCCTTTGAGAAATCTAGGTAGACCACGTCCACTCCTGCACCGCTGTCAAGTAATTTGGTCCAACTCGATCTTGCCAGCAGCAGATTTGTGGTGCACGATCGATTCCGTCGAAAACCATGCTGTTCATGTGCAAGGAAGGCAGACTCTTCTAGATAGGCTGTTAGTACATCAGCAACAATAGCTTCCATAACCTTCGACAGGACCGGGAGAAGGGTTACAGGACGGTAGTTGGCTGGATCAGAACGGCTACCGCCCTTGTGAATTGGGGTTATGATCCCGCATTTCCACATCTCGGGTACATACATCTGATCGAAGCAGCGTTGGAAGAATCGTGCCAGAGGCTCCGCTAAACTTTCTCCCATTACCGCAAGGGACTTAGGGTGAATGTTGTCGATTCCAGGAGAGCTGTGCTTACGCATACACAACAACTTCGTTAATACCATCCCCGCCGTGAAAGTTATGTGCGTAAGTTTTGGTTGTAAAACAGCTGCTGACAAAGGAATAGATGACCAAGGAATGCATTGAAAGTTCGAAGCATATTGCAGCCGCAAGGCGTTCGCCGCATCCTCCGTAGTCAGCGTCATGCCATCTGGCGTTTGAAGAGGAGGGATTCCCCGTTTCACCTTACGCAGGTTGTTTACATGTTGGTAGAGCAGCTTATGATTCGAAACCATGCGCTCCGTCAGGTGCTGCTGGTATGTCAGTTTATCCTCACGAACGAGTTGAGTGCAATGATTACGTTGAATTGCATAGGCCGTCCAGCTCTCCGTGCTCGGGTGTTCCTTATAGATCCGCCAGGCCGAGTTCCTCACTGCTATACATTTCCGTGTCCTACTTCGCACAAATGAAACAGTCTTCTTCGAGTGGACAACCTTAGTTTCGGATGCCTCTTCGACGAGAGTGCTAAATTGGTTGACGAAATGTGGCCATGCGATTGTCGGTACTTCGTCTGTCAGAAAGTTCCAGTTGGCTGTCTCTGCAAGTCGAGCCAATCTTTAGGGAGTTAGCACTCAAAGGTATGGGGTGAGAGTTTTTGCAATGTTCATTAATCATCTCATTAGGTGCCCAGGTCGCTGTAATTGCTTCCGTAAGCTGTTGCATAATTTTACTAAATTTTTATTCAATGACTTTAGAATTACCAAGAAGTGCCCTATTGCATTCACGTCGGAACTATTTCCAGACCATAGCAGCACGTCAGTGCCACAACCCTCAAGAAAACGGGTCACTTCACACCTCTTGTGACATGGAGCATCGTCATACATGAAAATTAAGTCTCTTGTCGCTGTAAATTCTTTTTCTCTGTCCATTCACACAGCTGAGGGGCCAGATGGTGCTCTAGTAGTGTTATGTACTGCTACTGGTTCATGTTACCCTGGGAGATGTAGATCCGATCAGTTCCGAAGATGCTCATAACGTCCCATATCATGACCTGAGTGGGATGCTTTGTTCATTGAACGATACAGTCTCACCTCCTCTGTTTTCCAGGTAACCGCCCAGATAGTATGAGCGTGTTGGTCAGAGGACCGGATGATACACACCGCTAAAAACAACCTAAGATAAAACACAGGGGAGCTGTACGAAGTACCCAAGCAACGTAGGCAAAATTGTCCTTGAAATTCCTCACCAAAATAAAGCTTTTGCTTCTAACCCGCTTCCAGTCTTCGTTTTACCCCTTTTTAAAGCTTTTTGGCCCATTCCGGTCGCTTTTCTTTCTTTTGTTTGGTCAACTTTTGCTTTTTCAGAGGTTTGGAAGCTCGAACTCCAGAATCCAAAATTTGTCTTTTTACAGTTCTCGAACTTACTGCCACACCATGCTGTTCTAAAATCCCTTGCAGCTGTCTTCTAGATATTTTGTGATTCTGTCGGCATTCCCTAAACAGAAGTGAATCGTCGCAGTGTTAGTGCTCTTCTGAGACTACATTTACTGGAAGGTTTAGGGGACATCAGTCAAATGCTTCTGCAATTTCTTTCAATTTGGCATACTGACGCTGGGCTAACCCAGCGTTCATAGTTTACTTTCGCACTCCTTACACCAACGACCACTGCACCCCAATGTCTTTCTGAACGTTTACGCTCGATAATTTTTTATTTTACACTGATGTTAATTATCTAAGTATTCATCTCGGCAGACGTTCGGTAGATGACTGAGATATATTTTGATTTCATCATATTCATCTCAACCATCCTACGGGACGTGTCAAGCACATGCTTTTATCCCTTGATAAATCATTGCTCATTGTTCATAACTTACCCATTAATACACTAATACGACCTAGCAACGATGAGAGAGAAGATACGAGAGAAGATACCTTGAAAAATAAAAGTAAGTAAATAGAATTATATATTGATCTAAAACCAAACAAGTGCAATTCAGAAATGTAGACTACGGTAGGAAATAACAAATAGAGGAGAACATGCAACCTTTGGTTTAAATAACTGCTGCACATGTAACATCAGCCAAGGTGTCATCCGCCTATAAAATACCATGCATTGTGACAACATGTGTCCAACAAATAATTACTTACATACTTGTCAACTACTTTTGTCGTTGGTTACCATGACGTTGCGAATAGTAAAAGAAACTGGTATTGTTACCATGACAAACTGAAAAGGATAACCGAAAAGAATAAACGGAGACTACATAACGAATGTATAATCATTTGGCCAAAACTGTATGAATTAGCCTGATGGCGGAACGCGACCAATATTCCAAATGCTGCAAAAATGCTGTCGTAATATGCTATCAAGTTGATTTAAGTGTATGAGATTTATAACGTCATTTTAATGTACCCATTGTAATAAGCTTAAGTGTATGTATTCCTTTAACTGTGCGAATTTGAAGTGCTTAGGCGGTTGCACATATAACTACACATGTTATGACTAAAGCGATATTACCGACTTCGAATCAGACAGAACCGTAGCTAACCACCGGTGTAGGGGTGACGTGTCTTCAATCTACATAAACTGTCACGTTATTAATTATTTCGTTCGACAATTAGCCGAGCGGAACTGGACAGAGACTCAACGCACCTAACTTACAAGATACATCAGCAGTAAGGGCAGCTGTAAGCGCCGAAATAATGAAGTATTGCAGCGATAGAATTTACTAAGCTGCGACACTTTAGGTGAAAGAAATGACCCCTGTAGTCTTGATGGACGTGCATACATGACCGCGAAGGTAATTTCTGGTCTCGCCTAACGGAAGATCTCATGTAACTAGACAGTAGCAAAAATCAGATCTTGTCTTCACAAACCAAGCTAAAATGTTTTCCATGCAAAAAGAGCTCCACTCAGCAACTATGACCATTGCAACGTGAAGGAATGCCCTGTCATTTACAGTAAGAAAAACTCCATTGCTTTGGCTCAAATAACATACAAAATTATCAGGCGACGACACTGCTCCATGTCCCACATCGCGAGAGACCACATAACTTTGCCCTCCACGGATCTTTTTGTTTTCAACGACCCCAATTTGTCCGTTCAATGTGAGCATCTCAGCGGCTATCATAATTTCTGCATGGACCTTTGCTACCCAGTTGAAGCAATTTAGTAAAAGGCAGAGCAACTCTCCTCCCATTACACACAACTCAAAAGAATGAAAGAACGTGCATATAAAAGTAAACTGCTGGATCGTGCCAAGTTACTTTCTTTAGCCATAAAATCTAATACTTTAGCAGCATTGGTGCTGAAGTATTAGAAACCACCTCCCGCTTTTGCTACCTTGGGAGTGTGATGTCGACAGATCAGCAGCTACAAAGTGAGCTGCGTATCCGCGGGTCGAAGGCAGCGGCGGCATTCGGGAAGCTTGAGTACCGAGTGTGGAACAACCATCAGCTTAGCATTGGCACGAAGCTGATGGTGTACAAATCCATGGTGCTGTCCGTTCTTCTATACGGCAGCTAAACGTGGACGATGTACCGTCGGGATGTGTGATATCTCGAGCGGTTCCATCAGCAGTGTCTGCGACGGATTTTGCGCATCGGCTGGGGCGACAGAGTTGCAGACACGGAAGTGTTGCGCCGAACTGACATGTATGCAGTGGACTGCATACTTTTACTGCGACACCTGAGGTGGCTCGGTCATGTGAGCCGTATGGATTCGACGCGGATACCGAAGCAGCTATTATATGGTCAGCTGAGTATTGGGAAGCGGCACGTGCGGAAACCAAAGTTACGATGCCAGAACATGATTAAAGTGAGCCTCACACGTTCTAATCTTGATTGCAGATCATGGGAATCGAAGGCGGTTGATCGGCGTGCATGGCGCGATCTGATCACGAAGGCAGTTGCTGAGGTGCAGGAGAAAGCTCTCGTGCATGCAGAGAAGAAGCAGCAAGTGCGGAAGCGGCAAGCACCGATGGATTGTATTCCATCGACATCAAGCGCATGGTGCTTTAGAACATGCGGTCGCGAGTGCCTTAGTCAGGCAGCCTTAGTGAGCCATGAGCGAGGCCACTCGGGACCAGTACCGAAGCGACGACGGGTTCTGCAGAGAACGTAGGCAGAACCGGCGCAGCGTTTGTAGGTACGCTGCATTCGATTTACTAACCGCGCGCTTGCATGCTAAGTCTCTTTATTGCAGGTGGTGGGTTTTCAATTTTGTCCTAATGCTTTTCTTTCTCATATAAATGCCTACCTATACTCTCTTCTATAAACTCACACACGTCGCTTAAGCCAACTGTAGTTAATTCCGATAACATTTCGTGTTTGTGTTATTTCCGCATAATATATTTTCCGACCTCGTGAACTTATCTCGGATTTGTTTTACGCAATTTATTTCCCCTGTTTACCGAGCCTTGGTCTTCTGTATTCCGTCGGTTGGGTTGGCGTGACTGAGAAGTCAGACAGTCGCAGTCTCATAGGGCCGCTAGCAACAGTACAACAGTAGTCAGTGGCAGAGAGCAGAGATAAAGTAGGAGCGTTACAACACTGTCTCTGGTAGATAGTTGGTTGTTGCTAGAGGGGACGGGGTGCACGGTCCTTGTGGCCGTGCTAGGATCGAAGAGCGGTTCCATCCACTCAGTGTGGAGCGGACTACGGTCCAGCCACCGCCTTGTGTGCGATTGATTCCCAAGTACAGCGTGCTTGTGTTTACCTGTGAAGGAGTGTGGGCCGGCTCCGTTGATGAACCCTGGCTCCCATCCACATGCCTCCCGGTCTTATTCCTTCGGGTTTACACTGGATGTGGGGTGTGTGGATGGAGCTGTGGGTGGTGCAGCGCAAGCCATCCATGGTCCCTATGTATGCGCAGGCGTTCTGTGGCTTACCACAATGACAGACAAATCCGAAACCGGATGCCGCCAACCATATATATATATATATATGTAGAAACTCTAATACAGGAATTCCACTAACTGCGCGACTGCGCAATGTCCGATAGAACCCCCCAACCACTGGTGTGGACCACTCCGGGGTCCCCATCCGCAAAGACAGCACACACCAGTCTGATCAACTCTCTAGGTCAGTGATGCACTGTGCAAGACACTCACCGCGTACGTACGTGTGTATGTGCTCCGGCTATTGGCCGTCTGCCATGCTGATTTATTGGTGATTTTGGTCCAGCGCCCATGTGACTCACGTAACTTCTACGCTTTTGGTGTGTAATTGTTCTTACCATTTAAGAGAATAACCGTCTCACTACGCAGCTGTGTTTTCTGATTCCGTCTCGGCCTAACAAATTGGCGACGAAGGTTATTATGGTTACTAATGGCAAATTCAATCACCTCATCTCGCCCGTTTTCAAAAAAAGGGCATCAACAGTAAGCCGGTACGCAGTTCCGATGTTTCATTGCGCGCAACCACAAAAAGTCGCACGTAGGTTAAATATATTGCGTAGGTCGCCCGGTCCCTACGCAGACTCGAACCCGCGCCCTCAGATTACAAGGCAGACTTGTGGTCCTTAAGGATACGGGTCGTTTTGGAATACTTCCACGGAAAGGCTACCATGCAACAGTGGTCGTAGTGGGGAGCTACTTTCACTACTTACTTCAAGACCATCAAGCCTTCCGCATCCTCCGAATTGGACTCCGTTCGTCTGCAGTCAGCTGGAGAAGAACAGCTTCATTTGCAATTGGCCATCGCAATCAGCAAGGAGTAGCATGACCGCGAACTGAGACGAAGACGTGCCGAAGAAGCGAAACAGGAGGCCGAAGTCCAGATGGCACTCGAACAGAGCCGACGGGAAGACCAGGCAAGGTGTGATCAGATTCTGAGCGCTGGTCTACAAACTCCCATCTGTTTGCGTTAGATGGTTAAAAACACTATACTGTCAACTTAACCGAAAATCTATCCTAGTTGCTGTCCTTTTCCATCATGATTAGGTCTAGTGATTCACGATTTTTGTATCGAAAAGTTTCCACCCACTGTGGTTTGCAAAAACTGCCTAAGTGGCAAGATCAGGTCAGATAGTGTCAACTGAAGAGCCTAGTTTATGCACCCCAGAAAGTACATGCTTCTAGCAATGATAACAAAGTTTATTACAGGCAAATAATAGTTCAAAAAAGCAGCCGAATAAATCATCAATAGGTCAAAACTACACGGTTATATCCATGCATTCTTACGTTATCTCGTTAGGGTTTGGAGAAAAAGGCGCCGAATAAATATGACTGAAATACTGTAGAGCAAGTTATATTCATACATACTGGTATGCTTTCTGGTGTTCGATCAGGTGAAAATGCCTAGCGGTAATGAGGTGTGAAAGGAGTAGTGGATATATATATATATATATATATATATATATATCCACTACTACTTTCCGTGATGTGTATGTTGACAAGGTGCCTACCTGTCTATTACCCACTACATCGTTCATACTGGCTCCAGGAGACAGTTGGTCGTTGCTGGAGGGGACGGGGTGCACGGTTCTTGTGGCCGTGCTAGGCTCAAAGAGCGGTTCCATCCACTCAGTGTGGAGCGGACTACGGTCCAGCCACCGCCTTGTGTGCGATTGATTCCCCAAATACAGCGTGCTTGTGTTTACCTGTGAAGGAGTGTGGGCCGGCTCCGTTGATGAAACCTGGCTCCCATCCGCATGCCTCCCGGCTTTATTCCTTCGGGTTTCCACTGGATATGGGGTGTGTGAATGGAGCTGTGGGTGGTGCAGCGCAAGCCATCCATGGTCCCTCTGTAGGCGCAGGCGTCCTGTGGCTTGCCACAGTGACAGGCAAATCCGAAACCGGATGCCGCCAACTATATATAAATATATATATATATATATTTATATATATATATATATATATATATGTTGGATCCATGATGCTTCTTCACCGCAGTTGGGCTAAACCACCCTACACTTAAACTAGGTCTATTTTAAGCTGGATAAATTGCATTCCACATTATTTGATTTGTTCTGCCTACCGGAATAATCTTCTAGTAAATTTCCACGTTACTTATTGTAATTGTGCTTATCTTCATTAACTTTATTGCGTTTGTAGCATTTTCTGAGTCACTTCTGGACATTTTGTACTTATCGCGGATTCGTTGCTAACTAACATAATTCATATGCTATTTTATGAATGAGTTATGTCTGCATAGCCGTATATTTTAACAGATATATTTTATTTGTTAATGTTTTTTCAAGTGATTGGCTGTTGTTTGACATCCCCGGTCTGACTGCGCTGGTTGTGAATGTTGACAAGGTGTCTACCTGTCTACTACCCACTATCTCGTCCATACTGTCTAATAGAGACGTAAGCGGAGCTAAAGTTGGGTATCGACTGCGAATTGATCGGCCAGCAATTACCAGTCCGCGTAAAACGAATCGAACTATACCGTCAATATGATAAACCCGGGGAGTGGAACTCACTCACACTGGCTGAAAACCGGACGCACAAAAATGAGCTATCTTCACCTCTTAAGTTAGCATGTTTCGGTTACCCATAAATACAGTTAACTTATGGTGTAGGTAGACTCCCTGTTTACCGAGCCTTGGTCATCGTCGCAACGAGACTGGACCTTAACGTGGTGCGACGGTTTGCGTACCTCATTGACCCATTGAGCTATACTGGGTGATGCCTCCGAGCATCTTGAGAGCTACTCCTACCAGGTTGGTCAATGGTGAGATGTCAGACAAACTCAGTCCCCTGGTCCTCCAGCTTGGGGGTTTGAAATGGGATGGCGACCATTTCTGTAAAACTAAATCACTGCCACCCCGCTGCCTTGCGGACAGGCTTTTGAGCCAAAGGCTTTGGATGAGGACCCTAGTCGTTCTCCTGTCTAGGTCTGGGCGCCCTGGCAGTATCCCAGCCCACACACAACCATGACATTTTCTTCAAACATAAACTTCATCCTGCATCGGCCGTCGCGCAGATTATCAAGAGTCGCCTTATCTGCTGCATACAGCAGGGTGGATAAGCGAAAGCATGCTATTGCTGGCGCCTCCCTTCTTTCTTTTCCACCTTTTTCTCTTACTCCCATCCCGGCCCCCATTACTAGCCTTCCTTCTATAATTCGCAGCTTAATTGACAGCAACCGAAGTGCTACTGGAGTTGAACCATCTGCAGCCACCATCCCACCGCACCTATCGGACGCCTATCTGCAAAAGTCCCTTATAAGGCCACGCTGTCCCGTTTCCATGGTAACGTTCAACGTCCGCACTCTAAGACAAACAGGTCAGCAGGCTGCACTCGCACGCACCTTGGACACACTGGGTACTGATGTGTGTTGTGTGTCCGAAACTAGGATTAATGACCCTAACGGGGTGATTGAATTGACTGCACCCGGCTTATCCTCTCGTTATTGGTTGCACACATCCGGAGACGCCGATGCGGCACTCACGGGTCAAGCTGGTGTAGGTATCATTCTCAGCTCAAAGGCTGAGTCATCGTTGGTTGATTGGATTCCGGTGAACAGCCGTTTATGTGCAGCCCGTTTGACGACATCAGCTAAGGTGAATTCGCGAAGTAAAACAAAACGCTGTTTGTTTGTGATTTCTGCTTATCCTCCCACGGACTGCTTTTCTAATGCAGTCAAGGACACTTTCTATCACGAACTGAACACGCTGCTACGCAGTGCTACTAGTTCAGATATTATGGTACTTGCAGGGGATATGAACGCACAAGTAGGGTGTCTGAGCTCTTCAGAAGCTCAGCTGGGTGGTAAGTATGGACTTAACGCCGAACGGACTGACAACGGTGAGCGTCTGCTGCAAATGTGTGCGGAGCACCAATTGTTTCTTACTAGCACTGCTTTTAGACACAGTGGGCGCCGAAGTGCCACTTGGCGTCCACCTGTAGCTGGTCAGCGATGGACCCAAATTGACCACATAGCCATAAGTTACAGGTGGCGTGGTTCCATTCTGGATTGCCGCTCGTACTGGAGTACCTGTGTCGACTCTGACCATGCCTTGGTGCGCTCTCGTTTCTCCATGAACTTTACCGGAAGGCGCACAAAGCGTCTCCCCCGATTGCCAACGGAGAAATTGTCCCAGCCCTCTGTCAGGCAAGCCTATCAAGAAGCACTGCATAGCGAACTCTCGCTGTCTTGTCCTAATGATACTGAACTTCAGTGGAATAAGATCTCGGCCACTATGCACGACGCAGGAGCATCTGCTTGTGGCACTATCCATCGTCACCGCACCAGTCACTGGATATCCGAGAGGTCGGTGAACCTGTTGGAATCTAGAAGACACCTCCCGGCTGGCTCTGAACACAATGTGACCAGACGGGCCATTAGGCGTGAACTAAAGCAGAGCCTACGTGCTGACAAGGAAGCCTGGTGGACCAGTCGGGCTCAAGAAATGGAGGAGGCAGGAGCAGTAGGTAATTGCCGCAAGCTCTTCTAGTTAATTTGCACCACTGGTCCCAGAAAACCAGGCGTCAGTGAGACAATCAGGGACAGCGCGGGTGCGCTGATACACAATAATGAGCACCGTATGGCTCGTTGGGCTGAGCACTTTGAACATCAGTTCAGCTGGCCCCCTGCTTCCGGACCTCTTCCTACTCAGGTGACGCAGGACGAGCCATGTACGGTTACTTTAGAGCCTCCGTCGGAGGCCGAGGTCCGAAACGCGATCACAGCCCTCAATCGTTTTCGTGCCGCTGGCCCGGATTCCCTACCACGTGCACTATTTAAGGATGGAGGTGAGGTCCTCTGCAAAGCACTGACCTCCCTATTCGAACACATCTGCTAGGAAGAGAGTGTCCCGGCTGATTGGAACGAATCGATTCTAGTAGCAATATACAAGAAGGGCAGTCGCACAGACTGTTCTAACCACAGGGGTATTAGCCTAACGCCAGTTGTGACAAAATTACTGGCCTCGATTATCGTTCGTCGCCTCACTGCGGAAGGGGAATCTCGGATTAGAGAAGAGCAGGCCGGTTTTCGCCCAGGACGTGGCTGTATAGACCATATATTCACTTTGCAGCAGGTGCTAGAGCAGCGCCACGCATACCGCAGACCGACAATAGCTGTGTTCATCGATTTCAAGAGTGCATCCGATTCAGTCGATCGATCGATTCTGTTCGAAATACTTCCGCGGAAAGGTGTTCCCACAAAATATGTGAACATCCTTCGTGCTCTATACTCGAACACTAGAGGCCGCGTCAGGGTCTATGGTGCCCTATCGGATAGCTTTTCGACTACAAGTGGCGTTCGACAGGGTTACCCGATTTCCCCGTTTTTGTTCAATTTCGTCGTGAATTCTATCATGGAGTGTTCCCTTGCGGAATCTCACGATGTAGGTGTTGAAGTGCTGCCTGGTGAACGGTTAGTTGATCTAGATTATGCGGACGATATCGTCTTGCTTTTCGACAATGTTGAGGCGGCACTGTCAACCCTGAATAGCCTATCCAGAGTGGTCCCATTATTTGGTATGCACTTCGCACCAAAGTGCAAAGTGTTGCTGCAGGACCACCAGCCACTCGATGACCCCTTGACGCTTGCTAACGAGGAACTCGAGGTGGTTGATCAATTCACTTATCTTGGCAGCTGCATCAGCAATGATGGGCGCATAGAAACTGACGTGAGCTCACGCATTGCAAAGGCTAGAGCTGCCTTCTTGAACCTGCGTCACCTTTGGCGACAGAAGGGAGTTTCCCTCCGTCTGAAAGGCCGTGTATACAAGACCACAGTGAGGGCCGTTCTGCACTATGGTAGTGAAACTTGGCCCCTTCGGTCTGAAGATCTGAGACGCCTTCAAGTCTTTGATCATCGTTGTTTGCGAATCATTGCTGGAGTCGGGTGGCTCCAGCGCGTCCGCAACGATGATATGCGTAGGCGAGTACTAGGTGGTGATGATCATGCAGATAGCACTGAATAAGTTACCTTGGCTCGGGCACGTGCTACGCATGCCTGGTCACCGCTTACCTAGGAGGGCCTTGTTCAATCTACCAGGTGTCGGATGGCGCAAGGCTCGAGGTGGACAGAAGTTGACTTGGCAGCGGGAAATGAAGTCACTGACGACCAAACTGGGTGCCGTTGGTCCGTCTCGCTTTCCGGGCTGGAGTCCACGTGACCCGCCTTGTACTTGGCTCGAGACTTTACAGGACATGGCTCGCAACCGATACCAGTGGCGCGTCTGCTGCCGTCTCCTAATCGGATTGCCTGTTTAAAGTATGTTTGGTGCTGAGTTATCTACGGGGTAATGGCTGATTATGACGCGTGGCAGTGAAAGCCGCAAGGAAGCTGTCTCGCCGATGCCGCCTTATCATTGCACGACAGCCAGTTGTTTGTGACGGTATGTTTTCTACACAAGGTGTAGGCGCCTTGACCCAGAATGTTTGCTTAGGGCATTAAGTTTCTCAGTTAAGTCCCCCTTCTCTCCCTCTTCTTATGCTTTATTTCATAGGTCCTCATGGTTGTATGGCAGCGAAGCATCAGTTCAAATGGCTGATGTACTGCTGTTGTTGATGATGATGATGATGATGATGAGCCATGGTCTTCTGTATTCCGTCGGTTGGGTTGGCGTGACTGAGAAGTCAGACAGTCGCAGTCTCATAGGGTCGCTAGCAACAGTACAACAGTCGTCAGTGGCAGAGAGCAGAGATAAAGTAGAAGCATTACAACAGTGAAAGAAGAAGCGTTACAACAGTGGCGACAGGAGTCAGAAGAACCCAAGTTGTCAGTCAGTTTTGATAAATTGCAGTCTCTGTTGCAACAACAGCAGGCGCAGTTTGAGAAAGCACAGGCCAAGTTGATCGAAACGCTGGCCAAGAATTTGTCACTACAGGCATGATCGTTAACAGGAACAAGTGAACGTTGCCCCTCAACAGAAACCATGATCCAGCAAGTTTGTGAGTTCTGTTACGATGCTGATGCCGGTATTACCTTTGAATCGTGGTTCCATAAATACGGAGACCTGTCTCGAGTTGATTTAGCCGGTGCTTCAGAGGACAAGTGAGTACGCCTCATGCTGCGGAAATTGGGTGCGGCCGAGCACGAAAAGTTTATGAATTTCATCTTGCCGAAAAAGAGCACGGATTTAACATTCGATGAAGCGGTTGCTACTTTGTCCCAGATATTTGGGGAGCAGTCGTCATTATTCAATATCCGATACAAGTGCCTGACAATGAGCAAGCGAGACGACGAAGACTGGGTTACTTACTCGAGTCGCGTAAATCGTGAGTGTGAACGGTCGCTGTTTCACAAGATGACAGCTGATCAGTACAAGTGCCTTATTTATGTGTGTGGTCTTCAAGCAACCAAAGATGCGGATGCCCGAACAAGAGTACTGAGCAGAATTGAACAAAATCCCGAGATCACACTGCAGGAAGTCACGAACGAATGCCAACGGTTGATGAACTTGAAGTATGATGCTGCAATGATCCAACAGTCCTCTATCCAGAGTAGTCAGGACATCGTTTGCAGGGTCAGCAGAAGTCCTCAGAAAGAATCGGTTTATGTGAGTCCACCACATTCTAAACCCTCTTCTGCTTGTTGGTTTTGCAGGGAATGGCACTTTGGTCGAAACTGTCCGTTCCGAAATCACATTTGCAATCGTTGTGGTAAGCGAGGACACAAAGAGTTGTGTTGTCTTGCGAAGCGACCAACAATGAGCGGAATACGGAGTCGAATCCCGGTGCGCTTCCGATGTCACAAAAGGCGAAAACTGTGACGGCGACTTTCAAGGTTGACGGTGTCGGCAGGCGTAAGTTTACAATTTTGAAGATCAACGATAAGGAAGTTTAGCTGCAGTTGGATACTGCGTCAGACATCACTTTGATTTGTCGAGACACATGAAGTATACTGGGACGACCACCACTTGTCCACCCATACCACACAGCACGAAACACATCCGGCGGTATTTTGAAAATTCTCGGAGAGTTGCATTGTCAGGTCAGTTTCCATGATCAGCACATTCGTACAACCTGTTTTGTGACAGATCAACCAGGATTGAATTTGCTGGGTCTCGATTGGATGGAAGAATTGAAATTACTTGACCAGTCAGTTAACAGTATATGCCAGAAAGTACAAGTTGAGGAACCCGCAGAGACGCAAAATATGAGCCTCGAACTTTACAGTCAAATTGCAGAATTGAAACGACGCCATGAAAGTTTGTTCCAACCCGGTCTTGGATGCTACCGGATAGCCAGAGCTGAGCTGAACCTCAAACCAGACGCCAGACCAGTCTTTAGACCAAAACGTCCAGTGCCGTGCGCAACACAACCAATAGTGGAGTCTGAGTTGAATAGGTTGCAGTCGGAAGACATAAACGAGCGCGTATATTACTCCGAATGGGTGGCACCCATCGTTGTGATAAAGAAAGTAAACGGAAAAGTACGTATTTGTGCTGACTTTTCAACCGGCTTAAATTCCATGTTGGAGAACCACCAGTACCCTTTGCCTATACCTGAAGATTTGTTCACCAAGCTTAACGGTGGAAAATGGTTTGCGAAACTCGATCTAGCTGATGCTTATTTACAAGTTCCAGTAGCCGAGAACTGCAGAACTCTATTGACGGTCAATACGCATCTGGGTCTTTTCCAGTACAATCGGTTGCTATTCGGAGTGAAAACTGCTCCCGCCATTTTTCAACAAATCATGGATACGCTGCTGAACGATATCCCTGGGGTCGCAGTATACCTGGATGACGCATGGATTATGGGGTCTGACCCACAAGCATTGCTGGCCACGTTAGAGAAAGTGCTCACTCGTCTAGAAGAAGCTGGTTTCCGGTTGCGAGCGGAAAAATGCAATTTCCTGATGGAACGTGTCACATTTCTCGGGTTCATCATTGACAAACATGGCAGACGTCCGGATCCCGCTAATATAGAAGCCGTCAAGCAAATAACACCACTAAGGGATGTTGCCGAACTTCGTTCATTTCTCGGTCTTATAAGTCATTATAGTGCCTTCCTGCCAAGTCTACATCAGACTAGAGGTCCACTGAACCAGTTGCTGATGAAAGGGAAAGAATGGCGATGGACAAAGGAGGGTCAACAATCCTTTGATACAGTAAAAACAGCGCTCAGTTCGGATTCACTTTTGACCCACTTCAACCCAAACTTGGAGATTTTTGTTGCTTCGGACGCCTCCAATTATGGGGTAGGTGCTGTCATTTCTCATGTGTTCCCTGAAGGAGAAGAGGCCATTGCGCACGCAGAACGGTCGCTAACAGTGGCGGAGAAAAATTACAGCCAGATTGAGAAGGGAGCACTGGCGATTGTTTTCGAAGTGAAACGGTTTCAGAAGATGCTATATGGTAGATATTTCAAACTGATCACGGACCACAAACCTCTACTCTCAATATTTGGATCAAAGAAAGGTATTCCTGTTTTCACAGCAAGTCGCTTACAGAGATAGGCAACCGTACTGCTGGCTTACGATTTCAGTATACAGTATCGATCTACACAACAACTCGGCCAAGCTGACGCTCTATCTCGCCTCCTCGGTTCAAACTTAAAGGAAAACGATGACTGCGTGATTGCATCTGTCAAATTTGAGTCGGAAGTTCAGCGCATCCTGGTTGACAGTGTAAGAGAGTTGCCAGTAACGTCGGACACGATTCGGGCAGAGACGGCTCGAGACGATATCTTGTTGAAAGTGATAGGGTTTTTGCAGTCCAGTTGGCCTAATGTCAGAAGTTCGAATGAATTACAACCTTCCTTTAATCGACGCGGATCCCTTTCGGTCGTTGACAATTGTCTAATGTTTGGAGACCGAGTCGTGGTACCAAGGAAGTTGCAGAAGCGAATGCTACGGCAGTTTCATTCAGGACATCCGGGAACCAGCCGAATGAAGGCACTGGCGCGAAGCTTTGTGTATTGGCCTCAAATGGATGCAGAAATCGAGCAGTTCTGCCAAAGTTGTGAATCTTGTCAACAAGCAGCAAAGGCACCTCCGAGATGTTCGTGGCACCCTTGGCCCGAGTCGGAAAACCCCTGGCAGAGAATCCACTTGGATTATGCGGGACCAATCAACGGCCAACCTTATTTGCTTTTTGTTGATTCCTACACAAACTGGTCCGAAGTGATTCCGATGCAAAATCCTACCGCCAAGTACACTATCAATGAGCTGAACAAACTGTTCCAGTATTTTGGCACCACGGAGATGCTGGTTACAGACAAGGGAGCCCAGTTCACCTCAACGCTGTTCAGAGAATTTTGCAAGCAAAACGGAATCGAGCACAATTTTTTGCCGCCGTACCATCCACAATCGAATGGGTAAGCCGAACGGTCAGTAGATACCTTTAAACGTGCTCTTCTCAAAGCGGAAAGAACGAGGGTGTCACGAGATGCAATCCAGCCGTTTTTGAGAATGTATCGAAACACTCCGAATCCAAGCACACCGGAGGGTAACTCTCCTTCTGAATGTCTATTTGGACGAAGAGTTACAACGACATTTGATAGCCTGATTCCCAGAAATGTTGAAAAACGCAACGGACAACCGAGAAGGGGGCAGAATGACAGACTTCGCACGTTCAAGAGTGGCGACTTGGTATATGCACGAAACTTCCAGACCCCGGAAAGATGAGTTAGCGGAACGGTTAGTGGAAAGAGGGGTAAAATTATTTATGAGATAATGGGCGGAAAGGACAAGTGGATCAGACATACCAATCATCTACGACAGTGGCATGGCAAAACTCAAAGAAATCAAGAACCAGCGGCACCACAGTGGGATATACTACTGGATACATTTGGTTTAGAAAACAGAACTGATCCCCAGAGCGGAACACAGCCGGTCGCACAGACGCCACACGACGTGACATGCTGACCAAGTCGAAGAAGAAGGCAACCGCGATGGCTAAAGTGGACCCCAGGGTAAAAAGCTAAGACCAAGCCCAAGTGCGGAAAATAGGTAGGAGCAATCAATTTGAAGGGGGAGGTAATAGAGACGTAAGCGGAGCTAAAGTTGGGTATCGACTGCGAATTGATCGGCCAGCAATTACCAGTCCGCGTAAAACGAATCGAACTATACCGTCAATATGATAAACCCGGGGAGTGGAACTCACTCACACTGGCTGAAAACCGGACGCACAAAAATGAGCTATCTTCACCTCTTAAGTTAGCATGTTTCGGTTACCCATAAATACAGTTAACTTATGGTGTAGGTAGACTCCCTGTTTACCGAGCCTTGGTCTTCTGTATTCCGTCGGTTGGGTTGGCGTGACTGAGAAGTCAGACAGTCGCAGTCTCATAGGGCCGCTAGCAACAGTACAACAGTAGTCAGTGGCAGAGAGCAGAGATAAAGTAGGAGCGTTACAACACTGTCTCTGGTAGATAGTTGGTTGTTGCTAGAGGGGACGGGGTGCACGGTCCTTGTGGCCGTGCTAGGATCGAAGAGCGGTTCCATGCACTCAGTTTGGAGCGGACTACGGTCCAGCCACCGTCTTGTGTGCGCTTGATTCCCGAATACACCGTGCTTGTGTTTACCTGTGAAGCAGTGTGGACCGGCTCCGTTGATGAAACCTGGCTCCCATCCACATGCCTCGCGGTCTTATTCTTTCAGGTTTCCACTGTATAAGGGGTGTGTATGGTTGGAGCTGTGGGTGGTGCATCGCAATCCACCTATGGTACCTCTGTAGGCGCAGACATTCTGTGGCTGGCCACAGTGACGCAAATCCGATACCGGATGCCGCTAGCCATATATATATATATATATATATATATATATATATATATATACCACCGATTGTGTATTCTATATATATATATATATATATATATATATATATATATATATTACACAAACTGTGGTACAGATATTGTGGCATTAGAATATTTGCTGAATAGAAAATTGGTAGTAATAATAAGAAAATAGCAACAAGAACGAAAGCTTTTTCGGGTTCAGTTTTCCACTCACAGATTTTGAAGTTGTTTCATTTTTTAAGGGGTGGAAGGAGGGACACCGCAATACACTGATGCACACGACCGCAAGTGACATCGGACTTGAGCCATGGCTTCCAAGATCAATCATCAATTATCCGCATCTCTCGGACCGTAACTAGTTAGTGGACAACAACCGGCCGAGGCCAACTGTTTCGTCAGCTTTTTCATGCGGCTTCTCCAAATTACAGGCCGTCCACCAGGCCGTCCACCAGGCCGTCTCTTCCAGTCCTGTCCAACAACCGCGAACAACGCACGACGCGGGTAACGCTGGACAGGCATGCGCAATACGTGTCCCAACCACCGCAGTTGATCCAGTGAGAGGATCTCCTCGAGCGAGTGGCTTCCTCATCCCAAGGCAAGCTGTTTAACTTCTACATTGCTTACGTGGTGCCGCCACCACACACGGGCAATGGACCGCATACAGCGGTGCTCGAAGGTGGATAGTCTGCGCAAATCAACTTTACGAATGGGCTAGGTCTCGCATCCGTACAATAGTGCAGCACTAACAGTTGCATAATAGACCCACTCTTTGATGGAGAGACGAATGTCGTGGTGGGGCCACGAGTGATTCAGCCTAGAAAAAGCGAGGCGTGCTCTTGAGATGCACATCGAAATTTCGTCTTTAAGAGCCCCACCAGCAGTGATACAACTTCCCAAGTAGACAAAGCTCTCATCACCAAAGGTGAGTGCAGGCAAAGGTACCTGCCAATCTTGGAAGCGAGCCTTGCATTTGGATGGCGAAAAGTACATACCATACTTTCATGCTTCAATCGCCAAGCGATTTAGTGCAAGGTGGACAGCGTGGGGGTTGACACCCAGCAAGACGATATCATCAGCATAATCCAAATCTACAACTCGACTACCTGGGAGGAGCTCAACGCTAGCTTTCAACGAATCGCCAAGAGCGTTCTTTAGGACGTCCTCAATGGAAAAGTTGAATAGGAACGGAGATATAGGGCATCCTTGTCGGACTTCACTGGAGACCACAAAGGAAGGTAAAAGCTTGCCATAAGCCCTAAGTCTACCAGAGGTCAGACCATAGAGAGAGCGCAGTATTGAGAAGAACTTCTCAGGAACACCATTGCTCAGCAGGCAGTGCCACAGTACAGTCCAAACAACAGAATCGACGGTTACACGGATATCCAAGAACACAGCAATCGTCGTCCGCTGATAACCATAACGAAGCTCGAGGATCTGGCGGAGTGTGAAGATTTGATCGATGCAGCCGCGACCAGAGCGAAACCCAGCTTGTTCTTATTCGCGTTGGGGATAGCCTGCGAAGTATGATGAACACCAGCAGCTTGCAAACGACGGGGACTAAGCTTATGCCTCTGTACTTGCAGCAGATTGTGCGCAGGCTCTTTTGTATATGGTGATGACTGTTGATTCACTCCAAGATGATGGAACTTTCTATTGCCACCAAAGTTTCGAGAACAAAGCAGTGAGTTCTCGAACCAGTGTAGTGCCACCATCTTTAGATAGAACTGGAGGAAGAGCATCAGGGCCGGGGGCTTTAGAACGCTTCATGTGCCGGAGCTCCTGCTCGATTTCCTGGTAAGAGGGAGGATCTGTGTGAATAGACCCCTCGGAACCAGTGCGAGCGCCAGAGGTAGCAGACGAAACTGGGGGCCAAGAAAACTGCGAGCCAAAATGTTCGGCCTATCGTTCCAACCGTCGTTGAAGATTTGTGATTAAGCTGTCATCCTCTTCGCATATTGTTTCACTTATACCAGATCTAACAACTTCGGTGACTCGAATGAGATGGAACAGTTTTCTGGTATTACCAGAGAGACTAGCAAGCTCCATTTCCCTAGCACATTCACACCACCAAGCTTCGCGGTCCATTTGCAGACTCCGCACAACTCTCGACCCAGAGATTAGCGTTCTTCACTGTGGCTGGAATCCGACGGGATGAAGCGGCGTTTGTCCATCAGCGACAAGGGTACGGAGGAAATCCAATGGTTCGGTGGGGGATGGACAACTCCACAAGTGTTGATACTGGCGGAAACTAAAGCATCTTTGAGCTGCGCCTACTGCGAATGGAGGTCACCATCAATCGCTGACATAAGTAATGTTGACAATGAGGTTTGGTACCTGGTTAAAATCGCAGGGCTTTGTAGATTTGCGACATATTGTTGGTAGTGAGCACGCTTGGACGACCCTCCGAAACGCATGCAAATCTTAGCACGAACCAACGCGTGATCGGAATCTAGGTAAGTTGACCAGTACGATCTGCAGTCCGTTACGCTTCCGCGCCCTCTGTAGTTGATTGCCGTGACCTGTAGTAGCTTTGGAAATAACTGTTTTGTCAAGGCTCAAGTAACTCTAGGGTCTGTAGATGTGGATAAACTCAACTCTGCATTCAGATCTGCCCCTCAAAATACGTACTCCCTGTCTTTCTTTCGGCCAGTATCCCACTCCACAGCTGGTTCAACATTTGCATTTCAACACCTCTAGGTCTACCAGGAACTCAAGAGGCTGAATATGAGGAAGGCCGGGGGAACTGATACATTATCACTATTGTTTTAAGAAGTGTGCAGACTCCATCATCTTACCTTTAACATATCTGTTCAATCGCTGCATACACAGTGACACTATTTCCAACATTTGGAAACCCGTCAGGATAACACCAGTCTCAAAGAAAGAAGTTTAAAAATTCCGCCCATTGCTTGTACAACTCTCATGCTGAAAGTCCTAGAACGACCGCTTATTCATTTGATTTCCACAAGCACCCCGGCTAGTGATATCTGTCTGTTTGCTTATAAACCCAAACGCCCCACATTGGATGCAATGGCTTATCTCGTTCACTCAACAGCATCTGTGTTAGATGTTAAATGCAAAGCAGTAGGTCTGCTTTTCCTGGATTACTCAAACGCTTTTCGGAGTGGCGACAGGTCACTGCTTCTCAACCTATTATCCACAAATGGCGTCCAAACTGCGGTGCGCAAACCAACTGGAAATTATTTTACACATCGTTCGCAATTCACCGAAGTGAATGGCATAAAGTCCTCCACTCTTGGTAATCACTGGTGTCTTTTACAAAGTGCAGTCCTCTCTTCCCTTTTTTGTCCATTTTACATCGAGAGACGCTGTTCCATCAGGTTTTATTGGATGCAAATACGCTGAATACGACCTTGATCAGTGGTAACCTTCCCGATTCCTTGTCGTCAACGCTTCAAAGTGCAGAGAGTAAAAATCTTCCCTTCTTCACACTGACGTCAAACTTTGCCTAGTGCTTCGAGGTCCATTGTTGTGAACGAATGCATTATACCTAGTTAACTCGCTGATATGTATCTTGGTGTAATTTTATCACAAAATATAACATGGTCTACACACAGCCACGAAACTTTTCGCAGGTAAGGCGACTATCATTTTATGCCCTGCAAATCAGGAGGCTATCAGGACCACGTTATTTAATCTGTAAATTCGTAGCTACCTGTATTCCCCCTTATTGGTTGTGCTGCTCGCCTGTTCTTTTCCCTGGTCTTCTTCTAAAGGACTTCACAATTATTGTCCGTTCGTTTAAGCTCAGCTCCAATTACAGTGGATTACGATGAGAATCTCTTGTAGACTTCATTACTACCAAGCCTTTTGCTACATGTCGCAGATATACTTCATCGATTTTAAATGATCCATATCACCCAACCCACGATGAGTTATGGAAATTTCGTTCCTTCTCAGCTACCCGCCCAAAATTTAAGACTCTGTATTCTCGCATCGCTTCATAACGTAACTCCGTTTTGCCTTATTTATCACGTCCACTAGTGAACTCAACGAAGATTGTTGATGCCTGAATAAAAGTATGTGTGTATATATATATATACATATATATATAAATTTTGCTTCTTCACCATGTGCCTGTCCTTTCAAGTAATTTTTGTACCGCTTTTATCCGCAATTTTAGTGTAAAAAGTCTGCTGAGAATGTGCTGTCTGGTACATAAAGCTTATTTTGTCAAGACGCGACTTATATCGCGGATTGTCAAACAACACCTTGTGTCGGGATGCTGTTCAAACTGTATACTGAACCATATGCAATAATTTAATAAGGGGTAAAAAGCTTGGATAGTAATAATTCGCGCGAAATGTTGTGACACATTATAGCAGGTAACGTATACGGGTTCTCTGTCGTGTATAATAATGCATGCCCAACTACCGTCTGCGTCAGCCTTCTTGGATCTGTTCCACGTCTGGACACGTTTGTTGAATTGTGGCTATTATCGACAAACGTAGCCGTGGAATCTAACCCACCTATCAAACTCCAACTGCGGGAAATCACACTCGATTGGTTTTTGTTGCATCAATATATTACCTTGGCGTTTGAGTCTGAAGCTCGACAAGCTTAGATCGCAATGGCCACACTGAAGTCTCGCCGTATTCAGCATGCTATGCGTAGTGTACTTTCCACGCCAATAGCAAAGCGAATAAAATGCTAGGTCCCCAAAGAAAAGCGAACCTGTGCCTCAGCTAAAAACCATACTCATCACAGAACTGTGATAAATTGCTTCCTTTAGAATCACAACTTAATGAGAGGAGAAAACGCTGGAACTCTTTGAACCCCTCAATGCTCACCTGATTACGCGTGACTATATCAATAACCCATTGGAGAAGACCGATCCTGTTCTAATGGGAAAAGCAAGGCAGTCAATTTCTTCTGTTGCTTCTGAAGTGCACGAACGAATATGTAGAGCAAAAAATGTGCATGTTTTTAATGTTCAGGACAGACTGAGTCTGGATAAGGTAAAACTAATGATACTGAAAGCTTGTAATGTACCTAACGTTGACTTCAATTGCCAACGTTTAAAAAAGAAGACACCGAAACATCGTTGCCCAATCATTTTCAAATCTTTGAGCAAGGAAGTCGCACAGCGATTCCTCTATTGTGGATCCATCCTACTCCAGTGCGCCCAATTTAACAACATTTTTAGTAAACCAGATTGGACACCCCTACAAAGGTCCGAACTTGGCACTGTGCCGTGAACACCGAAAAAAATAACTAGGCTCTTCGAGAAATCTCAGCCAAACTTCCAAAAGACGAGTGCATCTAAGGTGGATCTTACATGCATTGGTTTAGACATCGAGCATCTAGCAACGTTGTCAACTAGTTTCAAAGCCGTCCTTCTGTGCTCCACTGAAACACCGTCTACACAATGAACGAATAAAGCGCGTTCTCTTATTCCTGAAAAGGACCCTCTCCTTATATCGAACTCCTCATGCACAAGGATTAAAGGAAAGCCTAAGTGCTTGGAACAGTGGAGTAATGACAACTCGTCGAATATATCACAACCCGGTCCACCAACAAGGCACGTTCAAGGATAGACAACCCGATGTAATTCATGGTCCACTGTCGCCCAAGGATCAATTCTCCAATCCAGGGACCTGTGTTTTAAAAAACGTATGGATACTAAATACTCCGTGACACCTAAAATTCCCTATCGACCAAGCTCCTACAACCACCAGGGCAAACAACCTTCTATGTTGAATAAGACCAATAACAACTGTCTGTTGGCTACGCCTAATTATCACCCTATGCGCCACAACAATCACTGGGAGTGCACAGATAATGGAGGAATATCGACCAGTTGGACTATGTTACCACCTCACTTTTCCATGTTCCTTCAACCTCTCAAGCGGCTTCTTCCAACAACCATTTTTTAGCGGCGACGGGAATGGACTCACACCCATTCCCATCTCAGCAACATCCAACGGAGGTCAACACCTTGATCACACACTTCCTCCAATTTGTCCAGATGACAAAGCTATTCCATTGTCAAACCAACGACAACCTAAGCATGACGCCTGGGTTCCCGTCGTGCCCCCAACTGTCTCGATATCCACACATGACATACTACCCTTCTCAACAAACGTTCTAATAGCTAACTGGGGCCCACCATACTCGCACTTACCTACCATGTGCACCATGCTCGAACGCAAAAATTCAGACGATCACACAACGGACAGCATTCCCCAATACTTAGTACATTTTCAGTGATTCTGATTAATGCCAGATCTATAATCAACAAACTAGAATTTATAAACAAAGTTACACAGTTCAATGACCCACAAGCGATCCTCGTCACTGAAACATGGTGTTCTTCAGATAGACTTGACTCTACTCTGACGATTCCAAACTACCCCCTTTTTCAAAAATATCACTGCGACAGAAAGGGTGGAGGGTGTATTATAAATCAACGCAAAACATTTACAACTAAACCTATAGACCATACAATTGGAAAATATCCCTGAATCTATTTGGCTGTCAGTTGCGGGTGTCTCGTCTTACACACTGCTCGCATGTATCTACAACCCACCGAATGCGTCTAACGTCAGTATCACCAACATCACTTTTGCATTTGACTGCGCATCAGAGTTGCCACACAGCCAGAAGATTACTGTTGGTGATTTCAACCTACCGAAAATACGCTGATCACCCCCCAATGTCTACCTTGCACACCTCTTTTCTTTCTTCCATCAGAGCTGGGGGTTGGACACAATGGATTATGAGTCCAACCAGGTCCGCCAATGTACTGGACTTAATATTCACATTGGAGATACCAAGTCCACAGACCCAGATCTTAAACCATCTCCCTATCAGCGACCATAACATGATCCGACTCAGCTACCAAATTAAAACGGTCACTAAACTCGCCTCTACAATGCCAGTTGCAACCCATAAGATAAAGTGGCAATGCTTTCATCGGTTCATTCGTTTCTCCGACTGGGATGTATTTTTCCTCTTTCCCAGTGTGTACACCGCTATGGAGGAGTTCTATAAACAAATCCACCACGCTATGGCCCTCCTTGCTCCACAATGTATCCATACCCCTCATGTCTCCAAGGATTCTGTCGAGCACTTAATCAGCAAGAAAACCAAAACGTTAGCTGCAAGATACAAAAGGACCCATGACTTTTCACTTGTCTTACAAGTGCATGAATTTACCACCAGAGTAAGACATACGCAATTAACACGACGAAAAAATGAAGAATATACAGCCCTAAGGACAAGCTGCAAATCTATGGAGCTTGTGAAACTGCTGCATTGTGGAACCAGTGATCGCTCTCCTCTGATTACAGAAATTGTTGATGGTGAGGGTCCCTTACTCCATGACCCAACTGAAATCTGTGAATTATTCAGCGACTTTTTGTCACTACCATGAATCGCGAAGCTGACCCGGTGCCTGTGTGCACAGAGCTCACAGAAACAAACCTCTTAAGCAGAGTCGATATCTCGCTCAACGCTATCCATCAAGTTATCAAATTAATCAGGCCATCTTCCAAGCTGGGATCTGATGGCATTTCACCAACCACCATTAAACTAGGAAGACCTGATATACCATTGCTACTGATGAGTATGTTCACTCTATCGCTGGAATCTGGCCACTTTCCAGACCAATGGAAAACCTCATTTATACCATTTTCACTTTAAACTGGACATTTTGCAAACCAAACTGGACATTTTGCAAACCAAACTGGACATTTTGCAAACCAAAGTGGACATTTTGCAAACCAAACTGGACATTTTGCAAACCAAACTGGACATTTTGCAAACCACATTGGACGTTTTGCAAACCAAACTGGACATTTTGCAAAGCAAACTGGACATTTTGCAAACCAAACTGGACACGTTGCAGTCTAAGTAGCAACTGGCCAATTTGTTGGTAAGAAACGAGCAGTAAGACTGCTGAATGATGTTCAGAACATACATTGTGATGACGCTAATACACCGGCATTGTGTAAGCAGCGGGCTACACTGTAAAACATTTGCTTGATCCTGAGCAGCGACCGAAGTTCTGAACTACGCTCCCCTCTCCCCATTGACATTCGCCTAGTTGGTGTGCAGTGCCCATACGCATCAACCTGTGTTGGTGTGTGACAATTGGAAAATCGGACTTCCGAATCGTAATTGTGTATCAATCATTTTGTGAGTGGATTGCGATGCGCAATCACAATGTGCACCGTTATTCTCATTAGAGAGAACCTTGTCCGATTCGGTCAATGGGACCATGTCGGATGAAGCAGGTAGGCGGTGTCCCAGCTTCGCCCGTCTCTCTATTAGCTTTCGTAACTGCCACGTTATTGTATCAGCGTAGGCTGTAATGACCCCCAGCAAATCCAGTCTAGATCTATAGCCTATTGTTGCAACATATCAACTACTGAGGAGTGGGCCGATTACACGATGTTCAGGCCACATTGTGGTCACGATAATGTAACCGAACTGCGTACGTAGCGGGTGATTGTGTAAGCCCTTCTCTTGACATGAGTGCCGTTCGCCTCGGTCAAAATCGGTGACCTATTTTCCCCTAAACCCCCCCCCCATAGGAATTCGTGTGTTTTGTCTGGGTGTGTGGACCGACCTATGCAGCGGTACCACTATTGGAGCCGAGCATACGATAATGGTTCCACTCAACACAACTTAGCTTTATTAGCTCCGTGCCGCACGAAACGACCAAAATGAGTGACGAACAACAGGAGAGCTGGTGTCCGACGCGACGGCACTGCAGGCGAACATCATTTGCGCAAAGAGAAATTCTCACAAAACTTGTGCTGGTCGACGGCAACACTACTCGGGAAGCCGCTGAAGTCGCCGGTGTTAACGCGAGTACGGCAAGGAACATCATTAATGCCTACAAGCGAGAAGGCTCAAATACACAGCGCACCTGCGGTGGAAACAATAGGGAGGAGCTGACTCCCAATGTATTGAGGCGTGTCGAAGAAGCGGTTGAACGGCACTCTGAGGACACGTTGGTGCATCTGCAGATGCGCCTGAGAGAGGATGAGATTAACCTATCAGTATCCTCTGTCTTCAACGCCCTCAGAAGGCTAAGGATAACTCTCAAAATGTGTCATTACGAGCTCGACCGAGTCAACAATGCCACGACAATCGCTAGCCGACAGGCGTACGCTCTCGAATTCTCGGTGACCGTCCTGCTCTTACACGCTAAGCCAACTGTTAATATTGAAAACGCACATTTTGAAATTGAAATGGTGTATTAACAAAAATAAGGCGGTAACCATATCAAAGATCAGTTGACGAAGGGTTGTCCGGCTGTCACTTTCGTCAGGTTCATCATCGTATTGGGAACGCAGTTCATGCAGTCCTGCTGCGTTACCATCCCAACGCTGTCCTGAATGACCGTGCTCAGCGTCTGCTCAGATGTGGGGTTAATAAGCAGGCGTCTCGCCGACGCTTTCACCTTTGAAAAGACGTGTTCTACTGGGTTTAGCATGTACGAGTAGGGCGGCAAGAACTGCAGGTGATAAGACGAACCAAGGATCCTCCTTAGCTCATCAGGCATATGGATCCTGGCATTGTCCATGATCAGCCACGCGCCGTTCATCTCCACTATGCAGCTTATACGCGCCACCAGTTCCTCGACGAACGCTGAAAACTTCGCACCATTGCAGGTGCCATCGTTAATGTTCTTTGAATGGATGACGCCTTGGTTATTCATTGCAACAATCAGGGTTACCATGCGACCTCTGACTGTGGGTAACACGACGTTCGCGCGCGTCCCTCTTCTTGAGCGAGCCTGAGTTCGCCTCAGATGAAGGTTGAAACCACTCTCATCTATGAAGATGCATTTCTCCTTGTTAGAAGGTGTATTTGCCGAGAACTCATTCGCCCCATCCCAGAATACTGTAGCATAATATACGGAAATATGAGAAAGGGTGACAGAATTGCTGTGGAGCACCTGCAGAGGTCATTTACTGAACATCTGATTGGTAAACACTCTGCTATGAGTTATCGAGAACGTTGCAATGAACTTCATCTCGAACCTCTTTGGATTCGACGATTGTAGCCCAATTTGTTGCTGCTTTTCAATGTTATATAAAAAGACCTATTCCAACCTGTCTACACTCAATTTACAACATTGTTCAACTCGAGCGCTTCTCAATAAAGAGTTTACCCTGAATATACCGAAGGCTAGAACGAACGTCCGCTCTAATTTCTTCCTGGTCAGATATGGCTATCTGTGGAATAAACTACTAATAACCCTCAGGTCATGTGACAATGTGGCAATATTTAGAAGCAGACTCGCTAATTACCTTGATGTAACTACCCTAAGCTTTATATTCACATGGGAAAAATCCCTCGATGAGCTATTACAAGAGGAGTCCAAAAACAAATAAACACCAATGTTTTCATAACTAGGCTTGGCGTCAACCATCCGCCAGAATGTTAATACATGAAACGCATATCCCAATACTCCAGCTAGGCATGTCACCTATGCAAGAGCATGTATTCTACTGTACAAATTGATCGGTGCTGCTATAGACACAGTTTCCCACATCAAGAGAAATATACGTATTACTGTTATTATTATTATCAAGTTTAAATGACATTTGTTGATTCAAATATGCGAACCATTTAGAAGATTTTGGTACGTAATTTAGTCCGCAAGCTTAAAAGTAAGGCTAAGTAATGGGCACGTAGCACATTTGTGCGCCCACCATTTGTCGTGAAGAATCTTGTACGATTTACCAGATACTGGGTAGTCGGGGAGGAAAATCCCTGCTCCAACGCGGAGAAATGAATTTCCTTAGGAACCGAATAGATACTTTATAAATATATATATATATATATATATATATATATATATATGGTCGGCGGCATCCGGTTCCTGATTTGCCTGTCACTGTGGCCTCCACAGGGACAGCCGCAGGACGCCTGCGCCTACAGAGGGACCATGGGTAGCTTGTGCTTCACCACACACAGCTCCATCCACACACCACATATCCAGTGTAAACCCGAAGGAATAACACCGGGAGGCATATGAATGGGAGCCACGTTACATCAACGAAGTTGGCCCACACTCTTTCAACAAGCAGAACAGAAGCATCTATGCCTGAATGGGAAATCATGCGCACCAGACGTACATACGGCGGTGGCTGCGCCGTAGCCCGTTCCACACTGGATGGAACCTCTTTGAGTCAAGCGGCAACGAGGTCGGTGTACCGCGTCCCCTCCAGCAACGATCGACTTTTGCTGGAGCCAGTATAGGCGAGCTGGTGGGTAATGGAGGGGTAGGCACGTTGTCAAGATTCACATCAAGCGCAGCAGCACTGGGGATGGCAATCAACTGGCAGTACCTGAAATGCCATTTTGTACCCATTCTGGTTTTCCCCTTTTCTTACCTCAATCCTCGTCCTTAAAGAAGCCGTCCTGCTGATGTATGCGGACGATGTAGTCCGTAGCGTCACTTACCAAAGTAAAGAGTCGTCGGCCAAGCTACAAACTCTATTGAACAATCTACAGCTTGGTCAAAATCCCGTTGCCTACCGTTAAACACCTCAAAATACAAGGATGCAGTTTCTACGGTGTCTAAAGGAAATCGCCACCAGCAGATGCTGATACAGTGTCCACAACTTTGTATTGACGGTGAATGATTGATCTCTTCCACTTTAGAAAAATATCTGGGAGTGACACTGAGCAGTGGGCTTACCTGGTGCCTCCACGTGAAGGAAACATTCCCTGAGGTCAGAAGACTCTCATTCCATGTCACACGTCGCAGGTCTTTTTCCTAACCGGTTTTTTTGATCCAGTGTTTTATCACTACATGCATGTTACCCTACTGGACTTATTGTTCTTCAGTTAACTTTCGTGGTCTCTTGCGGAAGGACCTTAAAGTAATTGTCCGATTAATGAAGTAGCTATCCCGGTGTAGTGGAAGTTCAAAGATGGAAATTGTCAACATCCTTGTTGCCAGCCACGTCTAATCCTGTAAAACGTTTGCATCTAAGACACTCACAGATGTTAACCATCCCCTCCCCAGAGCTTTGTTCGAATGCTTATCAACCTCTTCCTCGACCATACAGATCTACAAAACTATGTACACCCGCACAAGAGCCTATGGTATATCTGTAGTTCATTTCCTGTCACATTTTTGAATGATTAAAATTGAGTCATTAGTGAAGTGAGTAGTAAAGTACTCTAGCGAAATTTGCCTTGCCAAATCTCTTTTCACCGATCATGTTTTCCTATTTATCCTCATATACTATCCCCTTTCGTTATTTATCCCATTCTGTGACGTGTGTGTTAGAGCTAAATATTCAGCTTTCAAGGGTACATAAAAGGCATACTTGCCTTGACTCGAATCTCAACAGGCAAGCATACGCACAGACCAACTGCAACGACCATGAGGCACACGTGCCACGTCAAACATTTTACTGACTTTGGTTAATCAGTTGAATCGGAAGCAGCGAAATTACCAAGCGCCCTGCTGATGATGACTACACAGTTAGCATACTCGTCTTCTCTTAGATGTTGGACCAATGTGACGACGCTGGTGGATTAGCAAACCCGCTTGGCAGAGGCACTCGCGACCGCATGTGCTACAGCACAATGCCCTCGAAGTCGATGGACTATCCACCATAAACGCCTGTCGGTTTCTCAACCGGCGTTTCTTTCCGTATGCAGTAGTGATCTCTTACACCTGGAAAACCGCCTTCTTGATATTTTCTCGCTATCGTCGCCGATCTGCTGTCATTGACTCCCAACACCTGAAATCAACAGTAGTTCGTGATAAACTCACCTTGATCATACCCTGGTAAGGTAACCGGTTTACCCAAGTGCCGCTTCCCTGCACGCAGTTGGTCATAAATCAGCCGTTTCGGTATCCAGGTCGAATGCATGCGGCGAATATGCACGAGCCTACTTAGGTGTTTCTGCAAAAATATGCAGTCCACTGCATACATGTCATTATGTTGAAGCAACTCCGTGCCTGCAACTCGGTCAGTCCAGCCGATACGCATAATACGAAGCAGACGTTGTAGATGGAAGCGCCTCAGCTAGCGGAAATCCTTCCGATATAGCGTGTGTTTGTGTGTGGGCTAATAACCACCTCATTATCGGGACGAAGTTGCTGGTATAGTAGTATATGGTGCTGTCCGTTCTTCTATACGGTAGCGAAACTTGGACGCTACATCGGAAGCATGCGAGCTGGATCTATACGCAGACATCGTCCACAATCGGTTGTAGTCTTAAGAATAAAGCAAAAAACTTTTGTACTGCTTTGTGTGGGAAATACATGTGAAAAAAGGTAAAAAGTTAAGGTTTATAAGTAAACATGTAAACAATTAACATACAGTCTTGTATAATGCACAAGTTTTAGGAAATACCATGGGACATTTCTATTGTTCGTATCTTGCCACCAAATGAAAAACTCCGGTATATAATCTAGTTGTTTAGTAGTAAAAAAGAGATGAATTTAGTTTTTCCCTCACGATGATGATACTTTCAAGCATGTCAGTGCGGCAGCTATTTATTACATAGGGGCGCAAAAGTAGACAGCGCCCTGTGCATCTGTGAATGTATACGCTTGCAGAACGTCTGAAAAACCTTGTTCCTGCTCGTCATCTGATTTACATTTCCCATACCCAGTTGATGAAATTGGAGTAGCAGGGAGGTCCCAGTTGATTTCCTTTGAATTACATGCTTGGAGATTGGAATCAACCATGGGGCTGTCATTCAGTTGGCATCCAAACAATTCCTTTGAATGATTACGCCCTTCTGCCATTCATATACCCTTCCACAGGGTAATTAACTCGCAGATATTACGAATTCACTGCAGTTACCTTAACCATCCTACGGGACGTGGCAAGTACTTGTTTTTATCCCACGATAAATCAGTGTAAATTGTTCAAATGAAACGAACGTCCATGAAAGTGACGTGGGGCCTCCTATGCGATGGTTTGTGTGCCTCAGTGATCCGTTGAGCTATACTGGGTGGTGCTTTTGCACCTTCAGAGCCACTCATACCAGATTGGTCAATGGTTAGAGGCCAGACAAACTCAGCCTCCTGGTCCTCCAGGTTGGGGGTTTGAATGAGGGTGGTACCTTATTCTTTAAAACGGACTCCTTGTAGCCCAATGCCAAACCCGCTGCCTTGAGGTAAGGTTTTCTAACCAAAGGCTTTGGCTGAGAACCCTAATCGTTCTCCTGTCTAGGCCTGGGCAACCTGACAGTATCCTGCCCACGCAATACAATGAATCTTTCCTCAAATAATTTCGTGATGCTCTGGCCACCGCAGAGGATAATCGACGGTGCCCTATCTGCTGCATCGGGCAGGGTGCACAGGGGTTTGGATGCTACTGCTCAAGACTTCCCGTCTTCTTATTTCCCTTCTCGCGATTCTTCACCCTTATCGTCCCGTTCCAGCATCACTTTTATCCCCCCTTTTTTCAATCCCCCAATTCTCGGCCACCCCCCACCTTGCTTCAATAGTCCCTTGTCTTTTAGTTTCAAATCACAGGTTAACGCGGAGCGTCATTCCTGCCCTGTCAACAGACCCATTTCCAAGCAAGTGGCCCATTCCAGTTCATTGGCTTCCATTTGGAGCCCACGATCCTCCTCCAGATTGGCATGCCTCAATGCTCGCACATTGCTTCAGATTGGTCAACAGGCAGCACTTGCCCGAACATTAGAGACCCTCTCGATCGATATCTGCTGCTTATCGGAGACCCGCCTGCAAGGCTCGAGCTCTGTACTCATTCTGCCATCCCCTTCAGGTGACGCAAGTAGTGTTTTCTCATTGCGCCTATCCGGTGACGATGCAGCTTCGAGCACCGGCTAAGCTGGCGTTGGCATTGCCCTGAGTCTTCGGGCTGAAGCTGCTCTGCTTGATTGGATTTCAATCAGTAGCCGGATGGGTGCGGTCCGATTGGCTGGCTCGTTCAAAACTTCAAAGTCGTGCGGGACTAATAGGTGTCTATTCATCATCGCTGCCTACGCGCCCACAAACTGTAGCGATGATTCGGCAAAGAACGATTTCTACCGCCAACTGACCCAGATCATTCGCCACAGAAGAAGCACGGACACTGTTGTGCTGGCTGGGGATTGAAACGCGCAAGTTGGAAAGTTGCCCACTGATGAAATGCATTTGGGTGGCCAACATGGTATAGGCTCCCGTAATGATAAGGGTGAGCGGTTACTTCATTTGTGTGAATATGCTCGCTTATTACTTGCGATCACTAACGTCCGACACAGCACCCGCCAGAGGGTGACTTGGCGCCCACCAGCCTCGGACCAGCTATGGACGCAAATCGCTCACATTGCGATAAGTTACCGATGGAGAGGCTGCATCCAGAATTGTTGCTCGATTTGGAGCACATGTGTAGACACCGATCATGCACTTGTATGTGCTGACATGCGGATGCGTTTTGGCGGTAAGTCTAATGGTGGTAAGTCTAATAGCCAAAATGGATATTGGGTCTCTTCTCGGTCTCTGGAACTTATCGATGCTCGCCGGCGTATTCCGGCTGGAAGCGAACACAATGAAACTCGCAAAGAGCTCCGGGCAAGACGCAGTGCTAGCCTGAAGGGAGATCACGAATCCTGGTGGTCACTTCGTGCGTCAGAGATGGAAGTGGCCGCTGCCCTTGGTAAACATCGAAAGTCATTCCGTCTGGTACGGGAAACGGGCAGCAGGAGACTTGGTGTCAGTGAAACTATACATGACGAGAGCGGACAGCCTATCCACAATTTGTCAAAACGTTTGGAGGGCTGGGCTAAGCATTTAAAAAGGCAATGTAATCGGGCAGAATTGTTCGATTGCTCACCGGCCAGTGATCGCCCTGCTCCGTGGACTATGCCTTTTGGATCCACCCTTTCGCTCAGAAGTCGAACGTGAGATGGGACTGCTGAAGTTGAACAAAGCCGCCGGACTAGATGATCTTCAACCAGCTCTCGTCAAATTCCGGGGTTTTGCTCTTGTTGATGCTTTACATGAATTACTAGTGTAACTGTGGGAGCAGGAGACTGTCCCAATCGACTGGAGCCGTTCCGTCATTGTTCCAAACTTCAAAGGAGGCTCGCGCTCGTAATGTGGCAACCATAGAGGAATCAATCTGATCTCCATCGCCTCCAAATTACTCGCCTGCATAATTCTCCACAGACTGACTGGCGCTCGTGAAAGCCAGATGCGTGAGAAGCAAGCCCGGTTTTCGTCGGGGTCGTGGCTGCATCGACCACATCTTCACCTTGCGTCAGTTGTTGGAGCACCGCCACACATATTGGCGGCCCACCGTAGTCATGTTCCTCGACATCAAAGGTGCCTTCGATTCGATTGATCGATGTGCTTCTTAGAATTGTCTACTCAGGAAAGGTGGGTCCGAGAAATATAGAAATAGTATCCTAGCATTATACGCGCGTAGCATGGGCAGAGTGATGCCTTAAAGCAAGTTGTCGCCACCCTGCACTCTCTCCAGCGGTGTGAGACAAGGATGCCCGTTGTCACCTTTCTTCCTCAACTTCGCTATTGACGAACTCATGGAGATTGCATTTACAGGACATGACTTAGATGGTGTGGAGCTACTCGCAGGAGAACGACTTCTTGACTTGGAGTGTGCAGACTACATTGCCATTATCTGTGACAGCTCCCAGACGTGCCAAGCGGCGCTGGACAGCTTAGCACTGACTGTCAGCCGCTTCGGACATTGCTTTGCATCATCGAACTGCAAAGCGTTCCTCCAAGATTGGCAGGGATCGTCGGTTGTTCAGAAATTCAAGTACCTGGGAAGTTGTATCAGCCCCCGTGTGATTGAAGAGGAGATCACGAATAGTAAATCAAAAGCTCGAAGTGCTTTTGCTAACGTTCGCCACCTATGGCGGCGGCGCGACATCACTCTCGCCCCGAAGGGTAGAGTGCACAATGCAGCCGTACCTTCGACCTTACGGTACGATTGCGAAACCTGGCCCCTTAGAAAAGCAGACATAAAGAGGCTAGTTACGTTCGACCATCGGTGCCTTCGCAGTTTGGCTCACATCTGGTGGGAACACCGCGTGAGTAACGAGCGTGTTCGACGCATTGTTTACGACACAGAAAAAACAAAGGAACCGCTCAGCACTGTCATTTCACGCACCAGGCTCCGATGGTTGGGCCACGTGTTGCGCATGCTAGCCCACTGACTTCAGCGACGTGCGTTGTTTGCTCACAGGGGGTGTGGATGCAAGAAGATGAGGGGTAGGCAAGCGATGACTTGGTCCAGAAGAATGAAGGCCCTCACTTCGGAGCTGGCGTCACGGCTCCCTGGTTAGGGTCCAAAAGAGGGTGAACACGTTTGGCTGCATAAACTTGCTGACATGGCAAGGAGCCGACCTCAGTGGCGTTCGTGTAGTGAGTTCCTTTGTCCCTCCCCATCGCTTTTAGCCTCCCTCTCCAACCACGATCTCATTTTGTAAGGTAATATAATTTTACATAATAATTTTTTGACTAGTAACCGGCTGGTAGCTTACCGGAACGATGCCCATCCGTTGCTGGTGGCTCAGCTGGCATGGAACTATTGTATTTATTTTATTTTTTCTTTAATGTATTGTGGTACAGTAGCTGAGGTGTTTCCCACCTCTAGCTAACGTGTATAATGATGATGATGATGATTGATATGCATTGTGTTTAAGAATGGGCAAAGCGGAATTGACTCCAATTCGGCGCAGCGAAGTGCACGGCGAATCCAATACGTCGTCCACCGAAGAAGGCTTATAAACTTTGAAACTATGCTTTGCAAATAGACCAGGGTGGGTGAACACAGAACACTGGTCTAGGCAATTTTGAACTTGTTTCATGGGGTTTCTATTTTGTGTTCCCTATATATATATATATATATATATATATATATATATATATGACAATGAGTTTGTTACCTGTTCTCATGTACCTGCAAACCAATGTTCTGCAGCGTTCCTTTGACGATAATAATGAGCATGTCGCAATAATGCAGCCTAACCACTAGATTTTATTCGGCCCATCGATGTCTAACTTAAGCATCGTAAAACACCACTCATGTCCGCAATGAGCCATCGTTGATCGCGACCTTATTTCATCCGTGGCGACGTCATGCACGACACTTTTGAAAGTTGTTTGAGTGAGCGAGGGAAATACAGATATACCCAGCGGACAAGCGACCTCAAATTCAGCTGTAATGAGCTTTGAAAATTCAGGTACCTAATATTTACAAAACCACCGTTCCAACTGCCGCAACCCCCACAATATGTGGCAGTCGTTTATGGACTAGATAAAGTAACGATTTACGAAGAATGTGGTGAAACAGTGAATTTTCCTGACACATTTGGATCTTGGCGATAATTATTGGTCTAGAGGAATCGATTAAGTTCACACCGGATATTTGCATTAAATCTATCGATCCACTTGACAGCTGATCTAGTATCCATATCTTATAGTGCACATCGAAAGTAAGTAGTGTCGCGTGTCTGCGCAAAAGTGCAGCGGCGTGGTAGACGGACCCATCCACTCGTGCATTCGGAAAGGGATTGGCCAACACCACCACGGCAGATGCACCTGTGTAGTGCAACGCAGTGTAGGAAAGTAAGTGTATGCGGTTGCGGGGGCACCGTCGTTCCACTGCTAAGAAATTCCTTCGGTAAACTTTAGTGGCCCTATTTTCGACTGTGGGTAGCTGTGGAAAAACAAAAACAGCTGATCTATCTAGCTATTTTCCATAGCGATCTGAGTGAAAAAGGGTTTATATCACCGCGTTCCTTAAGCACCTAAACAAGGAAATGAAATGAGGATACCAGTACTCCCGTTACGTTCGCCGTAGTTGATCGCGAGCGCTTATCTGGGATCTATCTAATTATCCACTTCAGTCAGTAGTCTAGCAGCCTATGAGACTTGATCTGTGAAAAATGGAACAATGGTTGTATACGGGTAATAAAGCTAATGCTTAACAGGCCCCGTAAGATGGTTATGGTGAAACTACAAGTATAATAACAAATGTTAACAAATTTGGGTTAATATCAGTGGACTCACTGAAGTATATGTAGTATAGACTGCAAATCCAAAGTAAATGCATGGGAAATGACGGTAAACGGGATGTTGGTAAAAATCGTGTCTCCTTCTGGTGTACACATAGAGGTGAGAAAGGTGGAAGGAAATCTGTGATTTGAGAGCCAGTGAAATCGCTTACAGACAAGTGTTTTTATCCATGGGTAATGGGTCATGTAAGATGATGCAGCGAAATAAGTGCACGGTCAACTCGGGCTTTGAACTCTGCCAGCGTGGGAGCACATATGACAGATTCCGGTAGGGCATTCCACGTTCTACAAACGCGTACAGAAAAAAATTCCGACGACATTCCAAGCGACTCTACTACACTGCCAGTTAGAGATGGTGGCCTCTCATATTGCTGCTATAACCGAGCTCTAGTAAGCAGCAGCACGTGTGCCTGGGATCTCATTAAATTTGGTAAGTCAAGATGAGGTCCCCGCGCAATCGTCGATACTGTCCGTTGAAGACCCAGAGCAATTGTAGCCTTCGTTCATACGGAAAATTATACAGACCATTGACATTCTTGGTTGCCTGGCTTTGGGGTATTTCCAAGGAGGTGCAATCTCTCCTCAGCCATGGCTGCCAGACCTGTATTGCGTATTCCACATGTGGCCGTTTGTATTAGCCGAGAATTTGTGAAAAAATCGAAGGGTCGAATCGTCCGAGTGCACGTTTCGGGAATCCCACATGTTGGATGCCCATCTTAGATGACATTTCAGCTTGCTGCGAACATCCAAGGTCGATCTTGACTAAAACTCCCAGATCCTTCTCGCCAGAAGACGTTCGAAGTTCCTGGTTACCAAGTTTGTAGAACTGCACCAACTTGTGCCGTAGGTACATCACTCTACATTTGTCCACATTGGATCGAAGTAGATTATGGATTGCCTACGCGTATACCCTATCGAGATCAGCTTGAAGTATTGTGATATCATCTGGTGTGTTTATCGCCCCTTTGTTTGCCAAATCGGCATCATGATATCCCGTCTAGAAATATACTTTTAAAATGCGTGTCCAGGCGATGATATGCCCTGCCTCTACAAGTACCAACGGGGTTCATCGTACGGACTACCAGCGTAGACTCGATTAAAGACCTAAATGGCTTGATGATCGCCTAAACAGAATTTGTTTGGGGATAATTACTAACAGGTGAATAGAAGTTGTTAAACTCGGCCCCATCCTCTTAAAACCATAGGTGTACAGTTAGTTATTCAGGCGGCAAAGACTCTTGGGTTAATCTCTGTGCGAAGTTCGCATCATACTTGGTTCCACATATTAGAAGGAAGTGAAGAAGACCTAATCACAGTGTCAGACAATACATTATTCCTGCGATCACTTCGCTGTATCAGGTAAGGTGCTTTCCTTGCGCACTGTATTAAAAATTGATGATTCATAAGACGATTCGATCGCATGTGGTCTAGCACTGCACCGCTACAGGCTGCTGGATTAGGTGAGCAGGGAAAAGCAAGCCGTTTGCGTCTGACTCCTGGGTTACAGAGCGCTGTGATTTGGTTTTGCTCACTCGTCTTGTCATCACTCAGGATGCTTCAGAAAATGGGTGATCATGAGTTTCTGTGATGTATTTATCCCAGCTTTCTCTTCTCCTTTGATTAGGAGTAAAACCACACCAAGTACAGACAACCTGACTACTACTACAAGCATCGATGTGTTCGCAGTTTCAACTCATGTCTGGTGGCAACAGCGCGTGAGTAATTGGCGCATTCCGCGTCGCGTATTTGGTGCAGGAATGGAAGCTGAAGTGCTCAGCACCGTTATGTCACACACCAGCTGCGATAGCTAGGCCACATTTAGAGCATGCCAGTACACCGATTCCCAAGCCATGCGTGGTATTCACGACCGGTGTGTGGATGGAAGAGGAGGCGAGGCCAAGTGGTGACTTGGTCAAGAGGACTGGTGTTCCTCGGTTCGAATTTGGCGTCAGTTGTTTTTTCCTGATTGCCGAGCTGGGGACTGATGGGAGATGAAGACGTTTGGTTGGATACACTGGTTGAAATAGCGAAGTGTCGATCTCAGTGGCGTTCATGTTGTGTGTCTATTTCTTCCTCTCCAAACCTTTAAGTTCCCTCTCCAAAAACGATCATAAACTCTATGTACACCGTGACATTTAAAACGATGTAACTTTGCCATAGCTTTTTTAGTCTTTATTGTTTACTCTCTCATCTGTTTTGTAATGCGGCACATTAGCTGTGGTGAATTGATATTGATGATGACCCAGTGTGTGGTTCAGATGTTTCAATTTAAACCCATCAAGACCTCGGTGCACCTTAACATCTCCCAGCTTAAGGATACGGGAACTATCTAATCGTTCTAGTCCCACCTGAACTTGACCGTGACCATCATGTCCATCTACTTTCTGAATGAAAAATTCGCAAGTGATACACAATGGGGCGGAATACCGTGTTGGATAAATACCTGTGTTTTTGACATTCGTTTGAGTTTAGAATACCTGTTTTGTAGTTTACCAGTGATGCTCCATATCACTATCCACAAAGACATACATTATGACAGCATTGGCCATACTGCTGTCAAAGAACCTCATAACTGGAGGGACAGATCTTATTTCAAACCCCACAACACTAGCAGTTACTAAAACGGAAAAGTCCCCACAATGGTTTTGATCAACCACGTGGTGGCTAGAGTTATACAAGCATTGCAGTTCTTTGATCATTGCAACAGAAATCAGTTGAGATCAACAAGGAGAATTATTGTTGCTTTTCTATAATCGAAATGTCTGTTTAACGTAACAGGCAATAAATTCGTGAAATCGGATACGGTTTCCTATTTATACTAATCCAGGCACTACTTAGCGACCATTTCAGTAGAACGAAATGACAAGGCAAACGTAATCTAGCCGTCCCCATATTTAATTCGTTGCTTTTGAAACACCGCCAACGCGATCTTCTGGGATGAAACCAACCTGAAGCGTTCGCTGCTATAGCCGGCTTCGTCCAGGAGTAATCCATACCGAATTGATGATGGACGTGAAAACAAAGTGAAACACTCACCGGGTGTGTGATCATCCGTTGCGTCTTCAAGTAAACAAGCATCTCCTTGATCCATGGCTTCAAAAGGAGGGAATGTGTAGCAGACCAACTCAATCAGTGAGTCCGAGTTTGTCTGCTCCATCGCAGTATAAATCTGCCAGCAGATTCGAACGGCTAGAGACAATGATACGAAAATAAGCCTGTTGTTAACAGTGCGACATACGTGTTACTTTGATGTGTACGATTAAACAACTTGTTATCATTCATGAAAGGAAAAAGTAGCCAGGGTATGCTGCACATAAACAGCATTTTCAGAAAGAGCGACAAAAGACGAGGCTTTAAGTAGACAATTGCTTTCCATTAATTTTTCGTCAGACTCATACAATACATGCACGTGTCGACTACAGCAAAGCTACAAAAAGACCTTCAATGCGGCTCAGCTGAATGTGATTTTCACGAGCAGACCCTTAATAGTTCCGAGATTCAAAGACCGAGTGCCTGATCATCTCCAAACAATGTTAATCTACCGATTCACTTGCCCGTGCAGGGCCAGGTACAGTGAAAGGACGACCAGAAATTTAGCTAAGAGAATTAAGGAACACCTCCCAGGTTAGCTAAACAATCGTGAAAATAGGACAAACTACAACTCGATTACGAACCATCTAATCAACACAGGCCACCAGATAGACAAACGAACATCCTTTCAGATTCTCTACAAAATACCATCAAGACAAAACCATCGACTAAGAGCTAGCATACTCGCTACCGCTGACACAGTATGCATACGCCTGACAAACCCGGACTTGTGCGTCCAGAAGAAGATGATACAAACACTTAAACTTCTGTGGCCGACCACCAGACGGGAAGAAAGTGATAGCACCCCGCAACTTCACCTGACTTCAGTCATGTCATCAGCTGACTGCCATCATGATCAAAGCTAAATTTTCTGATCAATTGTTTCTTTGTTATCCTGACGATTGCAACAGATCTAACCCTAATATATAGTATTTTAGGAGCCTGACGAAGAATTAATCGAAAACAATTGTTCGCTTAAAGCTTCGTGTTTGTCTCTGTTTCTGAATTTGACGTAATAAATGGGCATTCTGCTAGAGTTGAAAATGTACCAACAAGCATGATAAAATCTAGAGCCCTGAAAATATGAAAAATTGAAGGAGAAATGGCACTTAGTCACAGATCTGAAAACATGCGCATATATATGAAGTATCTTGAGGGCGGTGAAAGGAGAAGACTTTGTTCGATAGGGGGAACAAAATGTCAAAAATGAAGATCGAGTATCTTTTACTGTTTCACATACGTCGTTCTGAGGGCTCAGTTCGTTTACTTAAAACAGCATTTGTTGAAAAAGAAAATGTAGAGCAGCAATGAAGGTGTCTATTTCTACTGCGAGTCAGAACCTCAAATAATTCTAACCACTGGGAGTCAGCGTCACGTGGTCCTCGTCATGGAAAGCAAGCAGATCTAACGGACGCTAGACATAAGGTTCTTCATTTTCCCTTTCTACTTCATCGGATATTCACCGCGACACACTTTTCGTTTATGTCGAAAGTACAAATAAGACGTGACGAGGAAGTCGATGAGCGGTCATGAGCAGTACGTGACCCGACCGACGCAAACAATGTTGGTGGATGTATCCCTGGAGACAGGGAAAATTGTTCTCGGTATTCGGCTTCCGAAGTCTCTACCGTTCACTTGGTTCTGCCACCATTCACAAGTAATCGTTTGCAAGCTATGGAAATAGCGTCTAGTGAGAGCACGTAATTACCCCGCAAGCTAACCATTGTCAGTAACAGTGGAGGATAGGTGGTGCTATATCCCAGTTAGTTCGCAAATTGTGTAGCCCAGCCAACGTCCCCCATGGCTCAGTGGCCTAAGTTGCTGTCTAGTTGGCGTCTGCCTCTAGCGGTCACGGGTTCGACTCTACAGGGTGGGTTTACCACCTTTATAAGCACCTACGGTCCGACCATGTGTTATCCTGATGACACGCGCGATTAATTCTACCCTAAGCTATCCTCCGTGATACGGTCTGTGCCGAGGAGCGACCGACTATTTCTGCTGGGTGATTTTAACACGCGCGTTGGGCCTGATGCATCAGCGTGGACAGATGTTATCGGTCCGCATGGCATTGGTTCAGCGAATGCGAACGGTGACAGGCTGTTCTCACTATGTACCACTCACGGCCTGACGATCACGAACACTCGGTTTGCACTGAGTGTGAGTGATATAGTAACTTGGGCGCACCCACGGAGTGGTCACGCTCACCTGCTCGACTATGTCATCGTACGTCAGAGTGATATGCGTGAAGTGCGCATGACACGTGTATTGCGTGGAGCTGAGTGTGGCACTGACCACAAATTCGTGCGGACCAAACTGTAAATATATTTCGTAAATCTATGTATTGCACTCCCCCCGTGCATCGGCGTAAATTTGACATTCTCTCCCTCGGTACTGTGGCTAAATGTATTGATCTGAAGAAGGCAATGGCTGCACGCCTGTGTGATGTGGAATGCATAGCCACAGTGCGCGACCTGTGGCACCACATTCGCGACCAGGTGACAGCTGCTGCCGAGGAGACCATCGGGCGCGCAAACCGTAAGCGGCCTGATTGGTTTGATGAGAACAACGCGACAATTGGCGCATTGGTGTCGGAGAAGAATGCAGCATTCGCTGCACATGTCGCAGACCCCAGTGACTTGGGGAAGAGTAGTCAGTTTCGCAAACTTCCACAGCGACTGACCCGAGAGCTCCGTCGCATAAAAAATGCATGGTGCACGGAGAAGGCGAAGCAGACGGAATGATAAACCGAAAGCCGCAACACAAAGAATTCTTTAACTCATTGCAGGCGGTGTATGGACCGAGATTGGAGCCGCTGAGGACGCTGATCGATGGTAGTTCAGGCGCTACCTGCACACAAACTGCGGACATAATGCAGATCTGGCGAAAACAGTTTGACTGTCTCTTGAACAACCTTTCAGAGATCGACTGGCTTACATTGAACTGCCTCAAGCAGCACGATGTGAAGACGAGTCTGGCGGACATGCCGACACTGGATGAGACGCAGAGAGCACTTGCTCAGCTGCGAAACGGCAAGTGTGCTGGGGCCGACGGGATCCCGCCTGAAGTATTGAAACGCGGCGGGAAAGCGTTGTTGACTGCGCTGCACCACTTGGTGCAACGTGCATGGATTGAGGAGGAGGTGCCTGCTGAACTGAAGGATGCCCTTGTGCTACCACTGTACAACGGCAAAGGTAGCAAGCAATGTTGCACGAATTATCGTGGCATCAACTTGCTGAGTTGTGTGGGCAAGGTGATTGCCCGAATCCTGCTCAACTGCCTCGTCAATCAAGTTGTGGAACCTAACGTGGCGGAAGAGCAGTGTGGATTCCGTTCGGGTCGCAGCACTACACATATGGTGTTTGCGGTTCGTCAGTTGCAAGAGAAGTGCAGAGAAAGATACCAGCCACTGTACTCACATTTTGTTGATTTCACCAAAGTATTTGATACGGTGAACCGCGAGGCATTTTGGCTGGTGTTGGGTAAGTTTTTTTGCCCCCGTAAGTTTGTAAGTTTAATTGAATGTCTGCACAGTGGTATGCGGGCGAGGGTACAGCTGAGTGGAGAGACCTCGGATGCCTTCACAGTTATCTCTGGTGTGAAGCAAGACTGTGTCTTAGCTCCCGCTTTGTTTAATATCTATCTTCATGCAATGATGTCTTGTGCATTTGATGCCGCTTGTGCTTACGGAGTTCGTGTGGAGCACCGTATTGATGGTGGGTTGCTGAACATCCGTCGTTTCGGTGCGAGAACTCTAGTCTGTGAGATAACTATCCGTATGTTGCTGTTTGCTGACGACTGTGCGTTGTTTTCATACAGCGCGGATGAGTTGCAGCACATAACTAGCGTTCTGGCTTCCACAGCGACCAAATTAGTACTGACCATCAACACAAGTAAAACTGTCGGTTTCTTTTAGCCTTCACCGGAGGTGTAATCTACAATGTTGCCGCAAAAAAAGGCATTGGTGATGACGTATTGTAATCCTCCTACCGCTTCTGCTACCTTGGGAGTGTGATGTCGAGTGATCAGCAGCTACACAATGCGCTGCGTATCCGCGCCTCGAAGGCAGCGGCGGCATTCGGGAAGCTAGAGTCACGAGTGTGGAACAACCATCAACTTACCGTTGGCACGAAGCTGATGGTGTACAAATCCATGGTAATTTCCGTTCTTCTATACTGCAGCAAAACCTGGACGATGTACCGGCGGGATGTGGAACATCTCGAGCGGTTCCATTAACAGTGTCTGGGACGGATTCTGCGCATTGTTTTGTGCGACAAAGTTGCGGACACGGAAGTGTTGAGCCGAAGTGGAATGTATGCAGTGGACTGCATGCTTTTGCTGAGGCACCTTAGGTGGCTCGGTCATATGTGGCGTATGGATTCGACGCGGATACCGAAGCAGCTATTATATGGTCAACTGTGTTTAGGGAAGCGGCGTGTGAGGAAATGAAACTTACGTTACCAAGACATGAACAGAGTGAGTCTCTGACGTTCTAACCTTGACTGCAGGTCGTGGGAATCGAAAGCGGCTGATCGGCGTGCACGGCGCGATCTAATCACGAAGGCTGTCGCCAAGGTACAAGGGAAAGACCTCTTGTGTGCAAAGAAGAGGCGGCAAGTGCGGAAGCGACAGGCGGTTATGGGTTGTATTCCAACGACCGCGAGCGCATGGTGCTGTAGCGCATGCGGTCGTGAGTGCCTTAGTCAGGCAGGCTTAGTGAGCCATGAGCGATGCCACTAGGAGCCCCCGCCGAAGCGACGACGGGTCCTGCAGAGAACGTAGGTAGAACTGACTCAGCGACTGTAGATACGCTGCATTCGATTTACTAACCGCGTGCTTGCATGTAGAGTCTCTTTATTTCAGGCCGTGGATTTACCATGTTGTTCTAATGTTTTGTTATCTTAATATCTACCTGTACTACATTCTATAAACTTACACACGTCGCTTAAACCAATTGTAGTTGATTTCGATAACATTTTCGCGATTGGGGCGTTTTCTTAAAATATGTTTTCAGACCTCTTGAACTCTTTGCGGATTTGTTCGTAACCAATTTATTTCAAATGCTCATTTGCTGAAGAGCTATGTCATCGTATCTGTATGCATTATTCGATTTATTTTAGTCGATATTGTCATTTCAAGTGACTGGCTGTTTCTTGATATTCCCGGTGTGGCTGCGCTTGATGTGCATATTGATAAGGTGCCTACCTGTCTATTAGCCACTACGTCGCCCATACTGGCTCCAGGAGACAGTTTGTCGTTGCTGGAAGGGACGGGGTGCAAAGTCCTTGTGACCCTGCTAGGGTTGAAGTGGTTTCATGCACTCAGTGTGAAACAGACTACGGTTTAGCCACCGCCTTGTGTGCGCTTGATGCCCCAAATACAGGGTGTTTGTGTTTTCCTGTGAAGGAGTGTGGGCCGGTTCCGTTGATGAAACCTGGCTCCTATCCACCTGCCTCCCGGTCTTATTCCTTCGGGTTTACACTGGATATGGAGTGTGTGGATAGAACTGTGGGTGGTGCAGCGCAAGCCACCCATGGGCCCCTCTGTAGGCGCAGGCGTCCTGTGGCTGACCACAGTGACTGGCAAATCCGAAACTGGTTGCCGCCAATGATATATATATATATATATATATATATATATATATATATATATATATATATCGTGCCAGCTGGGTGTTTCGGGATTTTTCCGTTCCAGCAAATGGTTCGGCGGCAGTGTTCCAGGACGTGGTGGGTTTTCGCCTGGCAAGCGTTCTCCCTATAAAAAGCCACATATGTCCGTTTAACAACACTGTGACGTGGCGGATGTGACTCGCCACTAAATAAAGTCACTGCCCCTTGCTTCATTCTGGCGAAGCATTGTATTCCAGCAACCTTATGCTGTACTTCTGGGGAGCGTTGGGCCCCTGTTTGACAAAGGAACAAACGAAAGGCGTATGAACTGAGAAATCAGTCACCGGCTCCCAATGGGCGCGATTCCCTGAATTCGCTCCGCTGCCTTGCGGGCATGCTATTCAGCCAAAGGCTCGGGGTGGTGTCCCCTAAGTCAACACCCTACTTCGGCTTGAGCAACCGGGTAGTATCTCGCCCTCTGAGGAAACCATGGACATTGTTGTGTTGTGTTTTATTTTACTGTTTCTGTACCTTCGTTTGAATCCCATAGTTTCTGATGGCATTATGTCTGTTAGCAGACTTTTGCAAATATATATATATATATATATGTCGCATGCGGATTCTCGCTTCCGCCTTGCAATTTAACTTCACTCCTATCGGCTGATTGACGATCATCTGTCTGCTCACGTTCGCACGTACTCGCGGTCCCCGGTATTTGGCTGCATTCAAACCCGGTCAGCCGCGGTCCTGCTTACGCCTACCACATCGCTGCCCTTGCCATCGATTGTGAACTGATTTCGTCGGTTGCTTCTCTTCATATAGCAATCTGTGCCGTAGATGACGAACTGATCACATCAGCTACCTTCGTGACTTACTTCAGGCTCTTCTCGCGACGTGAGATCGTGTCCCACCATTTCGAAGGCGTGGTTACTGCCCATAGAAAATGCCAAGAAGCTATTTGCTGTCAAAAGTAAGGTATAATACAGCTGGTCCTTACCACCTGGGAAAGCTTATTAGTAGCAAAGAAGTTTATCGACCACGATTTTTCATCAAGTAGTGAGACAATTCACTGGGCCTTGTGCCAAATTGACACCATCATTTTCACACGTCGGTAGACGTCCTGCTCGTCGTGTTTCTCTTGTTGTGGGTGCGCCTGTGTGTGTGGGTTTTCGTGACAAAGGGAGGTGACGAATATGATTAGAATTGTGCTGTTTCTTGTTCGCGTATACAACAGGCAGCCATATTAACTGCAAATATTGTCTTATCTAAGCATCTCGAATTATCTCACTGCCTCCATTTTGTTGATAATCGTATATAGTATACCCTCAGCCTTCCAACATTTCACAAATAGCCTTCCGTTTTTCGTTTGTTCTACCATTTTCAATTAAATTTCAAACTCATGTCTGCTCAGCGGCCATAATTAGCGCTGCTTACCAAGGTGCTAAGATCTTAGGGCTGAAAGTATACAGCTATACCGAAAGCTACAATAAATTAGTTGCAATCGATAAAGCTTGTTGCTTTTTTACACTTCACAAATACTAATATGCCTAACCGGCTCTAACGCATTTGCACCGTGGAGGCTGAATTGTTACATGTGGCTCTTAGGAAGGTGACATCCGACATAGTTAAGTTGTAAGTTTGAAGATGGTGTTAAGTAAGATGAATTTTTTCATTTCGATTATTGAGGCGCCCTTTTCCTCTTTGGTTAACATGTTCACGAAATTTCCCCTTTGACGTAGCCGTGGGACAATCGATAAGCAAACACGACTTGCAGTGAACCCCATCTATCAAGTGGTATGTGGGATATTGGAATACACTCACGGACTGATGCCGAATTGTGCAACCGAACGATTCTTGTCACGGGGGGACCTCCGAGTAGGCTATCTCCAAATCGAGCATTAATTTGTTTGTGATTCTCGGTGAAAAGTTTCAGTACAGGTTTCGATCTCTCCGACTTGGGTATCAGCTGTCCAATGCGGTTGGTAACCTCACCAAATGGACTCTTCGGGATGAAAAATATCGGGCAACCAACCACACTGAACTGCACAGGCAGTCGAAGTGATGATGCTGATTTCGCAGTGTCGTTTTCGTCCCCATCGGTTGATTCTACTCTCAAAGTTATGTGGTCTTCATAGACTCCCCATAAATTTGCCACAGCAACAACGCATACGCGCAGGCACTGGAATGCGGGCACGAGCCAACTAGGTTCTGGGAGATAAATGTGTTTGGTAGCATTGCTTTGCTTGTAGGTAATACCATCTGAATTGCGGAGACTTGTAAATGCAAATAAAGAGGCGCATCGTGGAGGTGTCAAAAATACTTTGCACCATTCTGAAAGGAAATGTAAAATACAGTTAAAATAATGGCACATTGCTGGTAGAACGGATGGCTTCTGAAAGTCCTGTTGAGTGGTCAGGCCATAAGTTACAGAGTAACAAATATATGCGCGGTAAGGGTGGTTTCAAGTTAGGGTCAAATGAAGCCTGCAAAGGTGCACAGTAGGTGTTCTTCCGATATCATGCAATTCAGTAAAAGATAATGAAGTGGTTAAGATTAGCCAGTACTCAAACTCTAGGCACGATCAGTAGCTCCAGCTGAGAGGAAGGTGAAGATGCGTCTACGGTGAGCAATTGTATGAGCAATGTTCCCTACTCCATATCTCTAGGTAAAAACCACACTGAAAATTCAGCATCATCCATTGCACCAAGCGGACAAATTGGTGTAAAAGTTATAAGTCGCATATATGCATCACTTAGAGCAGACTTCCAATCAGGGATTTTCCTAACAGATATTGCTCATGGAGGCTACCTGTAAATCGAACCTTTGTAGCCAAACCACGTGGACCCAGTATTAACGGAATAAGTAGGTGGGTTTTTTTTCTCGACGATGAGAAACACACTTTTGGTGTTTAGTCTAACCAATTAGCATAAGGGGATCTGGCAAGGGAATAGGATTAATCGGCGAGCCGCATTTCGCTTGGGGCGACCATTCGGTTAAGCAAAGCATCGATCACAAATTAATAGGTGACGTGCACAAAATCCGCAAAGTAGCGAATCGATGAGCGGCAGTGAGATGGAGATAAGTACTTGTGATAGTATGTCTGTTTCTAAGTCCAAAGGATGTCAGAGCGCTAATTTAACTGAATATGATTCTTTCACTCGTATGCGGATGTATCTAAAATGATTTTCCGTAGGGGATAGTCAACTAGCAATGAGGAATTTATTTCCACGGAATGTACATATCCAAAGTTTTCGTTACTAGTGAAGCTGGTCCGGTTCTTTAAGAACCGACAGCTTGTTCCCAAGAATAATATTGAAATCAGTACTCAGCTGGTTGCCTCCGGTTGCAAAGATCAAGGACGTGTTTGTTTCCATTGCGGTGTTCTCCACAAGGCAATTTGTGGAATATGCAATCAGAGTTCAGATGTCAATGCTGCAGTTTCTCCTAGAGCTGTCAGTATAGTCTGTCCCTGTAGTGGAGTATGAGGCAACTGAATGAAGTGCGAGCTGCTGCAGATGTGGGCCGTTGGAGCTGAAACGATTGATGCGTTCTCTTTGTGTGTTCGTGCGTTCATGGTCGGGAAATAAGGTGTCAACCATCCAAACATAATCGATCTTGCCACAACAATTCCACTAGATTTTCAAGGAAGACTCAGACTGCTACTATAACACGGCCGATATAGTCATGTCAGTTGTAACATTACGAAAAGGTTGAAGACGGGGAAATATAACAAAATCTGCACTACTATGTTCCGTAGTATACACTGAGTTGGAAGCGGTACGGTTCACAGTGAGTTCGAAGGGGTTTACCAATAGAATCGAACAGGTCCATTTTCCAATAGCTTGTCAAAGGGCGTGCTTGCGCGGAGGCTACTTAACCACTAACAATACAAAACGAATTCGCCGTTGTAGCTGGTCCATATAGTCAGTCAGCAGATGCGTACAAATACTAGTAACAGTATTCAGTGAAAGACTGATGAATTATGGATACTCAACGAATCACCTGGTTAGGAGTTATTTGTCGTTAACTTATGCAACCATGTTCGCTCACTATGTTTCGGAGAATGCTGTACTTCTTACTGGTTGCCTTTGAAGTACTAGTTACTATCTTGCGTAACGTGCTATGGACTTAATGAGTTGGCCTGAAAAGAATACTCATAGATATTTCATTCAAACCATCAGTATAACTTAGATTCTCCAAAAGAAAAGTGCGATTCAAATTGTTAGAGGCAGGAAATTCGTGTGCATTTTACAAGCAAGTAGTATCTTCGCTCGTTCCGAGATACCGCAGTTTCCATCAACATAACTCGTTATTTGTGAAATCCAATAAGAAATTCCCACCTCATTGTAGCAACTAACGGATACAGTCGGATTCATCGCTATTTGGATCTACTACATTTCTTTATCCACCGCTTTCCCACACATAGGTTATACGTACAAATTCAGATTCCTCGGAGTCCATTGTGTTTTGTTCCGTCTTTTGTACGACAGCTGTACGTTTATTTGACTTCCATGGTTTTGGTGACTCAATGTCTATTCGTGAACTGCCGAGAACATACAGAAAATCACACTGCCACTCTGCACACGCAAACGAACTCCAGTTGTCAGTAAGTTTTCTCACTTTCAAGGACAGAATCTGTTTGCTCTTCGCGATTATTTCTGAACCCAAATGAAATCATAGTACTTGTATGAACGACTTCCCAGCAAATTTAGCTAGGTGTGGTGTGCCAACACTTTGTCAATGGGATGACGATGATCGCTTGGTTTCAGATTTTTGGCTCCCCACACAGCAGATAAGTGGGTGCAAAAGATAGTCGGTGCTAGAGAACAGATGATCAGTTGAATAGCACATTGGAACCAAAGGAGTGGTATGTATTAAAACAGCAATTGGGGCTCTTTGCGGATGGCGTTAGAGAGTTGTGCAAAGCTAGGACTCACAGCCTATTCGTAGGAAAGTCGAGCAAGACCGAGGGGTAAATTATGCGAAACATACAGCCGTAATAAAAGGGGCTTGGAAAATCAGCAGAGGACACGGTCGTTAGGAAGGTTCCTCAAGTAGAGATAAAGGCAGCTGAAAATCGGGGCCTGAAATGGTATGGAATGCTTGGATACGGCGGAGTCAACAGATTGACCATTCGAGCTGAACACACTCAGGTGAACCAAATTGACCTTAGACATGTGAAATAGACACCCTACAGCGAATCAGTCTGAAATGCTGGTGCCCCATTGTGACCCACAAATCGACTGCATACCTGGGTTGCTGAAGAAATGATCCGTTGGGAGGTTTTTGGAACCAGGGTTTGATGGGCAGCAACTTAGCATTTAGTAATGGATAGTAGTACGTCACATGTCCTTAATTCTCAAACGCAAGCCACATTAGGATATAATGTTGTAAGGAGCGTACAGTAAAGACATGAATGGTTGATATTACCAAACCAAATTTCAGATACTATACGACAGATGCCGTATTCCAGAAGGACCCATTACCCTATCCCAACCGCATACTCCGTTCGCGATCTGGGAATTCGATATTCTGACAACCTCAACTTATCCGAACACATCCTACATCAAGTTGCGAAAGCATAAAACCTAACAAGGCACATCACTAGATTAGTTTCATTAATACAAACCCTGTTTGACTAATTCAAACTCAGATTGCGACATACTAGGGTACTGCACCATCGTGCATAGCTACACCATTGCAAAACAAGTAGAATTACTCTGGAAAACATCCGGCGCTCATTTACCAAAATTACCATGGGACACTTATTAACGCTTAAGTGCGAGGAGGGATGATCTTATCTCTAGGTTACTTAACTGGTTTCGACGAGTAAAAAGCATCCTTATCTTTTTCCGTAGCACCATATAATTTTGAGTCTTCTCAACTAGTACGGTTGTCGTTTTACGAAACCACCCAACCTACCTTACTCGTAATGGGAAATCTCTACTATCCTTACAGAAGATCATGCAAAATAGTTGTTTGAATTTCTTAGTAGAAAGGTATGCCCATTTGTGAAATAAGCTACCAATGCAGTTAGGGACTAGCGAGAACTTATATATATATATATATATATATATATATATATATATATATATATATATATATATATATCACCCGTAAACTTTTATCTGTATGCCAACTGTGGTCAAACTTCTAGGCCTTCAGCATTACACAAGTGTACCACTGAAACCCGGCCAGAAAAATATGACAAACTAGCAATCCACCGAACTGGTACTTAGCATATAGTCCATAAACCATTGCATTAATGATCCATATTAGTTGAAAAATTCATAACTGAGATGTTCATGAAACTCACTGTACAATTGATCGTCCCGCAAGGGCAAACGGATCCTGCCCGTAGGGGAAGATACCATTTATTCATTACTTAAGCTAAGCTGCCGTCCGATGAGAGGACTGTTACAGGAGTTTGCCAGCGACTGCAGAAAGAATCATGCTGCAAAGGTAGTCCCTGTTCTGAACCGCAAAAGAAATGCAGACAAGCCCAACGATATGATAAGAAGGACTAGGAGAATCTTAGCAAACTGAAGCTGAACCACCACTCGCTGCTCTCAAACTTTGCCGCAACTATGCTGTCTCACTGGCTCAGGCTCCAATCTGGTAGGTTGCACGGAGACAAAAACAATGGGAGAGTGGACTGCAGTTGTTGCTCAACAGCGACGGTAATATCGTGCGAAACCACAGGTAAATATGGCAAATTGAAAAAGAGGAACTTCGAGGGCGCTGTACTTTTGACAACCAATGATATTTTAACCCACACAGTGCGGTCATATTGGCTCACTTACCATAAAGTTTACGTCGTTGTGACATTCGTTCTGATCCCGCTTCCCAACGGTCTGCTTCGAGTTCAGGCTCAACAACCTGCAGTCCAAACAAGTAGGGGCAGGAGGCAGTGTTCACCTCGCATCGTTGCTGAAGGCCAAACGTATGGAACTCAAATGAAATTTGTGCATTTATTGGAGTTGGATTGACAACCTCAATCCATCGACAGGAAGGAGAGTACAACTCCATTTCCTCATCAAATTTGATAAGCGGCCTTTCCAAGGGAATGACGCAGTCTGTCGAAGCGACCAGTTCGACCCGCGTAGCAGACAGTTCCTCGGATCTGTTACATGGGCGTCGTAATTACAAAATTGTGTCGGAGGTTTACAATTCCAGATGGATGTCTTACTGCATCACCTTTTCCCAACAATGCAAAAAAGGACACAGTTGGTGCGAATGGAATTTGGTAAGGCAGTGTGTTGTCGCATATCAGTTGCCTGAATATTTCTGTGTTCTGTGTTCGTAACGTCCTAATGACTACATATGCCTCCGACTTTCTGTTCCTTAGTTCCTTAACAGGATGATGGAACGATAGATTTATCCCCGATAAAAAGACAATGCACTTAATACCTTATGTTGGAAAGAGTGTAATCAAAAATGAGTTTATCAAAAATAGCGTAGCAGTGGACTTCCCGCAAATGTTGTATGAACACACGATTTGAGCTTCTCGTCCCGTGTCCCAAATAATTGGGTTAACACAAGTGGTGCAATGCATTGTCGAGTCGGGTTTTAAATTCCGCTAACGGAGGAGCGAAGATGACAGAATGCGAAAGTAAGTTACACGACTGTGTTACTCGAATGGAGCACACGTTCCGCAACATTCAAACTGGTAGTTAACTTCAAACCGTGGCCTCTCAGTGAGGTATCATGGCTGAAACACAATAACGGTCGGCATAGGTGGTTAGGACCAGTGAGAGTCTAATACACCAATACGTGATCACCTCGCAGAAGACGATATTGTTCGCTGAAAACTCCTAGTGTCTTAACTGGTAAGGGAAGTAGAGCAATCCCTTAACGTTTTTGCCGTTCTCCGTTGTGGCTTCTCAAGAGCAGTGAGGTCACGTTTTGCCAGCGGTGCCACATCATGATGGAGTATTCTACACGTGGTCTTACGTAAGCGTTGGGAATTTTCTAAAATAGGTGGGATCAAACTGACCAAACACCATCCGCAGTAGGCCTAGGTCTTGGCTAACTTTCTTCCCCGCCTTCTCAGCTTGTCTTAAGCATCCAAGATCATCCTGCACGAGCACTCTAGGAACACTGTCACGTATGCAGTTTTGATACGTGAACACAGGCGTTCAAATGGTTGGTTGACAATGACTTTGCCTTACCTACCCTGTTTCATTGATTTTTCGTTACAACATTTCTAGCCACTGTAACGTAGGAAGCTTATTAGAACGGTTCCATACTACACCTGTGCGTTCTTTTCCGTCTTTCGGTTAAGGTCCATAAGTAACAATCACTTTCGAGAACAGTACGCTACAAGATCTGTTCTCCCAGTCGATATTCATAGAGGCTCTGGTGCCGCATGCTCATTATTTTACATTTGGTAGGGTTAAACTCAGGCATGTCCCGGATCGACAACTCGTAAGCCCTGTCGAGATCACTTTGCAGTGCTATTTGGTCGCCTACTCACTTGACTGCCCGGCAAACCTTGAGGTCGTCCGCAAAGAGTAGGAAGTTCGACGTCAAAGCTTTCGCAAGGTCGTTCCTGAACACTAGGGTTAGACGTGGTGCTAGTACCGCGCCTTGAAGGAGGCCACAGTGAACCTCCGTTGGGTCTGACAGAGCGCTGTGAAATCCCACATTCATGCGTCATTGGCGTAGGAATGAATGAATTCAGCCCAGGACAGGGGCACCCATCCCGTAGCCCCGAAGTGTGTGAAGAACAACGCGGTGATCAAGGCGATTAAATGATTTCGAGAAATAATGGTAAGCGGTGTCGGCTACTTCTGCAGCACTGACGGATTCCGTCTAGCTCGCACAGGTTATAAAAGAGTTCGTCGTACTTGAGCGGTTTCGGCAAAATATATGCCGCTGCCGCACCATGATATTACACCTTTTAAATATCCCAAGCATTTTCCTGCAACTGCAGTAGAGCTCACCCGGGCGACTTTGTCGTGTGTGTGTGTTATGCGTAGTTCCATCGCCGTGGTGGATGGTAGCGGAAAATTCGTTTCCGTCTCCCTTTCTTCTTCTTTCATTAGTGATCCATCTTTACACTACGTAATTAACTATTGTGATGCCTTCATCATATATTACCTATACAGCGGATGTCTCAATATATATAAAGAATAAATACACAAAATTTTGACTGCAAACGGTAGCGTGTAAACACAAGGGGACGAGAACAGAAAATGCAACGAACCAGATGGTATGTACCCAAATATGCGACTCACTGAAGGGGCACATCATTCATTGCAGAGATGTAGACAGTGAGGCCACGCACTTCTCCGAAGACGGAACATTCCAAGTAACCATCCATCCCTTCGATGTAGCAAGGCAACTGTAGCTGCCTGATTGATTGCTGAGAACAGGCAATACTCGCAAATGAGGTCTAGTGGTCACTTATAACAAAACTGGTTGTGACGACGAATGTAGGGTGCAGATGAATGCGTTTCACTTCGGTGAAGCTTTCTGGGAAGAAACTTTTTAATTGCCCTCAAATCTTATTGGGATTATTCACGTTTGGTGTACCGATCGTTATCACGTAGATTAGTTGAATTTCAAAAGGAACGATGATAGAGTAAGGCTAATCCTATAAATTCCTGCTAACACAGTAAACGTGGTCCAGTAACTACCTTTAGTTTGCTTCTGAGTATCTCAATGTATCACGATGAAAACCTAGCGAAACCTCTAATCCGTGATGCAGCGACTGTGGATGCATATTGACCAAGCGAAAAAAGGAAGCTTAAACGACATTAACAGCAGTACGCCAGCTATTTGAATTGTTTCATCGGTACTGCACAACCAGAAGGATATAGCATTTGACGAATCATATGCAATGGCAGAAGAAGGGCCTCCTACCAAATCTAACTGGTCTAAGCAAACATTGGGAATAAAGGCGCGTACACCTTGTCAACAACATACTGTCACAAACAGCTGGCTATTGTGCAGATATAAAGCGGTATCGGCGCGGCTGCTTCCTTGCAGCTTTCACTGCCTCTTAGACAACTCAGAATTAGACACATTGCTGAAATCTGAGAAACTTGCATGTATGTGCACTAACGCACAATGGCTCCTCAATAAACATACCGAACATCGCGTACATCAGGTCGCGAACGCTTGGAATCTAATTTCCATCACCGAAACCTGGTTACACGAATAAGTGTCTTATGCTGAGGTTGAGCTAGCAGGTATATCACTCATCCGGAACGATTCTCCCAGAACAGGTGGTGGGGTCCTTCTCTACAACCGCAGCGACCTGCAGTGTGTAATAGTTGATGACGCGAAAACTCTTGTTACCGATTCACTTTGGTGCCGTCTCCGACTAAGACACAACGCGCATATCTCGTAGCTGTCGTTTATCGACCCCAAGCTCTACTCCGGAAATAGATTCCAGATTGATACGTGCCTTGAACAGGTTAACGCGCCATAGGTACAGCCACATTCTCATCGCCGGTGATTTCAATGTACAGAATCTGGAGATAACAGCATCTTCCAACAAAAAGATCAAAGCAGACTTGCATGAAGTTATCGTTAATATTCACTTAAACGATAATGTCACCATGTTCGTTAGAATAAGGGCATTAAACAAACCGACCATGCTGAACCTTGTGCTCACAAATGTAGAGGTCAGAATCGACCAGTTATTGATGGAGAGTCCATTAGGCCTTAGCGACCATGTAGTAATAACATTTAACTGTTACTTATGCAGAGTATCCATCTGAACACTCGGAACTAACTCATACCATCACACGCTACCACGTCTTGAAAGAACTTGTTGATGCATCCGCTTGGAAATTCTTAAACAATAGTCCTCCTGGCAATATTTGGAAGGAGTTCGTTGATAGACTCAGCGACATCGTCAAAAAAGCATCATAGACCAAACCCCTTCGTCCAGCAAAAATGCTTTTAATTCTAAGAAGCAGGACTCGAAAATGCCTGGCGATAAGGGATGCAGTATGGCGTGTCTACAAAGTTAACCCCGACTCAGAGACATGGGGCAATTTCTTGACCCATCGCAAGCATTGCACTGCACTTGTTTGTGAGGACAAAGTAAGGTATCAATAGTGCCTAGCCAAAAAAAATCCTGGCAAATCCTGGCAAACAACAAACTACTATATAGTCATGTCAACAATCTTCGTAAAGTGAAGCATGCCATCCCACCACTTTTTATGACAGGCATTAGGTTACAAAGCGCTGAAGAAGCAGGTAATGCCTGCAGTTATAATACGCCGCACTCTTCGAACTCGTGACCTCGACCTGTTCCATAATTTCAAACACATCACCGACACCAGGGTTTACACATGTAATTTTCAACGCAGAAACTGTGCTAAGGAAATTACTCCCAAAGCGCGATCCTAGCTCTCCGGAGCCAAAAATATACACTAAATGACACTGAAGGTTGCTGCTAACAAGCTAATTGAACCACTGTCACAGTTCTTCCAAAGGTGCTTCGATGAACAGCGAGTCCCCCTTATGTGGAAGCATGGCATTATTACCCTAAGTTTTAATGTCGGTAGCGGTTCCGACTCTGCAAACTATCACCAAGTGACTTTCCTTCCTGTGCTCGCGAAGGTGATGGAAGCAATCGTCGCCGAGGCTCCAATGCACTATCCGGAAAAATGCAACAAGTTGGCACCGGAGCGGCAAGGCTTCTGTCAACACTGGTGATACACCTAGATGAATCATAGTAATGGAAGTATATTGTAAGTAACGGTGCATACAAGAAACGTATAGAAGCAAACAGCAAGCAAGCAAGCAAGTAACGTGAGTGCTGAGTCCAGTGTTCGATCAGACAGGGAGAGACTTGGCCAATGAGCGCAATGAGAGGAAGGACGAAACACACACACGCATTGATGGACACGCACACACCCGCGTACATTCGCAGTCAGTAGAGGCGACACGGAACACTGGCTGAGGGCGCATCAGTTCTTCCCCCTGTATTTGCAACTATGCAGCTTGGACACGTACAACCTGTCGGCAGTCGCGGGTTGATCTGCGCAACGGACTTTCAGGTGCTGGTGGTGAGTCATTCGCTGGCATGTCGTCCAATAGTGCGTGTGGAGAATTTGGTTCACAGGTAGAATCGGATGTTGACGACCTTGGTCGAACGTGATCCATGTGGCGCCGCACGGTTTTGCCGTCCTCAGTCTCTGCCTCTATGATCGACCCGTTAGACGTTTTGACGACGGCCGGTTGCCATCCTTCGTCTGTAGGCAAGCGTATGTAGATTGGATCTGATTCTGTTACAAACCTGTTTCTGCTGCGAGTACCAAAGCGTTCTGTTACCCGTTCTTTTTTTCGTGAACTTCAGCTGCCAGAGTTCCGTGCAGTAAGTCCAATCGAGTACGCAAACGGCGGCTGAACATAAGCTCCGCAGGACTTCTTCCGGTGGTATCGTTCACCATATTCCGGTAAGCAAAAAGGGCACGATCTAGACGCACACGCAATGGCGCACCTGTTTGTTTGAGCAGCATATTTTTCAGCGCTATCAGCCAAACCGTTCGAAGACGAATGATAACGGGCGGTAGTTACATGTCTAATTCCATTTGAGGTAAGGAAGGTGGAAAACGATGCTAGTGAACACCGATCCGTTGTCAGACACAAGTGTTTCGGGAAGTCCAAAAATAACGAACGTAGTGCGTAGTTTGATTATTGTGCTAGCTGACGTCGCCGGGATAGAATGTGAGCGTCAATCCATTTAGAATGCGCATCAACTACAAGCGGAATCATTTGAATTTTGAATGGACCGGAAAAGTCCACGTGTACCCGTTTCCAGGGCGTCTCTGGCATTGTCCAGGGCTGCATCGGTATGTGGGGGACAGCGTTTCGCGGTTCTTTGCAAAGCATGCAACATCCTACTTTCGCCGCAATGTCGCCATCCAATCCGGGTCATCATACATAGGCACGGCCCAGTGTCTTCATCTTACCAACTCCTGGGTGTGCATCGTGAAGCTCGTTCAGTATGGCTAATCGTAATCTTTTAGGCATCACAACGCGTGCACCCCACAGCAAACATCCATCCCGGAGGCTCAGTTCAGACATTCTATGGCGAAAAGGTGTAAGTTCTGCAAGCGTGTTGTTGGGCCATACAACCTGAACGCACCGCGTTATAAGCGCTAATAACGGATCTCTGTCTGACTCGGGACGTATACCTGTAGACTTGATGGGAGTCTAGTTGAACAGCTGAATTAGATTCACAAGTTCTTGCGGAGTGAAGCCTTCTGAAGGGACCTCCAGTAGGGGGAGTTGACTGAGGACGTCAGTGGAGGTATTCTGTCTGCACGGAACATATTGAATCTGGTGTGTGTAAGCAGATAGAATGAGGGACCAGCGGATCATTTTGGGGGAGGCTATTTGTTGAATTCTGATTTCGTGCCCAAGGAGTGAGATAAGGGTTTCATGGTCGGTGGGAATCACGAAATGTTAACCAAACAAGTACTGATGGAATCGTTTGCTCTCGAAAATGAGAGCGACCGCCTGTCAATCGAGATGAGAGTAGTGTCTTTCGGCTGTGGTTAAGGTTCGTGAAGCGTAGGCAACAGGTCGCTGCGAACCACCACATAATTTAGGTAGCAAAACGGTCCCAAGGCCATAAGGAGAAGCGTCACAGGTAAGAACAATAGGTTTCCGTGGATCGCAATGTACAAGGACCTCAGCTAACGCCAAAAAATTCCATTTCCACAGCTGATACTTGGGCAAAAGTTGATGAAGCGGATGTAAGTGAGTTGATGCTGCTGGTATGAATCTGGAGAACTGAGTGACTGCTCCTAGAAAGGAGTGTAGTTCGTTTACGTTTTTGGGCGTTGGGGCTTTAAGGATTGTCCTGCTTTTCTTTTCTAGCGGATGTAACCCACGCGGGAGAGTTCGTACCCAAGGTATTGCGTACACGGTACAATAAATTCACATTTTTCCTTCATCAGTATCAACCCGGAGTCTAATAGCCTTTTAAGAACTACATCCAGGATGTGCAGATTTTCAGCAGTTGTGTGCCCAGTAATTAGGATCGCATCCAGATAGGCACATGTATTTGGTATGTCTTTCACTAAGGAGTCGATACTTCGTTGAAATATGGACGGTGCAGAGCTTATTCCGAACGGTATGGGTATGTAGCGAAATAACGTAAGATGTGTGTTCATGGTGGGGAAAGGACGTGAATCGTCGTCGAGTTCAATCTGCCGGTAAGCGTGGCTCAGATCCAGTTTGGTAAAACCTTCGCCACAAGACAGAGGCGTAAATATATTCAATTTTCGTCAGTGAATATCGATCTGGATGTAGTGTTTGGTTTATTGTAATTTTGTAGTCCCCACGGAGTCATACAGTACCGTCGCTTTTCAATACAGGCACCATAGCGACAGCCCTATCGAAATACTGTACAGGTTTAATTGTATCCTCTTCTAGCAGTCGGTGCAGCTCAGTCTCGACCTTGTCCCGAAGAGCACAAGGTATGATGCGCGCCTTCCAGAATCTCGGTGTTGCTTGTGGTTTCAGTATCAATCGGGCCGCGTATTTCTTCAGTAGGCCTGGCATAGTTTGATCAAAAAGAGGTGCATATTTTTGCAAAATCCCAAATAGTTGTAGGCAAGCTTCAACTGTGTTGACGTTTGACATGATGCTCATAAGTCCTTTAATTCCATCGCGACCAAGTATGTTTAGACTTGGTCCCCATAAACGTACACACGGATTTGATCGGTCGAATGGCGGTAGGAGATACGTGCGTTAAAGGCACCCAACACATTCACCAACTGTCCGGTGTATGATCGTAGTTGTATTGTAGGGGATCTAGTTTTGGTAGTTGCGACACAGCATCGGGTTGTATCAGCGTAACTGCGGAACCCGTATCAATTTCGTAATCAACAGGTAGCTTGTTTACCTGGAGAGACACAACGAACGGTTTCTCCGCTATTATGTTGTGACTAAAAGCTGTCGTGGTGTTTATCCAGTTCTGGTTTAAATCCTCAGTAATGTGATTCGCAGATTTTGGACTTCTGCGCACAAGAGAATTTCCTTTGGAAAGACAAACTTGCTGGATATGTCCTCTTTTCCCACAAAACCTGCATAAGGAACGAAGATACTGGCAATCAGCCGGATCAGAATGCTGCTCGTCACAGCGATAACAACGGGATTCTCTGCGTTGTAAGAATTGAGGCAATGTACGATCACGCTTTGTTTGAGAGACTTTGTTTACCTCCTGTGAAATTATCTGATCGGAAGAGGAGAATGCCGTTAGTTTCTGAACGAGATTAGCACGTTGTCGAACTATATCACAAGCTTTTTCCCAAGTAAGGGTCTTTTCATCTTCTGACAAAAGACGCTCGCGTGCTTTGTCGTCAAGTACACCAACGATCGATGCGTGTAAAAGCATTGCTTCCTCGAAGTGAGTTGGCCTGATCTGGTCATAGGCGCAATCAGGAAGGGCACTAAGGGGCGGAGAAATAAATTTATTTACAGTTTCACTCGATTGTTGCCTCATGGTGTTAAATTTGTACCGGGATATGAACACGTGTGGTTTTACTCCCCACAGTCGGTCAAGAGAGTAGAGCACAATGTGTAAGTCATGTTTCGTGTGTAGCTGCAAACTATCAAAATGTCGCTTCCTTTCACTACCGAAGTGGTGAAGCAGTAAGTTAATTTTTGGTGTCTCGTCAATCGCATTTTTATTTTCAAAAAGCATAATTAAACCCAGGTAATTAGTGAAAATGGTCTTCCACTGCGTCTATTGCTGCGTCGTAGACCTTTCCGCGGAAGAATTTCAAAACAGCTGAGGTGAAATAATTGAATTTACCATAAGTGATCCAAAAATAACCTCCGTAGTCAATTTGTTACACCTAGATGAATCATAACAATGACGGGCAATGAAAGTATATCGTAAGCAACGGTGCATACAAGAAACGTATAGAAGCAAACAGCAAGCAAGCAAGCATGTAACGTGAGTGCTGAGTCCAGTGTTCGATCAGACAGAGGGAGACTTGACCAATGAGCGCAATGAGAGGGAGGATGAAACACACACACGCATTGATGGACACGCACACACAGGCGTACATTCGTAGTCAGTAGAGGCGACACGGGACACTGGCTGAGGGCGCATCAACCGGTCATGCACCACCAACCTGCTAATGACACGAGGTAGTTAGACGGAAGTGGCTGATGATGGGGTCGGAGTTGACGTCATCTATCTGGACTTCTCCAAAGCTTCCGACGGCAGGGATCAGCGAATCAAATATCACAGGCTACAGAGCTCCGTAATCGGAGATGTCGTTCTTGGTTGGCTTGGCAACTTTCGTCACCAGCGGAAGATTTAAGTGCGTGTTAGGGGATCACTCTCTAGCCCGATTGAGGTGGAATATGGTGTCCCAAAGGGCTCGGTGCTGGGACCGCGCTTATTCCTGGTGTTTATCAACGACGTGACAAGCGTTATCGCCTCAGATTTCCTGCCTTCTGCCCATGATGTTTAGATACGGCGGGCGATTCTTTAAGAAAGAAAACCACGACCTACTCCAGCATGATCTAGATTGTAGTTATGGATGATCAACGAGAAACCTAATTCGGTTCAATACAGGTATGTGCAAAGTGATGCATCTGGTCATCAGCCGATGAGCAGGAACAAGCTTGGAGATCGCCCCCTGGTGAAGGCAACTCAAGTGCATTAACTTGGGTGTACTGGTGCAGGGAAATCCTGGATATTCAAAACAAGCAGAGAGGTTGTCGAGAACCGACAGTCAGCACCTTGGCTTTCTTCGCAGAGCGTTCGGTCGGTTTGACCCCTTAATCTTCCCACAAACATTTAATGCCTACGTGCGGTCGCACGTGGACTACCCATCCAGGCATGGCACCAGTGGTAGAAACAGGATCTCGTTGCTCTCGAGACTCCTCAAAGAATGGCAACCATATATGTCAGGGGCCTCTTTAATCTGCCCAATTAGCTTAGAGTGAAGTCTATAAGAATGTACAGCAGTCGATGCCGGGGTTTGCTAAGAATCTCATAATGGTGTACCTGATACTGAAAACTCAAACCATATTTGCCGCCAGCGGCTGGAACTGAAACACAACACTAACCTAAGAAGTGAGCCTCTGAAACTGACAATGCAGTATAGCCGGCTGGAATGTCGTAATAATATCTTTTCCCTCCGAGTGTGCCAGCCTCAAAATGCTTTCCCAAATTATGTCATCTTTGCCCACAACCTAACGACATTTAAAAATGACTTGTCGGTGTTGTCTCATTTGTCTTTCATTTTATAAGTAGTGTTCGTAATCAAACTGTGTTTTCGAAATCCCTTCCAACGGATTTATGGATTTATACTTTTATTGCGCAAACATCGCTCTTTTATTTAAGTCGATGGTGAGTCCACCAAATTGCTTTTCAATTTATCATGAATTTTTATTTTCTCCGTAATTTCCATCTTACGGGACATGTTAAGCATTACTTTTTTATTCGTAATACACCATTGTGGTCCGAATTTCCCGGTAACCGTTCCTCCTAGCGCTCAGTGATTTTGTGGGAACGGCACCTTTATGGAAACTACGATGTTCTGTAGCTGCGGTTACGCCAAATCGTATAGCTTAAACAAGTAGGGTAACAGTCGTTAGTGCAGCAGCGGAAGCATCCGCATCCCATGCTCACTAACAGGAAAATTACGGGAACTGACGCACATAAGGCTGTGTGGGGAAACCATCCGTTTGTATTTATCGACTTCCCATGCTGACGTCACCTTTCCAGGTTTACTACCACACTCTCACCACCCATGGTCTCTTAAACAGTCGTTGCTAGGTCTCATTTTGGAGTTTTGACTTTAACTTATGATCACACTAGGTTTTCAAGTGGTGTGACATTTTGATGAGTCAAATAGCTATACATATTCAGTCAAAATGCTCTCTAAAATTCTCACCTGTCTTTTTGCCTTTAAAGTTAGTTTCACACTCAGGGTTTCTCGGCTGCTGAGTTTACCAGCTTCTGGACTCACTTTGACTTCGATCCACTCAGCATCAGGCCCACTTGGCTGAAAGTGCAAGGGAGAAGATACATTTCGAATACAAACGGAGGGTTTCCGGCATTTGATATGAGCCGTGATAGCTGTTACCACGTTTACTGGCACAACCAAGTATACAATGAACCAGCAGCAGAAGGTTTGTGTCCAGATGACAGCTACATAAAAGGAAATATTCGAGAATGGTTGGCTATGCACTTGGTTCTAATACTCTTCTTCGTGGCCACCCAATCTCGCTGTCGTATTCTAGCTAATGACGCCATCATGTGCTGCACCACCTGCTTCCGGCATTCCTGACTATCCTGTAACCAGTTCACTGAGGGTAAAGAAAACATGAACTGGAGATTGCCACCGAATTCTTACAATGCGTTATTACTGTCAATCGGTGGTGCTGATAACAGCTTTTCGCAATATGTTTGCACGCGTGAAGCAGTTCGATGAATAACGCATGGAATCAAAACCAAACAGCAGTGGGACTCAAATGACAAATAATCTAACAGTGGGGATAAAAGTGGTGGCCTTATATTTAGCAGCAATACTGTCGAAACTTCTATTCCCATAGATGATAAAACCGCTTTATTTATACAAAGTTTTCCTAATCCGTTATGTCACTTTAGTCAGTTCCTGGCAATGCACTGCCTTCCTGTTCGCAGTGATAATGTGAGCGAACGAAATTTAACCTACTCCAGGGCATCTCTAGTGATTGTATCCACTAAATTGAAAACTCACATTTAACCAAGCAAATTTACACTTCAGCGCTGTCAGATTCACAAGGCTGACAAGTGTTGAGGCCTCAATTGACCGGTATATTGGATCGAAATAAATCCGGCTCGGCTCTATGTCCACCAATGGAGTCTGAACCTCAGCGGAGACCCGAATGCACCTTGGACATTTACAGGCAGAAAATGTCAGTTGGTTGACAGATGAAAAGGTGTTTGTTTTTCTAGTTGTGTAGAAGTTCACTATTTTAACTGAACCAAAGGATGGATGATGCTCTAAACTTTACACCACAATAATTGGCACACTGAATGTTGCTACGTATTGCTGTAGGTTCCAATATTCTGTGGGCGTGCAGTCCTCAAAATTACCAAGGGTGTCAATACTAATACACAGTGATCAGTCAAGCGCTGTGAGTATCTTGAGTCACTGGTGCAAAATTACTTCGTCATGCCAACTGAGCACACGCATGTTCGCCACGAGGAATGCGGATGGACTGAAAGTGTGCTTTGATAAACTGCGGATATACAGAATGCGTACTTACAGCACATGGAAGCCGACCTCGTCCACGATCCATACAAATTTCCGGATGCTGCAACACACTGACGATTCAAGAAAGACCATCACGTTGAGTGAGGTGAACGGCTCTATACGTCCTTCAGAGGGTTCCAACCAAACTTTACTCACGTTCTAAAGCAAGAAAATGTTCCTGGTTATTTGTTACTGGTGTGACTTCATAGAATTGCTGAAACAGCTGATAAGTTGAGTGGTTTGAAAGTTGACGAAATATCCGTTTATTGAGGGATAAACGCATGCAAACCTACTAATTGAACAAGCATAATGATCTACAGAATAAGACATATTCCAACCAATAAAGAACGGTTCCGTTTGTAATTGGCTGCAAAATTCTATTCTTTCGTCGATGAAATTAAGAACACTGGAAGGCAAAGTTTTCCCTATGTATTATCGATGAGTCAGAAGAAATACGAGTAATCAGCGAATGTATGGGACAATGGGCATGCGTAACACGTTGTGGCACAAATAGCAAACATAAGGCAAACAATCAGACGCAAAGTCAAGTGTGCATTGTCCAGTGATTATGCGAGGTAAACGGACGTGTCACAATAAAGAAATCAATGACGTAGGTGAACCAAATGTGTTTTACGTACGGTCTACTGATTGCTGAACCCTAACGGATTCACAGACGATACCTTATCAATGGGGAACCCGCAACATCATGGCACCGGCTCCTGTGCGGATGGATTGTACCACTCGGAGTTAAGTGGGACAAAGGGCATAGGCTTATGGAACAGGTCGGAGTTCCGCATCCAACTATGAGTAATCCAAGTGCGAATCCTCATGTGAGCGACTTGCCTAACTAGTGCTTAGGTACATACTATTACTGAGCCACTAAACGTAAATTATCAGAACGGATTTACCCATACATATTATGATGCACCCGCCAAATAGGTGAATTTGCTCAGTGGTTGTTCGTGTCCAGCCTTTAAGAGCTATGGAGCAAGTGGGGGTGAACAGTATTACTAAAACGCGATTGTACAATGGATATACAAGAATGAACTGTCGTAAGGTATATGTTTGAGACGGCTTGCGGCGAATAAAAATTGTTGAACGTTAATAATGCCAATGTCTGCGGAGACCAGGATGCTATTCATGTATATTTTGACCCTCGTAGCAACGCATTTGATTAGAAACGGGAATACATGGTTTATCTTGTCAGTAACTGGTTTAATACTGGCAAAGACAATTTATTACAGACAACACGGTTTACATTTAAAATCTTCAATGCATGTCTTTTGTGAAATTACAAAGCGCTGTTAACGTTCTTTCCATTGTTCGCACGCCACCTGGAACTCCTTCTCTGGGATGCTGCGAAGTCCCTCGTCGTGGCGTGTTGAATGAATGCAACAGTCTAAAAAGAACATCCTTGCATGACGCTTTTCAAGTGGAGAACAAAAATAGCCGCACGGAGACAGCCCTGGGTGGTACATAGGCTGTGGCAAGGTTGGTATTTGTTTCTTGGTCAGAAAGTCCCAGTCGCCAAGGTGAGGTGACTCGATGCACTCGATGACTCAGAGACAGTTCTCGGCAACCTCAGGACGGACATTATGGACTCGTCGACGAAGTCGTTTAGGTACTTGGACGTAAAAATGTGCATTTAAACTTTGCATAGGAGGAACAAACTCAGAATGGAGGAATATGCTGGAATCATTGAACACAATGACCATTGCGAGTCTTCTCTGTTACTATACGAAACTTTGCCCATGGGTCTCCGCAGCGTAGTCAAAAAGTCCGTATTTCTCTCCTGTGATCACCTTCCGTATTGTTTGGCTCTGCTGCCACACAACGCAACAATGCTTGCGAACAGACCAAAGTCTGTCAGCACGTTTGGCACCAACTTTGCACACACCTTTAGCATGCCCAAGTCTTGTGACAAAATTACATAAACGCGTTTTGGGCAAGTTTAGTTCCTCTGCGATTAATCGCACGCACTTTCGTCAATCACCGTTCAATGTGTTCCGCACACGGTCCACGTTTTCCTTCGTTTTGCTGATGGGAGGTCGATCCACACGTCTCTCATGCTCAACATCTTCAATCTCCTCCTTGAAGGCTTTATATCACTTAAACACCATAGGTCGACTCGAACACCCGTTGCTGTATGTTGTCTGTAATAGTTCCAACGCCTCTATCCCGGATTGGTCGAGTTTGACACACAATTCAATTGCGTGACGCTGTTCGATAGATTCCACCTTTTTCACAACACGTCACTCAGTACAGGGATTCACTATTTCCATGATCCGAAAGTTCCGACGTATTGTCAGCGCGTAGCTAACACCCCACCACCCAAGCAGTTAACCTTTTCCCACCCACGACGCATACGCGGAACCTCAGCGCTTTTCAGCTACTTTCATGACAAATCATGTATTGGTATATTTCAGGGAACGTAACTTTTTGTTAAAATACTTGCCTGTTGTTGGGCAGAGATTTTGACGGTGCCCAAGTTGTTCGAGCAATCGGTGCGTTAATGGTTCACATTACAGCTAAACAATGCACACAGATTGAAGACAATCACTGTCAGGTGTGTTGCTGATATGTAGGAATAAAGCATAGGATTCTTGTAGTGCCGCTTTAGAAAACGATTCGGAATAAAATGTGATTCAGGTAACCCGGTACCACTTGGAAATTTTTCAGTTTTGGTGTCATTATGACTCCCGTTTCACAATTTGACGCTGGGATGAGTGGAAACCAGTGGCTTTATCGAATCCAGTGATAATAGGTTACCACTGTCCATCCTAAACGTTACCACTATGATCGAGCCGCACTACTTGGCTAGGTCGACCTCACATTTCCATACTCATTAGCACAGGCATGCTACTGTCCGGTTAAAGTATGCTGTAAGGATTATTTGTTCACGTGTATATATGTGCGTACATTGTGCTTTTAACTATTTGTGTTATACTACCCTCATGGCAACGGATGTGACCGACGCGGCTCTCATACCAATAATAGGGACCAGTGTGGCAGTCGATTGGTCATCAGTCTGCTACAACTACACTAGAACACATGATGCATCTGTTCTCAAGTACCTCACCGTCCCCATTAACAAACGCTGGCACTAGTGAATTCGGACGAATAACAGTAAAAAGCTGATCGATGAACAATGATTTATCATAGGTGAAAAAGCAGGTGCTAGACAAGTTCCAGAGGATGGCTGGGGTGAAAACTACAAAATCAAAAGATTAGTGTTATCAATCGAAGAGCTTATCGTGCAAATGCATGCGTTGAATAGTCAAATCGTTGTCGAAAAGTTTGTTCTTCCCACAGTCGATGAATTATCAGTCAAGATAGACGGCGCACGAGTTTTCTCCTAGCTAGACTTGAGGAAAACCTTTTCCACATGCCATTGACGCCGGAGTCGAAGCCATTGATGGTTTTTCTCACGTTAAGCGGTCTGTTCCAGTACAAACTTGTGCCAATGGGTCCCAGCTGCGTACCGGCCGCTTAGCAGAAGTTGTGAATTAGTCACTGAGTGACCTATCTGGGAGGTCATTTACAAGGACGATATTTACGCTTTGGTCCCTCTAGAGAAGAGCAAAACTCTAGACTACGCGTTTTATTACACCAGTTGGAGAGCATAAATCTTCGGCTCCATCTGGAAAAGGGCAACTTTAATACTAAGGTGGTGGAATTACTTGGGTACATCTTATCAGCTGCGGAAGCCGACCATATGCTGCAAACACTCGTGCTGCCACAGAAGCATCCCTTCAGAAGAATGTGTCTGATATATATATATATATATATATATATATATATATATATATTCAGCAATCTATAAGTTAGATATAGAGCCAGCGAAAAAATGGAACAGGAGTAATAGATACGGAGATCACAACGAAAAGAATGAAAGTTATAATAAATGACTTTTCTTTGTGAAGCTTGTCTTTTCTCTTTTGTTTTTCTTCCATACACTGTTTTACATTTTTGTCTTTCTAATGTTCGCAATATAGATAAAGCAAATCAAAACAAATATCTGTACACCTTTTTCCATTGGGCCCGGTTCTGCGCCAAATCCGAAAATGTTTCCAGCCGGTGGTGTTCTTCATTTTAGATCCTCCAGCCCGGAAGACGCACGGGACCTACAACAGCTAAACTGGAAGTCAGCGCTTTGATCGTTTGGCGCCACTTGATACACTGATCACTACGCGATTTCTTCCAGCTTGGTCCTGTGCTAGCGAAGAAAGCGCGTCAGGGCAGCCGTTCGCATGACATGCATAAGACGTGGCCCAGGTATCTCAGTTGACGCAGCGGTACCAATCTGTCAACTGGAAATCCCGTCTTACCCAAAACGCGACGTCTAACATCATCGTTGCGCACGTGGTTCATCCACCACACTCAATCTATCCTCCGCAGAGATCCATTGTCAAAAGCCAAAATCCGATGCGTCATTCACACGAATCGGCCAGGACCCACTCGAATACAGCAGCACCGTGCGTCTGAAATTAAACAATTTCTTGCACTGTGCACGTAAAATTTGCGTTATCTACCACATTTTGCTAATCTAGCAGTCAACTGTGCTTTCCGAATTAACTAAGACAGAGATGTAGTAAGCCAACAAAATGATTAAAATATGCAGACCGTTTCCCGCTACACCTCCGAGGACTGGTCTGGCAACACAAATCTCAGTGGCGAACTACGTGCGTTCTATGGGTTACGGCATGAACACGCAGTCATTGATGGTTGCCTTATGCGAGGACCGCAACTCGTGGCCCCACAGGAGCTAAGAGCAAACACCATCCATTGAGCACACGCGGTACATCCAGGCATCGTAGGAACGAAACGCCGGCTGCAGGAGCTCTTTTAGTGGCCAAAGACCTCAAAAGTGGTGGACGCGTGTGTTCTATCCTATGAGCTGTGCCAGAATAGCGATCAAAGCTCGAAGCCGATTGATTCACCCGTTCAGCCTATCGTTTGTCCAAGGGAACTCTGGTCGAAAGTAGCGATCGACATCAGAGTAGCGTTCCATTCTGCACCACAGCAACAGAGAAACTGTTTGGTGGCCACTTGCTTTTACAGCAAATGGCCTGAAGTTCATCTCTGTAGCGATTTGAACACTATCACTGGTATACGGTGGTTGAAGCATCTGTTTGCTAGATTTGGGCTCCACGAAGAAATTGTGACAGATAACGGACCACCATTTATAAACCACGATTTCTATCAGTTCCTACAACTCCGCGACGTGAAACACACATGAGTGGTGCCGTGGAACGCAGCATCCAAGTGTATGATTGAGCGCGCAAATCGCTCGCTAAAGGAAAGTATACAGGCGGCACCTTTGTCCGGCATGCAACGGGAAGATGCCGTAATTCAAAATCTACACACAGAACGTCGAATCCCAGGGCGACCGACCGCACACCGAAGGAGCTAATGTTTGGCAAGACGTTGCGAATGAAATTAAACGCAGCTATATAGATCCGGGAACCCAACAATTCCGAGTAGCATGAACGTCGCCGAGGTTATCAGTCCACCTATGAAAACTTCGCTGTACCGCTGTGTTCCGGGACATTCGTTCGGCGGAGAAGAGAAGAAAGGCCTCAGCAGTACGATGGTACGCAGTACCAACGCTTCGCTGCTGCGCAACCACCAGGTGGGTTAAGAATACTTCGAGGGTCGTCCGTCCCTACGCAGGCCCGTACGCGCGCCGTCAGATTACAAGGCAAGCTTGTTACCTTTGGGCCACCGGGCGGCTGAGAGGAAAAAAATGCACAAAGGGCAGTCAGCACTATCGCACCCTATCAGTAGTACAAGGACGTTAGGACCGGGTACATACCAACTCGCTAACAGCCGCAAAGTTAACGCCAGGAGACTGTACACCGCCCTACAACGGAATGCAGTACCGGTGTCCAAAAACGAGGACGCAAGCGAAGTGATCGGACCCTCGACTCACACATCATATTGATGTGCTCATTCAAGGTGAGGGATGATGGTGTGTGTGCTAACTGATAGTTCCACGTTCTGACATGCGTACGCACGCGCAATCTCGCAACAGACTGGAGGAAGACTTGTCGATTGATCGCTAACACACATACCGCCTTTAAAGAGACGAGTCATCGACAGAAAGTGCCCCATACTGAGGTTGATCTTGCATACATGACGCTTCTTCACCGCAGCTGGTCTAAACCAACGTAAGCATAAACTAGATCCTTTTAATCTGGATAAAAGTCATTTCATTTTATTTGTTTTGTTCACTTCTGTTATTCTACTGCATATTCGGTGTCACGTTTGCGTATTAACCTTCCCTCAAACTCCATGCTGATTGTTTGACATCCCCGGTGTGGCTGAGCTTGATGTAAATGTCCACATGGTGACTACCTGGCTAACATCCTCCACCTTGAGTGCTGGGTCTTGGAAACTGTGAGTCGTATCTGGGGGGGGGGGGTGAGGTGCACGGTCCTTGTGGCCGCGCTAGGCACAAAGTGTGGTTCCATCCAGTGTGGAGCGGACTACGGCCCAGCCACCGGCTTGTGTACGTCTGGTACGCATGATTCCCTACATAGATAGACAGGTATGCTGCCACCGCCACCGCCGTTGCTGCTGCTGCTACTGCTGCCGTACATGTTGAAAGAGTGTGGGCCGGCTCCGTTGATTAAGCGTGGCGCTCACCCCCAGGATATGGGTGATGAAGCGCAAGCCACCCATGGCCCCTCTGTAGGCGCAGGCGTCTTGTGACTGCCCTATGGAGGCAACAGTGACAAACAAAATCCGGGCACAAATGCGGCCAATCCATCGGCAGAATACTCTTCTCACGATCGTAGTGCTTTTGTTCCGATTACACTTCGTGTGCGTTCGGAGTACTGCTGCAGTGGCTGGTTTGTAGGCAATCCTGGTGCGCTTATTGGCACGACAGTGATCAAGGAATGTACAACAGACAATGTACAACAGACTTTTCATAAATGTTGATACATAAATGTACGAATGTGTGCGTGTGTGTAGGCGTGCGTACCTGTTTTGCTTGGCTTTGTAAACCGTTTGCTGCGCCTTTGCTTTTGTTTGAGTGTGTTGCCATTGCTAAAAGGATGTTTGATGTCTGTAGATTTGAAACCGTTGTACGGATAAGCCATCATGGCAATTTCTCTTTTTGTCTGTCTCATCGAGCCGTTCAAGCTTTTGAAACAACTGTGGGTTGCACTGCACTGCACTCGGATGCATCTTTTACGAGTAGCATATTGCCAGTAACTTTTAGATCAGACTATGATGACGCTGGTTATTTTAGTGTCAACTGTGTCGGTATGACGCACTCTTCTTCGCCATGGCTTTCCGAGTAATTTTGTTGTGGACTCCTGTGTCGCTTGCTGACCTTCACTGTCCACTGAATAGATATTGCCTGACCGGCTGTAACTAGCGGAAAGGTTTAATCGCCCATCACATTAATCACCGAATCTCTTGTTTATTTCCGAAAGATCGTGGTCATGGTCATGGTTACAGAAGTTCTACGCCTCATGGCTGACAGCGTACCGGAACATAACCAACTGGTATGACCTCGAATATTTATCCAACCAGATCAGCGTGGTGAAGTCCATCCACTGCGCTTCCTATGCCCTCGAGTTACCATGCAATGTGCTTTTTGTCAGATGTAAAAGATGTGTCAGTGGAATCAAGGATTTTTCATGAAACGTCAGCGGAGTTTGGCACGCCAATACCTCTGTCCCATGTAATAGCCCGCTGAGGTTCAAAAACCCAGCCTGGGCCGCCATCAACATGCGACTGTTTAAAAAGCACAAGCTAATTTTATACTGCGCATCAATTAAAGTCACACATAAATGGGTTCATTTCATCCGGTCGTTCCTCTAATGCAGCGGTTCCCCAACCTTTTAGGCTGTTACCCCTAAAACGAGTTCAGTATGAACTATTACTCCCTTCCCAATTGTTTCAAAAACAAATTATCCCTTAGCCACTGCATAACTTTTCTTTAAAATGTAGGTAAATTTGTTTTTAATGAATTTCAGTTACGTAAACAGAAACAATAACTACTTTTTGGAAATTTCTGTTAATAAATCAAGAGATACTCTAAATTCTTGAGACGCTTGATATGGTTTATTTTCAATAAACACCTTAACCTTTTATACAGTTTAAGCTAATGTACAAAGTAAGCCCTGTTCAAAGCTAAGTCGGTTTCTTATTCGTTTCATTGCTGAGAATAAAACATTTATTTATCTATTGCAGAAAATCCACTTTTATACCAGAAGTTTACGGCAAATGGCGTTTGAGAGAATAATGGTTATTCGCCACCAATGTTTGCCCAGTATGTTGCGGGTTGTGTGTTTTTGAAAGCTGGATTCAATGCGCTGTTTTCACGAAACCAAAGGGATGTTGAATTGGCTTCAATTGCAGTTTCTGTAAATATTCCTCCACTGTAAAAGGTCTTACCAATCATGCATTTAATTGGTGAGTTTCCAGAACAGGATAATAGTTTCCTACAATTAATGCACTCATTTGCTTTTGCTTAACATCCACACTCCAAACCATATGTTCAAAAGTTAGTGAAATCTGCGACATCAACCTCAAATGCTGGAATTGTTCCTGTGGCGGGAAGTGCTTGCCTAACTCAAGAAATCATCGACGAACGAACCTATAAAGGCGCTGTTATAACGTTTGCTTTCGCTCTGCTCTCTGCCACTGACAACTGTTGTACTGCTTACCTTGCTGCCCTGTGAGACTGCGACTGTATGACTTCTCAATCACGCGCCCAGCCAACCTAAGGAATACAGAAGTCCAGAACTCGGTACATAGAGTGTACATCTACAGGATAGGTTAACTCCATCTATAGGTAAACAAAACATGCTAATTTGGGAGATCAAGATCACGCACTCTTCTGCGTTTGGTTTTCAGCCAGTGTGAGTGAATTCCGCTCCAGGGGTTTATCATATTGACGGAATAGTTCGGTTCCTCTGACGCGGGCTGGCAGTTGTTGGCCGATCAATGCTCGCTCGATTCCCAAATTCAGCGGAAAGGTCAAAAGTCCGTAGCACGCCCGTGCTGATGACCTTCGCATGTAGCGGACAGCCTACATCTCCGCTTACGCCTCTATTAGGTACCATCAGCGGTGCAACGGTGCAGGCATTTATTATTATTATTATTATTATTAGAGGTAATAGCATTTATTAGATGAAACGTTATACTGCCCAAAGCATTCACTGCTCGTTTGTCAATATTAAATAATTCTCAATGATTAGCTAGTTGGATGATCTGAGAAGGATGATTCTATTCACACTATGGTTTCGTGATAATGATAGCCCAAATATTCTAATTAATTTTACCCCTCGCAAACTCCAATTATACCCCTTTGTAGATAATTACCCCTTGGTTGAGAACCACTACTCTAGTGGTATCCATTTGAGTTTTGTTCTCACCATCCCAGATCAATTATCTACTTGGTGTCATCCTGGCGATCCTTTTCTGAGCTGGATAGGAGACTTTCTCGTGCAACGTCACCTGAACGTGAGGGTTAGAAGCAACCTGACAGAATCCATCGAAGTTCAATGCGGCGTACCTCAGCGCTCTGTACTTGGACCCCGCCTGTTCCTGGTCTACATAAATGATCTCGCGAGTGTGCTATCTTCTAACTGTTTGCTATTTGCTGATGACCTAAAGGTATGGCGCACTATAGCTGCAGTGGAGGATCACACATTCTTACAGGAGGACCTGGACAAAGCGGACACATGGTCCATCGAGAACATGCTGCATTTCAACATCACCAAGTGCAAAGTTCTCAGTATACGGCACAAGAGTACGCACAAGTACCGCCTAGGACCACACATTCTACAGCGGGCTTCTCACGAGTGCGATCTCGGTGTGATAGTTCAAGATGACCTCGGTTGTTCCAGGCAGACTGAAAAGGTAGCTAAGAAAGCGAACCAGTACCTCGGCCTTCTTCGCAGAGCCTTCGGGAAGTTTGACCCTTCGATCTTTCCAAAAATGCTTAGTGCGTACGTGAGGCCGCACGCGGAATACGCTATCCAAGCGTGGCAACCCTGGCTCAAGCACCATCTCACCGCACTCGATGCTGCACAAAGTAGGGCAACGAAGAGCGTCAGAGGTTTGATCAGCCTCCCCTACCCACTCAGGATGAAGACCCTCAAAATATACCGTGGACGTTATCGGCGTCTAAGGGGCAATCTCATAATGGTGTACCAGATTCTGAGAAACCCCAACCACCCATGCCATTCCCTTCTAATACTCAGTCAAAACACCTCGCTAAGAGGTCACCAGTTTAAGTTAGTCACGCAGTACAGCCGCCTGGAATGTCGGCGAAACCATTTCTCCCTTCGAGTGGCACAGCCTTGGAACGCCCTCCCGGAACATGTAATTAATGCACCCACCCTATCCCTTTTCAAAAAACGCCTTGACGATAACCTGTCACATTTACACTACGTGCTATAGCTCATGACCACCAGCTGCTGGCACTAATGCACAACAGACAGGGGATAGTGCCATGACCCTACTCGAGAATGATTCATTCCAAACGCCTTGCACGAAATTCGATAAACGCTACTATTATAGAAACTGGATGTCTGTATCCTGTGGACCCAAGATACTTGCACACGAGTAAGCGTTGTCCTTGCTATCTTTTTTATTTTTCTCGCCTATGTTGTAAACAATAACCACTCCCCTTGTTGCTTTGTGTGCGTACATTCTCATTTCAAACTCCATTTATACGACAGTGCAGTTACATCTGTAAGCGCCTGAACTGACGACTCCATTATCCCTTCGCTATCTTCTTTTTGTCACGCTAAACACCCTACGGGACATGTCAAGCACCTGCTTTTTTACCCGTTATAAATCATTGTTCATTGTTCACTATCCTAATGACACGCGTGATCAATTCTACACTCAGCTATCCTCCGTGATACGGTCTGCGCCGAGGAGTGACCGACTATTTCTGCTGGGTGATTTCAACGCGCGCGTTGGGCGTGATGCATCGGTGTGGGTAGATGTTACTGGTTCGCATGGCATTGGTTCAACGAATGCCAACGGTGATAGGCTGGTCTCACTGTGTACCACTCATGGCCTGACGATTACGAACACTCGGTTTGCACTGAGTGCGAGTGATATAGCAACTTGGACGCACCCACGGAGTGATCACGCTCACCTGCTCGACTATATCATCGTACGTCAGTGTGATATGTGTGAAGTGCGCACGACACGTGTACTGCGTGGAGCTGAGTGTGGCATTGATCACAAATTGCTTCCGACCAAACTGTACATATATTTTCGGAAATTTATGTATTGCACTGCCACCGTGAATCAGCGTAAATTTAACAATCTTTCCCCCGGTACTGGGGCGAAACGTAATGAGCTGGAGAAGGCGATGACTGCACGCCTGTGTGATGTGGACTGCATAGCCACAGTGGGCGACCTGTGGCACCACATTCGCGACCAGGTGACAGGTGCTGCCGAGGAGACCATGGAGCGCGCAAACTGTAAGCGGCCTGATTGGTTTGATGACAACAATGCGACGATTGGCGCATAGGTGTGTGAGAACAATGCAGCATTTGCTGCACATGTGGCAGACCCCAGTGACTTGGAGAAGAAGAGTCAGTTTCGTAAACTTCGACGGCGACTGACCCGAGAGATCCGTCGCATTAAAGATGCATGGTGGACGGAGAAGGCGAAGCAGATGGAACGATATGCCGAACGTTGCCAACACAAGCAATTCTTCGACTCCTTGAAGGTGGTGTATGGTCCGAGATTGGATCCGCTGAGGACGCTGATCGATGGTAGTTCAAGCGCTACTTGCATGCAAACTGCAGATATAACGCAGATCTGGCGAAAAGACTTTGACTGTCTCTTCAACAACCGTTCAGAGATCGACTGGCCTACATTGAACGGCCTCAAGCAGCACGATGTCAAGACGAGTCTGGCGGACACGCCGACACTGGATGAGACGCAGAGAGCAATTGCTCAGCTGCGAGACGGCAAGTGTTCCGGTGCCGACGGGATCCCGCCTGAAGTATTGAAACAGGGCGGACCCGCGTTGTTGACTGCGCTGCACTACTTGGTGCAACGCATATGGATTGAGGAGGAGGTTCCTCCTGAACTGAAGGATACCCTTGTGCTACCACTGTACAAGGGTATAGGGAGCAAGCAATGTTGCACGAACTATCGTGGTATCAACTTGCTGTTGTGTGGGCAAGGTGATTGCCCGAATCCTGCTCAACCGCCTCGTCAGACAGTTTGTGGAACCTAACGTGGCGGAAGAGCAGTGTGGATTCCGTTCGGGTCGCAGCACTACACATATGGTGTTTGCGGCTCGTCAGTTGCAGGCGAAGTGCAGAGAAAGATACCAGCCGTTGTACTCGCTTTTTGTTGATTTCACCAAGGCATTTGATACGGTGAACCGCGAGGCATTGTGGCTAGTATTGGGTGAGTGTGATTGCCCGCGTAAATTTGTAAGTGTAATTGAGTGTCTGCACAGTGGTATGCGAGCGAGGGTGCAGCTGAGTGGAGAGACCTCGGATGACTGCAGTTGTATCTGGTGTGAAGCAAGACTGTGTCTTAGCTCCTGCCCTGTTTAATATCTATCTTCATGCAATGATGTATTGTGCTTTTGATGCGGCTTGTGCTTACGGTGTTCGTGTGGAGCACCGTATTGATGGTGGGTTGTTGAACATCCGTCGTTTCGATGCGAGAACTCTAGTATCTGAGACAACTATCCGTATGTTGCTGTTTGCTGACGACTGTGCGTTGTTTTCACACAGCGCGGATGAGTTGCAGCATATGACTAGTGTTCTGGCTTCGACCGCGGCGAAATTCGGGCTCACCATCAACACAAGCAAAACTGTCTGTCTGTTTCAGCCTTGACCGGAGGTGCAATCTTCAATATTGCCGCGAGTCAGCATTGGTGCTGAAGTATTGGAAACCACCTCCCGCTTCAGCTACCTTGGGAGTATGATGTCGACTGATCAGCAGATACACAGTGAGCTTCGTATCCGCCTGTCGAAGGCAACGGCGGCATTCGGGAAGCTTGAGTACCGAGTGTGGAACAACCATCAGCTTACCATTGGCATGAAGCTGGTGGTGTACAAATTCATGGTGCTGTCCGTTCTTCTATACGGCAGTGAAACGTGGACGATGTACCGGCGGGATGTGCGATATCTTGAGCGGTTCCAACAGCAGTGCTTGCGACGGATTTTGCACATCTGTTGGGACGACAGAGTTGCGGACACGGAAGTGTTGCGACAAAGTGGAATGTATGCAGTGGATTGCGTGGTTTTGCCGAGGCACCTTAGGTGGCTCGGTCATGTGTGGCGTATGGATTCGACGCGGATACCGAAACAACTCTTATACGGTCAGCTGAGTATAGGGAAGCGGCACGTGGGGAAACCAAAGTTACGTTACCAGGACATGATCAAAGTGAGCCTCTTGCTTTCTAATCTTGATTGCAGATCATGGGAATCGAATGCGGTCGATCGGCGTGCATGGCGCGATCGAATCACGAAGGCAGTTGCCGAGGTGCAGGAGAAAGCCCACATGCATGAAGAGAAGAAGCGGCAAGTGCGGAAGCGGCCAACACCGATGGGTTGTATTCCAAGGACCGCGAGCGCATGGTGCTGTAGCACATGCAGTCGCGAGTGCCTGAGTCAGGCAAGCCTAGTGAGCCATGAGCGAAACCACCCTGGACAACCACTGAATCGACGACGGGTCCTGCAGAGAACGTAGGCAGAAATGACGCAGCGTTTGTAGGTACGCTGCATTCGATTAACTATCCGTGTGCTTGCATGCTAAGTCTGTTTATTTCAGGTGGGTGGGTTTTCGATTTCTTCCTAATGCTTTTCTTTCTCAAATAAATGTCTACCTGTACGCTCTTCTATAAACCTGCACACCTCGCTTAAGCCAGTTGTAGTTAATTTCGATAGCATTTTCGTTTTTGTGTAATTTCCGTAAAATATACTTTCTGACCTCGTGAACTTAGCTCGGATCCTTCCTTAGCAACTTATTTCGTATGCTCATTAATTTAAGACTTTTGTCACGTTTCATTATGCATTCCACGGTTTAGTTTCTTTGTTATCTCTCTCGCAAGTGACTGGCTGTTGCTTGATATCCCCGGTGTGGCTGCGCTTGATGTGCATATTGATAAGGTGCCTACCTGTCTATTACCCATTACCTCGTCCATACTGGCTCTAGGAGACAGTTGGTCGTTGCTGGAGGGGACGGGGTGCACGGTTCTCGAGGTCGTGTTAGGATCAAAGAATGGTTCCATGCACTCAGTGTGGAGTGGACTACGGTACAGCCACCGCATCGTGTGTGCGCTTGATTCCCAAATACAGTGTGCTTGTGTTTGCCTGTGAAGGACGGTGGGCCGGCTCCGTTGATGAAACGTGGCTCCCATCCACATGCATCCTAGTCTTATTCCTTCGGGTTTACACTGGATATGGGGTGTGTGGTTGGAGCTGTAGGTGGTGCAGCGCAAGCCACCCATAGTCCCTCTGTAGGCGCAGGCGTCCTGTGGCTAGTCACAGTGACAGTTAAATCCGAAACCGGATGCCGCCAACCAAATATATATATATATATATATATATATATATATATATATATATATATATATATATATATATATATTGAACACTTGACCAATTATACAATTGGCAGAGTGCCCAATATACGAAAAGTACACTAAAACGATCGTGAAGAGAAAGAAAGGGAAATAGGTGTTAGACGTAAGTTAAGTTAGTAGAGTCCCACAACACGTCCGTCATTGTGCACGGTACTTTACCACGTCCGTGAGGGATTCCAGCCATGTGGGCTCGTAATCCTTCCGCCTACAGCCAGGTAACCGAGAGATCACGACCGCGGCCAAATTTGGAGTCAGCGCGTTTATCCTTCTGGCCTGTCATACGCTGACCAACTTGTCTTCTCTTCCAGCCGACTTGGGTGCGCGCGAAGAACGCACGGTGAAGTAAACGCTCAGTAGGCATGTGAAGTACGTGCCTAAGACACCATAGCCTGTGCCAAGGAATTATGCGGAATAGCGGCCGGCAAATTCCGTATGATCTGAAAATCCTTCGAAGAACATCCTCATTCCACTAGCAATGTTCCGAGAGCAGCGGTGATCATACAGAAAGCATATAAACATCCTTTACGAGAACTGATCAAGTCTCGCAACCGTAGAGCAGGACAGCTCTCATTGTAGACTCTGCCCTTTAAGGAGAGATTCAATTCCCGTCAACGCCAGAGATAGCGGAGATTAGCAAAAGCAACCCGAAACTTAGAGACGCACAAGGATACATCATCCGTTAAACCATTAGCGCAGAAGCAGCTTCCGAGATAAGCAAACTTGTCTACGACTTCCAGCGAGTAACTCGAAAGAGTAAGGGTAATATCAGCTCGTTACCAAGCTCGTAGGTAGACCAAGCACTTCGATGGGGCGAAGGACATTCCAAACTTGGAAACAGATACCTTCAACCTACACAGCATATTTTGGGCGCGTGTGAGGAATCGCAAATTACGGTGATGTCGTCTGCATACTCCAAGTCGCGAAGTCGGTTCTCCGGAGGCAGCTTAGAGTTGCTGGATTCGCAATTTGCCAGAGCACTCTCCAGTATGTCACGCATAGCAAAATTGAACAGGAAGGCTGACGTTGGGCGGCCTTGTCTCACGCCCCTGGTACACTAAATGGGGCGAAATTCCGCTGCACCCCCGCACTCGGTCCGAGAAGAGTTGACATGAACGAAGTTGACATATTTATCGGGCACTCTAGAGAGCAGGTCGGTCGACTGCGTCAAACGCGGCCCAGCGTTTGACGACGGCCGAGTACTTGGCGGAGCGAAAAGATGTGATCGATACAACTCCGACCGGAGCGGAACCCAGCTTGCTCTTCGCGTATGCTCCGTTTGCGTAGCAAGCTGAGCCCCTTTAAAAGCAGGACAGGGAGCCCTTTGGATTCAACGCAGATAAGAATACTCCCTCTGTGATTTTGACGGTAAGTCCGCGAACGCTTTCTAAAGACGGACAGGATATCCGCTAGATTCCAATAATAAGAAATTGCTTCAGTGAGCCACACCACTTGGAGAAGGAAAGTTAGCTTCCAAACCAGTGATGGGTCTCCATCTTTGACAACAGCCTGAGGGAGTTCGTCTGGGATTGGAGCTTTGTAGCGCTCTAAGTGGCAAATCTCATGAGTAACCTCAGTCTTAGATGGTGGTGAAGCGTCTACACACCAGACGGCACTCTGAATTCCTGAGTGAGTACTCGCCTGTGCTTCTGGCCGGTTAAACGGCGGCCATGAATGTTCGGCCAAACGCTCAACTAGACGTTGTTGACAGCGATTAGCTCACCAGTGATTTAGCACAAAAATCCGTCTACAGCCTTTCGCCGCCAGTAGATCGGAACAGGAGTAAAGGTTTTCTGAAATTCCTAGAGGTGACCGCTGGCTCCATCTACTTGACCCGCCGCATTCACCAAAATTTACGATCATCCCGGAAGATCCGTTTGAGTTCAGCTTCCGTGGCCCTGCGCAGTAAAATGGTTCCCAACGCCGGCAAGAATTACTCTACGAGTTTCGAGAAACTGGAGAGATTGTGCAGTGAGCCAGTGGGTGACAGGACTACTGGTGAAATTACAGACTAGGTTTGCAGAGTTATGCATGGCGCTCTGGATGTGTGCGCAGTGCGTTCCAACGTCTTAGCGTCATGTGCTCTTTAGATTTGAAGCAGTCGCGTCCCCAAATGCGCTGAAAACATTTGGGACAGAAAACTTAGCTGCGTCAAGCCGTTTCCAGCGACTCTGTTGCTAGCCACCAAAACGTAGAGTGGTCTTAGCGCAGACAAGCTCATGTTCAGAAGTGAGGTAAGTACTCCAGATCGAATGTTTAGTTTTTGGAATACCCGTCCTGTGTCTTGGATCACAACACACAATCTCAATTGTGGCCTCTGCTGATTTTGAAGTCAGCCTCTGTCAATACAATCACTGGGACCGCCACCGAAGTGGAGGGTTTCGGTATGTTTCTCCCATCCTTGCACTCCATGACAGACCGCTTTCATCCTGGTTTGGACTCATCAGCTAGAGATAGCAGAGTTGGAAGTGGAACTCGGTGCATAGCGCTTGGCGGCTATCGCCATGATCACAAGGCCATTGAGCTCCGCGACCAATGCTTGACCTAACGGTTAGCAGTTGAACTTCAGGCTCTGCTCGCGGAGCTTAATGGCCCAGTGATCACGCCAATCGCCGCCAACCACCATTTGCAGAGTTCCACACCCAGATCAGTCTATCTCTTCTTGACGCGTACAAATCAGGACGGAACCGGTCGGTTGTGGAGTGAAGTGAAGGGGGAAAGCAACACGTAAACCCTCAAGTCCAGCTCGTTTTGAAGTCCTGTATGCAGCCCCGCTAGCGATAACTAATGACGAGAAGGTCACTTGGTGTCCACGACTGACCAGGTGATGGGAGCCCCACGGTTACGCGGTGGCGCCTGGATCTCTAAACGCTATTACTCAACAGAAAGGGGCCATGATCTGCGCAAGGCTGAAGTTGGTGATCACCGTTGTCTGTTTTGCTAATACCATGGCCATGCTGACCAGAGAGTTCACGCTCGTCAACCTCAAGGCTGGTGACCTGTGTGTTCAATTCCCCGGCAAGCATCAGGATGTCCGTAATGCGCTTTATCTGAGGTCGGAGAGTTGATAGTATAACTATTCTTTAACTGAATGAGGGCTGCAGTCTGTGGGAGCCTAGGCTGCTACAATAAGTAATTAACGTCTGCTGGCTCTGCGGCTGGACAGTCGCACTGAGGTTTCAAGTCGGATAGTGCAGAGACGACCGCTGACAGGGAACCAGTTTAGTAGCGCGACCTCAGCAAGTGTGCTCAACGCAATCCTCACGCCGGCAAGATCAGTGGCTTCGGTAGTTGCGTTCCCAGATTAGCGCAGTGTGAAAATGCCACCGGAGATCGTAGAAGTTGAAATCAGTGGTAGCGTCGTGCCAGGTACTTGTAACCTGGTTTCAGCGAGGCAGCAAACATCAATGGCAGTAGTCTCATGTGTACGAGCAAGTGCTGCTTGTGATCCGAGTTGCATCAGCGCCCGAACGTTAAATGTTGCAAGGATAAATCGGGAACGGAGTGCTAGAAAAGGTTTGTCAAAAATACTAAGACCTAAGTTTCACATCTGTATGGCGCGAACACTCGCCCAAGGCGGCACAGTGTTCTGCACTCGGAAACGGAGGAGGTTTACCAAGGATAGGGAAGTTGAACAAACATAGAATAAAGTAACTGAACAGTGGTGCGGTGGAGCGAGATATGGCATGTTCGGTCGCCAGTAACTCGGCCGAGGAAAGCATTTCCAGAGAGCAGAGAGAGAGAGAGAGAGAGAGAGTAAGCGCAGAATCGCTGAAACGTTGATCCATAAGTTGTGTTGGCGTGCTACCTCTCGGTTGCCAAGGCCAGAGAAGAGAGCTGAGTTAGCGGACACCACACGGAGCCTTAGGTCATAAAGACCTGACACGCAAGACAGCGAGGTGATTGACGAACATGGCGAACCTTTTGGAGCCGATTACCATAGTGAGAATAACACGATTTTCTAGGGACAAACTATTCAGGACGCCCAAAGAGCCCGATTGAAGCTGCACGGAGAGCAGGAGAAGTTCCCTTAACAAAAGAAACTTGCTGGCGAGCACGAATTTTAATGACTCCAGGTGCCTCATACGTCTTTGTAGAAGTCGGTGGCCATCGAGCGTAATTTTCCGCTCTCTGCTGGATATTCATTTCTGGTCGCAGAAGTAGGTGATCAATGACCATCTAAACGGTCACAGTGGCTTTAACACAGCGTCCTACGAATTCCCAGGGTATTTAAGGAGGAACTACCTGACCAGCCCAGAAGCCCACACGATCTAGGACGCTGCCGCTGTTGGTCCGCAACTGCTTATTCATGTCGACTGCGAACAGCCAAAACTTATTTACAGTTACTTTCGCAAGAAAGTTATTCCGCGATCTGCAAACTGGGGACGCGTTCGGTGGCGTACAGCTGCGCTGAATCAACAAGTGGTCGGTTCAATTTCATTAGACATTGCGAATCTGTGTACTAGTCTTATGAACACTAGGTATGAGATTGATTTGCGGATTGTAGTCCTGTGTCATTTCGATCACTGGTACAGCATCAAAAGTGGAGACGTGCTGGGCGTTTTCGGCTCTAAAACCTGTACACTGGTGCATTTCCAAGAGATGCGACAAGCAATAGTTTTGGGAAGCGTTTCCTTTATGATACAGTGGTCTGGGATTGATTCCGTGCTCCTGTTGTCTGTTTGAAGAGTCCAGAAACGGAGAAAACTGATCGTGGATCCCAGTGTCTGAAGGGAGCGCACCTTACTTGTCTCCTATACTCTGGGGCGGTGCTAGTTGACAGAGATGGATCTACACAAGCGACATCAACGAGAGTAAATGCGATCGATCATTCAAGCTATAGATGTGACAGTTGCAGATACCTCTAGATACGGTCCTGTTTAAAGGTCTGGTGAAGTGTTGGCGACTATTCATTGAGGAGGAAAGCATCATTGCCCTCTCAGACTCTTCGAGAACAAGTGAACGTCCGAAGGGCGACGGGTGAGTGATGCTAAGAGGCAATGGAACTTAGCCAAATGCTTTGGATATTCAATACTATTCCAAGCGTGACCGTCCATAGAGTGAGATAGCACCATAGATCGGAAACAGTTGGCTCTTATGTGCAAGTTCGTCAACATGCTAAGTCGTTTGGACACTAGTCACGCAACTATAATGCTGCAATAACAGTAATCCATGACATCATTTGCCCGTCATGTTAGTTATTAGGTTATTTTCATGCAACAAGTGATATCCGGATTCATACAATGCAGTGTTAGATTTATTAAGAAGAATGGTGAAAGTCTTCTTGAGATAAAATGTGGTTCACGGTTGGAACAAATTCTTGCCTTGATTGGAAGCACCCCTGTAGAAGCCTTTATAAAGAGCTTGGATAAGTTTGGATCAGACCTTTTTCCGGAATTTTGTAAGCGTATTGACAATTGTCAAACCACGTAGTCCGTGCTCCAAGAAAGCACACGTGTTGCTCTTGTTTTAGTTTCCTTTCTTTTGCAGAAGCAAGGGAAGCAACCCAAACGTCGAAGTACTATAAGCACTCGTTTGCTTACCGGCACAAGAAACAGGACGCTCGTTAGACTGGAGCCTATTTCGTCCTAGGAATCTGACTTTACCTGACCTATTTGATAAAAAAAACGTTAATTCCACTGGATAAACAATCACCGCTGGCTTTGGTCGCATTCGCGTGGCATCTTGTTACACTAGATGACGTATCTGATCACCTGACACTTCCTGTCTGCTTGCCATATTCGCACGTTCCCTCACAGCAAGGTGGTTGATTTCGTGACTCATAAGAGCGCACAAGTGGTTTACTCCAACAAAAATGCCCTAGAAGTTGCAAACTGTGACAATACTTAAGCAACCCATAGTGGGTTCTCCAAGTCCAACTTTGAATACCTAACTTTATATTATTTACCATACATCTGGCTCGCTATTTGTACTCCTAACTTAAAGGCACAAACTGTGTTTATCCTAAGACTAATTCGAGAGTTTTCTTGCTCTTTCCGTTCCGCCTACTGAGATCAAGTGTAGTACCTGATAGGTTTACAAATATCGCAGGAAAGCAAAACCGACTGCTCGTTTCTTCGGTTCTCTTGAAAACACATGTGTGATATGAACCCAGGCGTATTTCATACGCCGTCCATATGCCACCTGTCCAGATAAATGCCAAATGCAAACGCTCACGTGCACAGCTCTATTAACTAGGGCAACCTCTGAAAACGGACTCACTCAAATACTGTTCCCTGATGCACGATTGGCACCAGTGTTCCACGAATACGTTTTTATTGCTTCAAAGCAGATACACGAGTGCCACACATAGTTTATTAGTAGCTTTTGTGGAGAGAGTACGTTGAGATGAATAGATGCAACTTACGGTGGACGTATCAAGAGGCGATTGCGCGAGAGAGTGCCAGCGGAAGGCGGACGATGAGCGATTGGTTAGCACTAGGGGTCGGCTAACTCTCGAACCCAATCGGACCACATTGAAATCGCAATCCGGCTGATCGACCTCCAGTTCAGTTGTCTATACAAGAGAGCGCCACATGTTGACAAGTTCTGGACGTACCACACAAACTTTTGTATTAAAACAGACTACTTAGAAATAGGAACAGCCTACTCATAAACTCAGAATACCGCCCCGTCTGCCGGTTAGTTGTAATGTAAAATAGACTAGATGCGTTAGATATTAGCGAACGATTAAATGAGGGTTAATATGCATGCAAGTTTGGATTTCAGGCTTGGGAAAAATGCAAATACGAGATGTTAAAGCTTACACGAAATTCCGCTTCCACTTGAAGCCAAAGTGGTGAATCCGGCAAAAAGTCGACGTCACACGGTATTCGCTCAATGTATTGACCCGCATGGGAACAGCTTAAAGAGACGTTAATGGAAATTTCCTGTCCAGGATCAACACGTCCAGTATTTGGTTCAAATGAAACAATGGGGACTTCAGTATTCGAGCCATTGAGGTTGCTTGACTCTGGAACCGACTCCGAACCATCTATGCCCATTGAAGCATCCCGTGAATTTGAAAACCATGGCAGGTACTCCATGGTTTCACGCGTGCCGTCCTTAAGTCTATCGCGAGCGGTCCCCCTATGAACTGATTTCCAGGTGAATGTAGCGTCCCTTTCTTATCTAATGTACCACATATTACACCATCCTACTACCTCATTTATCACTCCAAACATCTAAAAATATCTTAAACAAAACTTAATGTCAAACTCATCTATATATAATCCAATACCTACTCTCTCTCAATCATCCGTACTATCCTACACTAATTTTAATACCCCATTAAATACATCTAAACCCCCTATTCAACCATTCAATTCACTTATTAAATAATCCCAATCCACCCCAACCACCACAACATAAAAAATTCCCCCCCAACACCCCACTTTCCCCTAACTCTCAATACATACACCCCCTAACCTACCAAAACCCACAAACCCCCTATAAATCAACAAAAACACCACCAAACCCCCCACACACCCCAACCCACACAACAAAAAACACCCCCCATCACTCATCCCCCCCCCCCCTACACACCCACCCCCACGCCCCCTACCAACCAACCACTACCAACCATCCCTACCCACCACCCCCCCCCTACCCCTCCCCACCAATATGTTTCACCTCACCCCTCCATTTGTAATCCCCCCCCCCCCCCCCTCCACCAGTGACACGCTATCTGCAGGTTAACCTAGTGAATTGCAACTGTTTCAGAAAGCTGGGAGCTCGGGTTGAGAATTCAGTTGCTCATTTGTTCGCCGAGCTGGGAAATTTGTTTGCAAACGTTTCATCGCCATGCAAGGCGACATCATCAGTACGTCGAGATGTGGAGTGTAATCTCGCTGATTGAATTGTCGATCCGTGATCGGTGTGCAGATGACTTTTCCAAAGGGACGGCTTCGATCTGTGTCCCGTGATCTCTATCCATTTCCCCGTGGCGGAAGTCGTCACTCTGGTTGTTCCTATTCAAGTGGCCTCTCATAATTTCTCTAAGTTCTCTCCGTAGGATGGGTTAGTAAACTGGGTCAATCTCGATATACATGTTGGTCGAGTCTTCTGTTGAGAACCACGCTTCCAGGAGCTCACTTCCTCTTCTTGTTTCACCTCATGCCAGGACTTCTGTTTTGGCCCAATCAAAGCTGTGTCCCTTTTCATCCACCTGTGCAGAGACTAGCGATGATGCATAGTGCCTTTTGCATGCTCATTTGTACTCTCTTCATCGTGTTGATAATTTTCTACCTGTTTGGCCAACATAGTCCTTTTCGCAATTTCTACAACTTATTCTATATACAACATTACTTTGCTCATGAGCTTCCAGTTTCTCTTTCGGTTTCCACAGAGTTTTCCTCAATGTGGCAGTTGGTTTGTATGCTACGATGGGGTGATGTTGTTTGAATAGTCTTGCTGCCATTTCGGATATATTCTTCATACAAGATAAAACAACGTGTCTCTTCGTCGTTGGTGTAGGCTGTCTGTTTGTTTCGTTGTGGTTCAGACACCTACGGATGAAGCTTCGCAGGTATCCATTGAGTTGGAAACATTTAAACAGATGCTTCTCTTCTTGTTGCTTTGCCTCCGCGGTACTGCTGTGTGTCTGCACTCCACCAAATAGTGTCCGCACCCAGCTTACTTTGTAGCATTTCGGGTGGTTACGGTTGAAGTTCAGAATTTGGTCCGTATATGTCCATTTTCTGTAAACTGATGTTTGCAGCCTCCCTTCCATGGTTCTGGTTACTCATACATCCAGGAAAGGTAGTTGGTTTTCCTTCTGCATTTCGATCGTAAACCGGATGTCTTCATTGGCGTTGTTCAATAGCTGCTGTGCGACTGTAACTTGATTGCGTTTGATGATCACAAAACTATCGTCAACACATCGGACCCGCAGTTTCGGATTACTGGGTGGGAGTACATCTCCCTCTAATTTCTGCATTACCATCTCCGCAATGAGTCTCGATAAAGGTGATCCCGTTGGCGCGGCTTTCAATTGTTCGTAGATCTTCCCGTTGAAAGAGAAGTAGGTTGACAGACATAACTGGAGTAGCTTGCATACGTTCTCCGTCGTCATGTACCTGATTGGTTGTTCACTGCTGTTCAGCCGTTCTGTGATGACTGTTGTTGCCATCTGTAAGTTGACAGACGTAAAGAGGGCAGTCAAGTCGAAAGATATCATTGTTTCATCATCATCTATTCGCAGGTCTTTGAGCTTTTGTAGAAATTGCTGGGCATTATTAATGGAATATTGTGATCCACAGGTCAGATGTTTGAGGCGTCTCCACATTTTTTTTCGCCAAGTGGTAGGTGGGTGTTCCTGGTAGTGACACGATTGGTCGTAACCGTGCACTGCTCGCCATTGAGATGACTACGTTTGCAGGCAAGCCTCTACAAGGCAACACCTCTTCTTCCTTTATGTATGCCTGAGAAGAGACATTCTTCCCCGCAGTATTCGCTACAAACCGCCCATTGATCATCCACAAGCGTGGGCAGCCGCTCGGCAATTTGGCAGCCGAATGGTACGGCTGATGATCACTGACGCTCACAATCGACTCAAGAAATATGAACGATGTCTGGACGAACATCAGTCAACCTGTCTTCAAATTATTGGACAACAACTAACAGACAACTTGGCGCTGCAATATAACATCGAGCGACATACGCTAGGACAAAGAAGCATACTGCACATTTCGTTAAGTTATCAAAACTGACCTCTGGTAAAGACAGAACTACTAGCAATAGCTGGATCAGAATTTTGTCTAACCGACAAATTAACGAATCGGAACAGCAAGTCCTCATCAAGGGACTAAACTGGAACTTCAGAGATACAGCGACTGCAGACTTTCTGGCAGCATTCGAAAGCGCTCTATAATCCAATGGAATGGAGGAAGAGACTCGAAAGCAAATAAGACACACTATTGTTCCAGCTATAATGCGCAACTGGCAATACAATGCCTTAAGCAGACAAGAAAAGCAGGCAATAAAATTCTTGAAGCCTGATGAAACGATCATCATCCTGCCGGCAGACAAGGGACGGATGACTGTTATAATGGATAAATCGGATTACGCTGAGAAAGCTTTACGTCTCTTGAACGACACAATGACCTACAAGTGTATTGACACCGATCCAACCTCACAACTGACAAACAAATTAAACAGAATTTGAAACAACTTCAAGAAACGAATCAAAGCACGAAGGAGGAGAGCGAACGAATGAGAGCCTGTGTCTAGAGCATCGCGCAATTATATGGACTCCCAAAGGTACACAAAGGTGAGGCACCCTTACGACCGATCGTGTCACTACCAGGAACACCCACCTACCACTTGGCGTAAGAAATGTGGAGACGCCTCAAACATCTGACCTGCGGATCACAATATTCCATTAATAATGTCCAGCAATTTCTACAAACGCCCAAAGACCTGCGAATAGATGATGATGAAACAATGATATCTTTCGACGTGACTGCCGTCTTTACGTCTGTCAACTTACAGATGGCAACAACAGTCATCACAGAACGGCTGAACAGCAGTGAACAACCAATCGGGTACATGACGACCGAAAACGTATGTAAGCTACTCCAGCTGTGTCTGTCAACCTACTTCTCTTTCAACTGGAAGATCTACGAACAATTGAAAGCCGCGCCAACGGGATCACCTTTATCGAGACTCATCGCGGAGATGGTAATGCAGAAATTGGAGGGTGATGTACTCCCACCCAGTGATCCGAAACTGCGGGTCCGATGTGTTGACGATAGTTTTGTGCTCATCAAATGCAATCAAGTTACAGTCGCACAGCAGCTATTGAACAACGCCAATGAAGACATCCGGTTTACGATCGAAATGGAGAAGGAAAACCAACTACCTTTCCTGGATGTATTAGTAAACAGAACCATGGAAGGGAGGCTGCAAACATCAGTTTACAGAAAATGGACATATACGGACCAACTTCTGAACTTCAACAGTAACCACCCGAAATGCTACAAAGTAAGCTGGGTGCGGACACTATTTGGTGGAGTGCGGACACACAGCAGTACCGCGGAGGCAAAGCAACAAGAAGAGAAGCGTCTATTTAAATGTTTCCAACTCAATGGATACCCGCGAGGCTTCATTCGAATGTGTCTGAACCACAACGAAACAAACAAACAGCCTACACCAACGACGAAGAGACGCGTTGTTTTACCTTGTATGAAGAATATATCCGAAATGGCAGCAAGACTATTCAAGCAACATCACCTCATCGTAGCATACAAACCAACTGCCACATTGAGGAAAACTCTGTCGAAACCGAAAGAGAAACTGGAAGCTCATGAGCAAAGTAATGTTGTATATAGACTAAGTTGTAGAAATTGCGAAAAGGACTATGTTGGCCAAACAGGTAGAAAATTATCAACACGATTAAGAGAGTACAAGTGAGCATGCAAAAGGCACTATGCATCATCGCTAGTCTCTGCACACGTGGATGAAAAGGAACACAGCTTTGATTGGGCCAAAACAGAAGTCCTGGCATGAGGTGAAACAAGAAGAGGAAGTGAGCTCCTGGAAGCGTGGTTCTCAACAGAAGACCCGACCAACGTGTATATCGAAATTGACCCAGTTTACTAACCCATCCTACGGAGAGAACTTAGAGAAATTATGAGACGCCACTTGAATAGGAACAACCAGAGTGACGAGTTCCGCCACGGGGAAATGGATAGAGATCACGGGACACACATCGAAGCCGTCCCTTTGGAAAAGTCATCTGCACGCCGATCACGGATCGACAATTCAATCAGCGAGATTACACTCCACATCTCGACGTACTGATGATGTCGCCTTGCATGGCGATGAAACGTTTGCAAACAAATTTCCCAGCTCGGCGAACGTGTGATCAACACTATCCTTCTGAATGTTCTCGGCGAAATTTAAATTTCTAGTTAGCTATCGTGGAAGTTAAGGAAACTTAAAATGTAGAGAAGCTTGGATACGTACCATATTTAAAATGTACTCATAAATGTCAGCGAATAGATGTCCTTTTACTCCTAGTGTACCTTTTGCGATGGTCACAATACAACAGGTAGATAAACGGGTGACATGCTTCAGAGATGAAACGGTTCCCTTCCATTTAAATTGTGACCCAAGTTGAGATGCTGTGTTGCAATTCAAGTACACAGATATCATGCCACAACACATACATAGCGAACACCAAAGGCTGTTACAGGATGCGAAGTTACGCATATGATCAAGTCACTATTGGTCATCATATACATTGAACGAATTGCTTTCGACTGGACATTGTGTGGCATGACCCGTGAGGTAAGTTACACGACGTAGCATGAGGGACTGGACTTAATTCTGCTACTATAACAGAGCGAAAGTTAGCAAAATGCATCAGTCATCGGAGCAACTATACACTTGGGTTCTTTGAAAGGGCCAATGATTTCATATTTTTCTAGTAATCCTTGAATATATACAACGGACAGGAGTTGTATGATCAACATACGTACCTCACGCTGAGGGTGTTGCTGCATCTGTCCTGCACCGCATCCGGGCTAGAGTGATTTACATTAAAGCTTGTTTCTCATCAGCTAAGGTCTGACTGGATCCATTTTACTTCATTTGCACATTTCTCTTAATCCTCAGCATATTCTTGATTACTGATGAGTAGGAGGAGTTCAGATGAAAGTTGACTGGTTCGTCTCAACAGCTCATTGGCGCGATGATCTAAGCAGCAATCTGGTAAAGTACGGACCCGGAAGGCGCACCTAACAGGGCGGAACGAGCAGCTCCTGCTTACGGATTGCTGCACAGATTGTTGCGCTTATGAGCTGTTGGGACGAACCAGTTAACCATTCTATGTTTTTGTGTGCGTAGTTTTCCTTTCATCTCTGGTGTTAATTGGTTGATTTCCATTGAATTACATTTACACTTGATCATGATCACCCTAACACTAGAACAGAATTAATGAGCCAATTTGTGTCGCCCAGTTCCGCCATTCTGCAGCATATTTACTCTCCAGTAGGTGTGTTAAGTTTGGTTCATATCCTGTGTTTTCTGTTCCATATTCCCTGTGTGGTTGCGCGTAAGATGAATGTTGACACGGTGCATACCTCACGAAAAACCGCTACCTCGATCCTACTGGCTACAAGAGGCAGTTGTTCGTTGCTTGGGAAGTCAGGATGCACGGTCCGCGTAACGGTGCTAGCCTCAAATAGTGGTTCCATCCATTGTGGAACGGGATACTGCTTTATGTACGCATACCGCCCCAGTTGGATAGGAATGTTGTTGTGCATGTGCATGAAGTGTGTGCCGGCTCCGTTGATGGAGCATGCCTCTCGACTATATTCCTTCGGGTTTACACCGAATATCGTGTGTATGAATGGAGGTGTAGGTGCTGCGGCGCAAACCACCCGTGGTCACACTGTAGGTGTAGGCGTCCTGTGGTTTTCCTACGGAAGCCACAATGACAAGTAAATCCGGAATCGGATGCCGCCAACAATGTTCAGTACATTCTTTTATTCTGTCCTTCATTATCAGTATCGCAGGATGAAGAAGGGTCTTAGTGCCTTTAGTACAAAAGTGCTCACTAATATATCACGAACTGTCTAAATGTAGAGTGTAGTCTATTCTAAATGAGCATAGACAGCTGCGAATGATTTCTCTAGCTACGCACCTTCTATTGATTTGATGGTTACAGCGCTCGTCTTATCGAATGCCTTCTTGGTAAGTTGTCTTTAGATTACGTGTTGAACGCAACACTGCTACACGTTAACATGCCCCATACGAGCAGGATACTTTCGGCTCCAATAACCGTAGCCAATAAGACACTTACCAATGCTTCGTGTTCCAGGGCTGTGGTGTTTTCCGGCTAGAACGTTTCTGGCATATTGCTTCTGCGCTCCGATCTGGTTACAAATGGTAAGCTTCGTACAGAACCGCTTTCGCACAAACCCATTATGTAGTGCCGAGTTTCAATTAGTATTCGCCAGCTGGACAAACAGGGGCTATTCCCTCCTGATTGCGCAGTAAGAATTTACTGGTGAAGCATAGACTGTGACGTGGCTAGAGATCATAATACCTGGCATGCACACTGCTTGACACAAAACCATAATGATGTAGGTGGAATGTGTTGGTGTTGTGCAGTCGATCTCCTACTAGCAACCGACATCGCATTCAAAAGTACGAATAAGACAAACAGATATTTATTCAAGTGTCTTCCTAAGGTGCATTGAGTAACGATGTTACAAGTATCTTCACCGTAGCTATGGTCATAGCTCTGAAAGGAAAAGACAGCTGGTTTCGAAGTACAATTCGTTCTCCGTGGCACAGCCTCGAACGCTTGTGATGCTTCTCTCTGTGACATCCTGTCCTGTTTCCGAGATGGTTTCTGCTGATATTCGGTGCTCCGTAGAGGGACATCTCCTGACGGTCGACAAATAACATGGCCTGAGTTAGCGCTGAAGCCGTCACAGCTACCGATCGCCGATAATTCTCATATACCACAGAATAGGTGGCTTTCAGGTAGTAACTGACGCTTCTTTTTAAAAAAATGGCATTTAGACGATTGAGCACATATGCTACTAAGGACGCATTCCAGCACGAATTGGATATGCTGAGACGCAGTGTTACCAGTTCAGATATCACCATTCTTGCATGGGACATGAATGCACAAGTAGGTCGTCTAAGGACTTCAGAAGCTGAGCTGGGTGGTAAGTATGGACTTAACTCCGAACGGGCGGAAAACCGCAGGTGTCTGTTGCATCTGTGTGCGGAGCAAACTTTTAGTCGCAGTGGCTGCTGAGGTGCCACTTGGCGTCCTCCTATATCCGGTCAGCGATGGAGCCCCCTATATCACGTAGCCATAAGTCATAGGTGACGTGGTTCCATGCTGGATTGTCCGCGTTCTGGAATACCTGCGTAAACTCTGACCACTCATTGGTAGGCTGTAATTCTTTTTATGAACTTTACCGGGAGGGATACCAAGCGCCTCCGTCTGTTTGCAAATGAGAAGTTTTCTTAGCGCTTGGTCAGGCAAACATACCAGGATGCTCTGCGTACCGAACTTTCGCTCCCTACTCCTAATGACATCAAGATTCAGTGGAATAGGATCACGTCCGCTACGCATGGTGTGGGAGCCTCCGCTTACAATATTATCAGACGTCACTGCAGCAGTCAACGGATGTCCGAAAGGTCAGTGAAGTTGTTGGAATCCAGAAGTAAACTCCAGGCTGGTTCTGAGCAAATTGAAATCAGACGGACTATTAGACAATAACGAAAACAGAGCCTGCGTACCTACAAGGAAGTTTGGTGGATCAGTCGAGCTCAAGTAATGGAGCAGGCTGGAGCAGAAGGTTATTATCGCAGGGTCTTCCAGTTGATCCGCACCACCGGTCCCGGAGAACTAGGCATCAGTGCGACAACCGGAGACCGCGTGGATGCTCTGGTTGACAATAAAGACCGCTGTATAGCTTGTTGAGCTCAGCACACTGAGAGCAGTTCAGTTGGTCCCTGCTGCCCGGCCACTTCTTACCCAGATGATGCAGACTGTCATTACCGGTTAGTTTATAGGTTATGTCGGATGATGAGGTCTGAAATGCGATCACAGCCCTTAATCATTTTTGAACAGCTGTCAAGTATTCCGTTTCACCCTCACAATTTAAGGATGGTGGTGAGGTTCTCTGCAAAACACTTACCACTCTGTTTGGCAGATGTGAAAGGAAGAGATCATCTCAGCTAACTAGAGTTATTCGATTATAGTGGCAATATACAAAAACGACGGTCGCACCGACTGTGCTAACTACTGGAGTACAAGCATAACACCGTGGCGGAAAAATTAATAGCCCCAAATCTCATTCGCTATCTTACTGCAGAATTGTAATCCCGAGTTAAGGAAGAGCAAGCAGGTTTGCGTGCTGGACGCGGCTGTATAGACCACCTATTCACTCTGCGGCGGGTGCTGGAGCAGCGCCGCACATACCGCAGGCCGATAATAGCCGCGTTCCTCGATTTCAAGGTTGCGTTCGACTCAGTCGATGGATCCATTGTGTTCGAAATACTTGTAGAGATAGTTGTTACCATGGATTATATGAGCATGTAACGTGCCATGTACGCGAACACTATAAACTGCGTCAGGGCCGTCGGTGCGTCGTCGGATATATTCCAGACGACAAGTGACTTTTGTCGAAGTTTCCCAATTTTCCCAATTTGTTTAACCTCGCCGTGGACTGCATCATAGAATGTTCCCTTGCAGAATCTCGCGAAGTAGGAGTTGAGATGCTGCCTGTTACAAGCTAACTGATCTTGATTATGAGGACGATATAGTCGTGCATTTTAACTATTCTGGGGAGGCCCAGTCAGTCCTGGATAGCCTCTCTGGAGTAGTCACGTCATTTGGCATGCACTTCACAGTTACAAATTGCAAAGTGCAATTGCAGCCAAGCCAGAGAGTTGCTGTTTCCTTGGCATTCGATATCGAAGAACTCGAAGTAGTCGATCAATTCACTTGCTTTGTCATCTGCATCAACAACGACTGGCGTATATGCGCTGAAGTCACTTCAGGTATTGCAACATCTTGAACCGCTTTCCCTTATCTGTGAGATCTGTGGCGTCAAAAAGAGTTTGCTTCAGTCTAAAAGATCATGTAGACAAGAACGCGGTGTGAGTCGACCTACTCTGTGATAGAGAGACTTGGCCCCTTCCATCTGAGGATCTGTGACGCCTTTAAGTCTTTGATCGTTGTTGACTGTGAAGCACTGTTAGTATCGGATGGTACCAGCGTGTCTGCAACAATGATGTCGGCAGGCGAGTGCTAGGCAGCGATACTCCTTATAACACCAGATAGGATTGAAGTTACGCTGGTTTGGGCCCATTCTATGTATGCCTGGTCACTGCTTACATAGAAGGACCTTGTTATGTTCGCAGAATGTGGGAAGCTGCAAGACTTGAGATGGGCAAAAGTTGACTTGACAGAGGGAATGAAGTCACTGAAATCTAGTTGAGGCCGTCGGTCCGTCTCGCCTTCCAAGCTATGGTCCACGTGACCCACCTTTTGCTTGGCTGGAGAAATTCCAAGACAGTGCTCGCAGTCGGCAACATTGGCGTGTCTGTTGTCGTTTCTTAGTCGGACTAACTGTTTACAATGGGCTTAATGCCCGATCAACCGCTGTTTGATCATGGTGCGGAGCAGTGAAAACCGTAAGGAAGCTGTCTCTTTGAGGTTGCCTTATCCTTTCATGATAACCAGCATTATGTAACCATGTGTTTTTAGTAGAGTTTAGGAGCTTCTATACTGAATATTTGTTTACGACATTAAGGTTTTACGGTAGGTCCCCTTTCTCGCCCTTTTGTTGTTCATGCTTCTGTAGGTCACTATTATTGTACGGCAGCGAAGCATCAGCTCAAGTTGCTGACCTACTGATGATGATGCTAATGCTGATGTCCTGGGATTAACCAAGGAGAATGGAGCGCTTGCAATAGTTTCCGTGATATTCCTACTCGCAGTCACAGTACTCTTACTTCATTGTCTGCACTGTACG
>OX104064.1:163190907-163244977 GCA_944474145.2 Dicrocoelium dendriticum | reverse complement strand
ATACATAGGGAACAGAGCAGGAGATAAGACAGCTTTGCTTCCCACCACAGGCGACATTAAATGCATCCGAAGTTTGTCCACACAATATTAACCTAGCCCGCATACCACAGGGAAGGTATTCATTGTAACAAATATCTTTACCAAGACATCAAAATTTAAGCAAAACAAACCACAGAGCCCTGCGAGTAGAATGGCTGATTTTCTTTCCGTCACTTCTGCAATGGACGAACGGCGAAAACCATATATATCGTCCATCGACCTAACTGGAATCCTCAATGCTACTCAGCCAATTATGGTATATGGACCTGAGTTGAGCAGAACAATCTTCCTAACGCAACGTAGCCAGTTGTCGCCCCGATAATTGTTAGCACGTTGCCTACTCCCTTTACCCTTGTACAGTGATAGCAACTGGATATCCTTCGGGCCGTCGGAGCGAAACTGGACCTTAACATGATGCGACGGTTTGCGTATCTCATTGACTCATTGAGCTATACTGGGTGATGCCTGCGGGCTTCGTGGGAGATACACCTACCAGTTTGGTCAGTGGTGAGAGATCAGACAAACGCAGTCACCTGGTCCTGCAGATTGGGGGTTTGAAATGGGATGGCGACCATTTCTTTACTACTAATTCATTGCCACCTCCCAGCTGTCTTGTACACAGGCTTTGAGCCAAAGGCATTGGAGGAGGACCCTAATCGTCCTCCTGTCTAGGTCTGAGCGCCCTAGAAGTATCCCAGCCCACATACAACCATGACATTTTCTTCAAACATAAACTTCATCCTACATTGGCCGTCGCGCAGATTATCAAGGGTCGCCTTATCTGCTACATACGGCAGGGCGGATAAGCGAAAACATGCTACTGCTGCCGCCTCCGTCCTTTCTTTTCCACCTGTTTATTTTACTCCCATCCCGACCTTCATTATTAACCTTCCTTCTATAATTCCCAGCTTAATTGACAGCAACCGAAGTGTCACTGGAGTAGAACCATCTGCAGCCACCATCCCACCGCACCTATTGGACGCTTATCGGCAAAATCCCTTATAAGGCCACACTGTCCCTTTTCCATGGTAACGTCCAACGTTCGCACTCTAAGACAATTAGGTCAACAGGGAGCACTCGCACGCATCTTGGACACACTGGGTATTGATGTGCGTTGTGTGTCCGAAACTAGGATCAATGACCCTAACGGCGGTGTTGTATTAACTACACCCGGCTTGTCCTATCGTTATTGGTTGCACGCATCCGGAGACGCCGATGTAGCACTCACGGGTCAAGCCGGTGTAGGTGTCATTCTAAGCTCCAATGCTGTGCCATCGTTGGTTGATTGGATTCCGGTAAACAGCCGTTTATGTGCAGCCCGTTTGACGACATCAGCTAAGGTGAATTCGCGAAGTAAAACAAAACGCTGTTTGTTTGTGATTTCCGTTTATGCTCCCACCGACTGCAGTTCAAATGTCGTCAAGGACACATTATATCATGAACTGAATGCGCTATTACGCAGTGCTACTAGTTCAGATATTATGGTACTTGCAGGGGATATGAACGCACAAGTAGGGCGTCTGAGCTCTTCAGAAGCTCAGCTGGGTGGCAATAATGGGCTTAACTCCGAACGGACTGACAACGGCGAGCGTCTGCTACAAGTGTGTGCGAAGCACCAGTTGTTTCTTAGTAGCACTGCTTTTAGACACAGTGGGCGTCGAAGTGCCACTTGGCGTCCTCCTGTAGGTGACCAGCGATGGACCCAAATTGACCACATTGCCATAAGTTACAGGTGGCGTGGTTCCATCCTGGATTGCCGCTCGTACTGGATTACCTGCGTTGACTCTGATCATGCCTTGGTACCCTGTCGCTTCTCCATGAACTTTACCGGGATGCGCACCAAGCCTCTCTTCCTACTGGCAACAGAAATTGTCTCAGCCCTCAGTCAGGCAAGCCTATCAAGACATGCTACATACGGAACTGTTTTGTCCTAATGACACTGAGCTTCAGTGGAATAGGATCTCGGCCGCTATGCACGACGCAGGAGCATCCGCTTGTGGCACTATCAGTCGTCACCGCACCAGTCACTGGATATCTGAGAGGTCGGTGAACATGTTGAAATCTAGAAGACACCTCAGGGCTGAATCTGAGCACAATGTGACCAGACGGGCTGCTAGGCGTGAACTAAAGCGGAGCCTACGTGCTGACAAGGAGGCCTAGTGGATCACTAGTGCACAAGAAATGGAGGAGGCAGGAGCAGTAGGATGTTACAGCAAGCTCTTCCAGCTGATACGCACCACTGGTCCCAGGAAACCCGGCATCAGTGAGACAGTCAGAGACAGCGCGGGTGCACTGATACACAATAAGGAGCGCCGTATGGCTCCTTGGGCGGAACACTTCCAAGATCAGTTCAGCTGGCCATCTGCTCCCGGACCTCTTCCTACTTAGCTGATGTAGAACGAGCCATGGACGGTTGGTTTAGAGCCTCCGTCGGAGGTCGAGGTCCGAAATGCGATCACAGCCCGCAATCGTTTCCTTGCCGCTTGACCAGTTTCCCTCCCACCTGCACTATTTAAGGATGGAGGTGAGGTCCTCTGCAAAGCACTGACCTCCCTATTTGAACATATCTGGAAGGAATAGAGTGTCCCGGATAATTGGAGCGAATCCATTATAGTAGCAATATACAAGAAGGGCAGTCGCACAGACTGTTCTAACCACAGGGGTATTAGTCTAACGCCAGTTGTGACAAAATTACTGGCCTCGATTATCGTTCGTCGCCTCACTGCGGAACCGGAATTTCGGATTAGGGAAAAGCAGGCCGGTTTCCGCCCATGGCGTGGCTGTATAGACCATATATTTACTTTGCGGCAGGTGCTAGAGCAGCGCCCCGCATACCGCAGATCAACAGTAGTTGTGTCTCTCGATTTCAAGAGTGCGTTCGATTCAGTCGATCGATGCATCCTGTTCGGAATACTTTCGCGGAAAGGTGTTCCCACAAAATATGCGAACATCCTACGTGCTCTATACTCGAACACTACAGGCCGCGTCAGGGTCTACGGTGGCCTATCGGATAGCTTTCCGACCACAAGTGGCGTTCGTCAGGGTTGTACGATTTCCCCGTTTTTGTTCAAGTTCGTCGTGGATTCTATCATGGAGTGTTCCCTTGCGGAATCTCACGATATAAGCGTTGAAGTGCTGCCTGGTGAAAGATTAGTTGATGTAGATTATGCGAATGATATGGTCTTGCTTACCGACGACGTTGGGGCGGCACAATGAAACCTGAATAGCCTGTCTAGAGTGGTCCCATTATTTGGTATGCACTTCGTACCTTCAAAGTGCAAAGTATTGGTGCAGGACCACCAGCCACTTGATGACTCCTTGACGCTCGCTAACGAGGAACTCGAGGTGGTTGATCATTTCACTTGTCTTGGCAGCTGCATCAGCAATGATGCTCGCCTAGAAACTGACGTGAGCTCACGCATTGCAAAGACTAGAAGTGCGTTGTTGAACCCGCGGCATTTTTGATGACCGAGGGGAGTTTCCCTGCGTTTGAAAGACCGTGTATACAAAGCCACGTTGAAGGCCGTTCTGCTGTATGATAGTGAGATCTGTCCCCTTCAGTCTGAAGGTCTGAGGCGCTTTCAAGTCTTTGATCATCGTTGTCTGCGAAGCTTTGCTGGTGTCGGATGGCACCAGCGTGTCCGAAACGATGATGTGCGTAGGCGAGTACTAGGTGGTGATAATCATGCTGGCTCCCTAGAACAAGAGATAGCACTGAACAAGTTGCGTTGGCTCGGGCACGTGCTACGTATGCCTGGTCACCGCTTACCTAGGAGGGCTTTGTTGAGTCTACCAGGTGTAGGGTGGCGCAAGGCTCGAGGTGGACAGAAGTTTACTTGCCAGCGGGAAATGAAGTCACTGACGACCAAACTGGGTGCTGTTGGTTCGTCACGTCTTACGGGTCGGAGTCCACGTCACTCACCTTGTGCTTGGCTTGAGAATTTACATGACATGGCTCGCAGCCGACACTAGTGGCGCGTCTGCTGCCGTCTCCTAATCGGATTGTCTGTTTAAAGTGTGTTTGGTGCTGAGTTACCTGCGGGGTAATGGCTGATAATGACGCGTGGCAGTGAAAGCCGCACGGAAGCTGTCTCGCCGATGTCGCCTTATCTGAACGATAGCCAGCTGTTTGCGACGGTATGTTTTCTACACAAGGTGTAGGCGCCTTGGACCTGAATGTTTGCTTAGGTAAGGTTTTCAGGTAAGTCCTATTTCTCTCCCTCTTATTCTTTATTTCATAGGTCATCGTGGTTGTATGGCAACGAAGCATCAGTGCAAACGGCTGATGTACTGCTGTTGTTGATGATGATTGTCGACATCCTTCAGGTCAGCCGGCAATTACTCTTCAATTCAGAGGCGTTGCACCAAGTGGTGCAGCGCATGTATCAAGGCGAGTCTGCGGTTTTTCAGCACTTCTGACGGTATCCCGTCGGCTCCTGCGCACTTGCTGTTTCGCAGCTGAGCAAGTATTCTCTACCTCTCACGCGGTATCAGTCTATTGGCAAGGTCCATCTTCACCTCTTGTTGTTGTAGCCCTTGCAAAATATCCCAGCCAAGTACTGAATAGTTGTTAAAGACAGTGGAAGTGCTTTCGCCACACATACATAAAGTCCGCAGCTTGTGCGCCGGTAGCATCCGACTTACCGTCCCCCAGCGTCCCCAGTGGCTACAAGATAAGTCCATATACTACTTTCAAGGAGTCATTGAACTTCTTGAGCTGGCGGTATTCGGTGTAGCAGTCCATCTGCTTTGCCCTCTAGGCCCAACACGTATTTTTGATGCAAATGAGCTCCGGAGTCAGCCGCTGAAGCATCTTGCGAAACTTACCCTTCTTATCAGATTTTCCGGCATTCGCCTCATGTGTATAAAAGCCGCATTCCGCCCTGACAACAATGCTCCAATGGGCACATTTTTGTCAGTTAACCAGCCGGATAACTTACAGTTTGTGCGCACGATAGTCGCATCACCCGTAACCGTTACTTGCTACTTGATCTGGTGTCATAAGTAAGTGTCTGAAGTGATGGAGTCGGTTTCATCAAGGCTGGTTGTCGTTGCATTCTTTTATTCGATCCGCTTCTCAACAGCATCTAGGAAACGAAGATTAAATTCCCGCTGATTCACGGGCATTTGCGACAAAATGTGTAACAGTTGGTGATCACCAAGTTGTTCGCTTAACAAGAGTGCGATGTAGCGGATTTGATTCGCCACTAAGTAAAGATCCTGCCATTTGTTTTCCCCGCAGGCATTGGACACCGGTAAGCAATTCGATCATCGGATTCTGCCTCTGATTTCGGTTGGGTCCCTGGTATGGCATTTCGTGATCCGAAAGGCGCATGAATTGATGATTCAGTCACATACTCCAACTACTGCAACGCATGTTGATTTGTGAATAAGACCTTTTGACCAAAGGCTCAAGGCGGTGGTCCTTTAAGACAACCTACGCACTTCGGTCTAGGCAACCGGGTAGTACCTCGCCAACTGATGAACCGTGGGACCACATAACTACCCTCACTCTTTTTCATGATGACCTATTTTCCTGCTACTATAGCAACTTTACAAAGGCATGCTACTAATTTACATACTCTTCCCTTGTATCATTCATCCCCAATATCATGATTCTTTCCATGGTGAACAAACCTACCGGCGATGAGTTTGTTCCTTTAACACCCGTCAACGCAACCACACAGTCCTCGAGAGGGACCTGCCAGCCCTGAAGTGTTCCATCCTCGCTGCTGAAACCTAGAACGCAATTCAAACTAGCAACTATCAACTTGTGCACATTACTGCGAATTGGCTAGCAAGCTGGAATTGCACACACTCTACAGACCCTTGCAGTGAATATCTGCTAACTGACTAAAACACGACTCCAGGATTCCAGCAGAGACTACCAGATGTTGTCATTACTTCAGGCACACACCCGCTTCCTTCTCTACCTTTCCGGTGACGCCAAGTCTACCGCATCTGGGCCAACTGGTGTTGGGATCGCTCTGTGTTAGAGCCGAAGCCATCCTCCTTGATTGGTTTGCTTTCAGAAGTCGCCTTTGTGCTAAGATGCTCGGTGGCTTTTGCGCGGTTAGCAAATGTCGAACCGACAAGCGTGCTCCTTATGTGATCTCCACTTACTCGTTCAGTGACTGCAGTCTGGATACAATCAAGAACCAGTTCTATCAGCACCTCCATGAGCTGCTCTTAAGGGCGCCTGAAACAGACATTATTAGTATTGTGGCAGGATATCTCAATTCACATGTCGGTCGGCTGCTGCCATGTGAACGGCCACTCGGCGGACAGCATGGGTTTGATGACATACGCTCTGAAAACAGACGGAGGCTGCTCAGTCTAAGTGACGACCACCAACTTTTCTTCTAGAACACCAGCTTTCGTCACCCTGGACGCCACTACGCCTCCTCCATCGTCAATCCAGCGCTGCTTATAAATTGATCAAATAATCATAACGCTCAAGTACCGCGGCAGCGTGCGCGATTGCCGATCAACTTGTTCGACTTACAATGGAACAATGGTATAATATGGATAAAAAGCCGAGGCTTGACAGGTACCGTGGCATGGTTTGTGTAACGGAAGTTCAAAAAAATTGCGCCAAAGTGAAACGCGCGCCTGTGGACTCACCATATTATTCACGTTAAAAGGTGTCCTATGCTGAGGCTGATGTTGCATTCATGAAGCTTCTTCACCGCAGTTGGGCTAAACCAACTTACACTTAAACCAGGCCTTTTTAAGCTGGATACATTTCATCCCACTCTATTTGGTTTGTTCTGTCTACCTGACTAATCTTCTATTAACTGGCCACGTTGCTTACGCTAACTGTGGTCAGCTTCGTTAACTTTATTGCGTTTGTAGCATGGTTTGAGTAACTTCTGGACATTTTTACTTATCGCGGATTCGTTGCTAACCAACTTACTTCACATGCTAAGTTAGGGTAGAGTTATGGCTGTATAGCCGTATTCCTTAACATATATATTTTATTTGATAAGGTCATTTGAAGTAATTGGCTTTTGTTTAGCATCCCCGGGGTGGTTGCGCTTGATGCGCATGTTGACAAGGTGCCTACCTGTCTATTACCCACTACCTCGTCCATACTGGCTCCAGGAGACAGTTGGTCGTTGCTGGAGGGGACGGGGTGCACGGTCCTTGTGGCCGTGCTATGCTCGAAGAGTGGTTCCATGCATTCAGTGTAGAGTGGACTACGGTCCAGCCACCGCCTTGTGTGTGCTTGATTCCCAAAATACAGTGTGCTTGTGTTTGCCTGTGAAGGAGTGTGGGCCGGCTCCGTTGATGAAACGTGGCTCCAATCCACATGCCTCCCGGTCTTATTCCTTCGGGTTTACACTGGATATGGGGTGTGTGGATGGAGCGGTGGGTGGTGCAGCGCAAGCCATCCATGGTCCCTCTGTAGGCGCAGGCGTCCTGTGGCTGGCCACAATGACAGGCGAATCCGAAACCGGATGCCGCCAATAATGTATGCATGTGTGTCCCATGCTGAGGCTGGCGTTGCATTCATGATGCTTCTTCATCGCAGATGGGCTAAACCAACATACACTTAAACTAGGTCTTTTTAATGTGGATAAAATTCACTCCACTTTATTTCGTTTGTTCTCCGTACCTCATAAGCTTCTCCTAACTTGCACACGTCGCTCATTCAAATGTTGGTAAACTTGCGTTATTTTATCGCGTGGTTATTTTTTAAATAACTTTCGGGCATTTTAGACTTATCGTGAATTCATTTATAACCAATTTCTTCCATATGCTCCTTTAGCGAGTATTTACGGCGTCATGTGCGTTTACTTTATTCGATATCGGAATTTCGAATGATTGGCTGTTGTTTGACATCCCAGGTGTGGCTGCGCTTGATGTGCATGTTGACAAGGTGCCTACCTGTCTATTACCCACTACCTCGTCCATACTGGCTCCAGGAAACAGTTGGTCGTTGCTGGAGGGGACGGGGTGCACGGTCCTTGTGGCCGTGCTAGGCTCGAAGAGTGGTTCCATGCATTCAGTGTAGAGTGGACTACGGTCCAGCCACCGCCTTGTGTGTGCTTGATTCCCAAAATACAGTGTGCTTGTGTTTGCCTGTGAAGGAGTGTGGGCCGGCTCCGTTGATGAAACCTGGCTCCTATCCGCATACCTCCCGGTCTTATTCCTTCGGGTTTACACTGGATATGGGATGTGTGGATGGAGCTGTGGGTGGTGCAGCGCAAGCCACCCATGGTCCCTATGTAGGCGCAGGCGTCCTGTGGCTGACCACAGTGACAGGTAAATCCGAAACTGGATGCCGCCAACCATATCCGTTTACCCCGATTTCCGGGGGGATTGGCAAGCACGATGTTTGTCTGTGTTTTGTCGTCACTCGATGAACAGAATTCAGATCAAGTAACTCAAATTTTGTGATACATCGTCGAGTCGTCTTTTAAAAGTGGATAGCGTGACCGCAGAAATGACAAAGGTCGAAAGAGCGCTCCACGGTCGACGAATTCGAAAAGAAAAATAATTCCGGCGACCTTCCAGCCGACTGTATTTGGTGGTCAGTTTCGGCCGTTGACCCCTCAATTTGAGGTTGCGTCTTAGCTTCAGGAGGTAAAAGAAAGCGTGACCGCCGTATTTCCAGATCTGGTAAGCCAGAAGCAGGTTGCCTCATAGACGGTCATAATTTCCGCTGTGCACTCCTAAGGATTTCCGTCACAGATGGTATTGCATGTGGAACAATCTTCCACATCTTTGTTGCCCTTCGCTGTGTGGTCTCCAGTGCAACCAGGTGGCGCTATAACCAGGGTTGCCAGGACTGAAAAGCGTACTCTGCATGGGGCTTCACATACGCAGTGAGCATTTGGGAGGAATGGAGAGGTCCTACCACCCGAACAACCTCCCTAAGAGACTAACATGTTGGTTCCCTGTTTTGGACGCCTCCAACAGCTGCACCGAACAGCCGAGGTCGTCTTGCATCTCCACCCGAAGGTCCCGCTCCTGTGAGGTGGTTTTCATCATGGCCTTCTCCAAGATTATATGCGTTAGTGAGTTTGTACCGTAAATGTGTAGTTTTGCACTCGTCCCGCATTAAACGAAAGTAGAGTTGCCTTTGACCAATCAAAAGTACGGTCTAAGTCCCGTTGCATCATACTGTAATATTCCTAAATACCGATCGCTCACCATGTCTTGCTGTTTTCGGCAGAAAGCGGAATATTCGACTCGATGACACACGCGCGGTCGTTCATGAATACCAAGAACAAGCACTGCCACATACTGAGCCTTGTGGAACATAGCAGTCCACCTCAATTGGATCAGAAAATGAGCCCCGAACTCAAAAATGAAGCCATCACTGAAAGAGAAAATGTGTGACATCCCAAAACAGCGTTCCCAATCCCGTGGTTGGAGGAGGGTGCGGTTATCTGATCGGTCAAAGGCTTTAGAAAAGTTGAAGTATGTGAACTCAGATTCAGTCCCTCAATCGGTTATTTCGACCCAATTGCCACACGCGATAAGTAGATTGGTGGTATGTGATCGGTGCTGACGGAATCCGCGTTGCTGCGGTGCTATGATGTTAGATCTTTCGAGTTAGACAATGAGAGCCTCAGTTATGATCGACTCCCACAATTTTGAGAACACCAGGAGGAGAATAAATGGGCTCTAAACGGCTAGAACCCTAGAAATTGGGGTAATTATACCCTGCTTATACTGAATGGAAACCTGCTGTTCATTCAGGGATCCCTAGAAAACTTGTGATACTGGCTCAGCTACCCTCATAGCTGACATCTGCAGTGCTTTCGGATGCATATTGTCAACACCTGGAGAATTATGGGTGCGCAACGACAGCAGACTCATACAAACAGTCGCTGAACTAAAAGTGACCTGTACAAATACTGCCTTCTAGGTAAATAGGACCACTGGGTGACACTTGTTTGTAGCGCGTCAGAATATTGGAACATATTGTGGCCATACGGCGTTGGCTGCATCCTCGTCGGACTGGGCGCATCATTTAGCTGAGGTGAGTGGGGGAACCCCACACATCGCGTTCCGGAGGCAGTTCACAGGTTTGTACCAAAAACGTGTTCGCACAAAACCTCCCTGCCAGGCCCTGTTGGGGTACTAATTTGTTCTCACAGGCAAGCGTAGTAAATTGATTACGAGACATTAAATGGTCGCTCTAGTTATGAGGGATAGGGTTCGGTCTGTACACATGTCACGCCGCGTCTCTTAACGCCATGTGTTTTCGGGTTATGCTGCAACTGAATAGAAGTGCTCTCTCATAACGAAGATTCCTGTTTACCGATGCGGATTTGATCAGATCAATGGACTTGCCAGCAAACTCCATCCATGCAGTATCAATATGAAAGTCGTTCAAAAATTCCAAGATGGCATCTTCAACAAGTTCTGTTAGTATGTCGTAGTGGCCATTGCTGGAAACAAGTTAATGTGTTGTTGTGGATATTCCATCCATTACACATATTCGTAAAGTATTTTTACCTGATTACACAGCCCCAGATGGTTTTCTAGCTTTGGTTTCTCGATCATGAGCTCTTCGTTCGTGAGAACTAAATCAATCTAGCCCTGAATCGGGTATGCAAACTGACATGGCTGAAGAGCGGAAAGCTTGGAATAAGCTCATGCGGGTCGGCCTTAAATTGCTAGCTGGGGGAAGCCGGATACACCAAATCGTGAAAATTAAAGTTGCATGAGATGAGAACATGGCCGTATCGTTGTCGCGGGACCCGCCTCGACGCCAATGCCAGGTAGGAGTCTATCTCTGGGGTAGATAATGGTGGATGATAAACAACTGCCACATGGTAAGTGCTGTCGCACCTCAGCTGCAGACCGCACCATAGTGAGTCTATGATCAGCTCTTCTGGATGGACCACCAGTTCGCGCTGCAGGTCACTAAGGTAGTACAGAAGTACCCCACAACTCTTGCTGGGCGATCCTTTCGAAGAAGAGATATACCATGTATCGCGTCTTCGGTGTCGGTAATTTCTGAGTGCAACCAAGTTACAGTTACGAATATGAGGTCCAGGACATATGATGTTTGACGTAGCCGCAGTTCGGCAAGCTTGTCCCGGAGACCTTGTGCGTTTATGTACATGCAGGGAAGTTGCTCTGTTCCCAGCAGTGTGTCGAGGAGTTGTTTTAGGTGAAATATTCTGCCTGCCGGTAAAAGTCGACCACTAATCATTTTTGGGACAGGCGGTGACGAACGCATTTGCGTCAGATCCAAGGTCCGACCATTACCCCGTTTCCTTTATCTTTGTATGTAACATATTGGGTGTGTTCTCCAACGTCGTTGGCCAACTGAGTGATGTTATCCGAACCGTTGTCTGCAAGTTGTCCGACTAAATGGCAGCCACCATGTGTTTGATTAGGGGACGCTGCTTTGGTCCGGAGCACGGAATGAAGGCAGCTGGGACCCGCATACCAGCACATCAAAATCACTGTTGACATTTAGCTGGATTGAAGCACCACTCTTGAAATCCTCGGGCTATGAGATCGAATGCGCTACGGCGTGTTCCGGAGAGGGTCACTCGAATGTAGCGCCACTGTTCCTGATCATGGGTGGTTGCATCGCCGTCAAGACTTCCAGCCTAGTGAACACCGTGTACAAGGATGGTCCTGGCTACGGATTCCTTCCAGTTTCCTTCCCAGTCATGATTCGCCATTTTACGTTCGCTCCACGGAATATTCGGGAAGACACGGATGGAACATGGCATATTTCGGAGGCGAGCTATCGACAACAGGACAGCTTCTGCTTCATCGGCGGAAGTCAACATAACTCGAAATAGTCACGGTTCACTGTAGTGCACTCAGTTTGGGTGCCAGGTGACATGCGTCTAGTTGGTGGGCTGAACTAAAACACCTAGGATGTCACATATGAAGTTTTCTTGGTTCACATCATCGAGTTGTTTCTGGAACGTTGGTGCAGATTACCGATGGCACACTATATACGGCCCGGGTTGAGATAAACTGCCCAGCTGGTCAAGATAAAACCGATGGAGGCTGTGTAAGTACAGCTTCGCCACTTTCATTTACTTTGGGTCCAGTGGGAGGCCAAGGTTACCGGCTGGCTTTAGCAGCAACGCTGACCCAACCAGCGCTAGTGTTGAGGTCCTTCGGCAATTTCCGAACAGATTGGTGGGTGGACTGCTGCTTGGCCCTACTTATTCCAATCGGACTGGTGATGGTCGATCCAGGCGTATTTGGGCCACTAGTAGTACTGACGTTTAAAGCCACAGAGGAAGTATTTTTAATGCACTGGCCAATGCTGTTTCTCAGTTTTGAGACGGAGCCTACTATAGAGGACTGGGTTTTGCCCTCTGTCACGCTTGCTTCTAATGAAGCGATTTGGTATTCCTCATTTGTTCAATCATTGCCACCAGACTTTCGTGTTTCTTGGTAGCTCATGCACAACTTTACCAGTAGGACAACCATATATATCGCACAGAAACAGAGAATCTGGTCTAATTTGATATAACCAAAACCGGTTTACTGTTAGCTTGGGACATTTAGAATGAAACCAGCCGAGGCAGTTGGTACACTATATTCCTGTTTGTACCTTTCCTGGCTTGAAGGAAAGCCACATGCTACTGTCATTTTTGGCGCGCTAGAATGGGCATCATTTGATTGGTTGTTACAAACTACTGCGTCGAACGATACCTTTCAAGTCAGTGGCCCCGAGCCTGCGGTTACACGTCTGTCCCCTGCATGTTGAATTGGCCATATTTGAAAAGTTGACATAATCGGTGCGTCCACGGCTGACAGGGCATGTTTACTTGGCTTGATCGTTCGCTTGTAAGAAACGCTGAGATGTAAACAAGGCGAATGAGCGATGGGGACACAAAACGTTCTATAGCCAAGTCACGTAGCGATCGACAGCTGTGGATGAATGCTTGTAGTATAGACGCCCAGTTAGTTTTCGTTTAAGAGCACTAATGTTACTATATGGCTCTGGATTCGAAAAGCTATGCGCTCGTACCGTTGCGAGAGCGATTCCAAAAGTTTGATGTGGATAAATATTCACACAAACCAGATCCGAAAGACGGCATGCACAAACCAACGCTGATGAATTCGGATCGAGTGAGTATAAGCACACATGTGTGACGGGCAGTGTGACAGTAAATTCGATTTGAGCATAAGACCGGTGAGTTCACGTCTGAACAGCGTGTTTGCGTTGAAATTGATCATGCGATTTGCGTGTGTTATTTTTCATTCATTTCGGTGGCTCACTAGGCGACAGCCAAACGCGTCTGAGCACCTGCAAGTCGGAGGACCCAACGGTGAAAACAGAGTAGCAACAGAAGCTTCGTGAAAATCTCACACGCGTAGTCTGGATATCAGCAGACTCTAGTTTACAACAACGTCTACAACGAGCCATGTGGTCCGCCGGTTTGTTCGACTGCGGACTAGTCGCTGCACAGCCAGAAGTTGGATCTCGGCAGGATCCTCGGAACTGCTAAATAATCGAAGAGCTGTGCCGCCCGGTGCCAAGCACAACAAACTCCATCTGCCTATCTCTCCACAATTGGAGGCAAGTCCTTGAGCTAAATGTAAATGTGGGGCATCAAAATGAGCTTCCGAGAGAAAGGTGCTGCATCGGTTGAAAACTACCGCAGTCTAGTTTTTGACGTCAAAGCAACTCGTTGTAACTCACATGCTATCAATCAGACAATCTGTGGGTCAGACAACACAAAAAGTTTCAACCTGCACATGTCCTTGGGTCGCTGGGTAGAGCACCTTGCTTCTCAAATAAACTACCAAGCATAGCCTCCTGGGACACTTCCGTTTCCGTCGGATGGTGGTTGGCCTGGCCCCACAGATCCTTCAACAGAAGCAGAAATCCGAAGCGCAATCCAATATTTGAGGCGTTAGAAAGTTCCCGACCCTAACAGCCTATTCCCAGTTATATATTTAACAGTGGCGATAATGTACTTATCAGCAAAATCCTATCACCGTTCCCGTACGTTTGGAATGGCAGGTTCTAAACTCATGAGAGTATCAGTCCATGTCCCAATTCTCTAGAAAGATTCCCGCGATGATTGTGCTAATTACCGAAGATTTCTGTTGATCTCAGCGGAGTTTGAGATCTTCGTGTCCGACCTACTTTGCAATGTTGCAGCGACTAGGGAGGGTTTTTCTTAAGAGAAACAAGCCGGTTTTCGTTCAGGCCGAAGTAGCATCGACCAAATCTTCGCACTTCGCCAATTCCTTGAACTCTGTCGCGTCTCCCGACTGCCAGCAATCGTAGGGCTCATTAAAATCCGAGCGGCATTCGACTCAGTAGATAACTTTCCGCTTTGTGGAAATTTGTGCCCGACAAGTTTGTAACCCTCCTGAAAACTTTGTATTCACAACTCGGTCAAAGTCAGGGCATACGACAGACTTTCCACTTACTTTGCTGTAACCAGCGGCGTTGGCAATGGTTTTCTTAGTTTACCTTTCCTATTCAACTTTGAGATGGAAGATTTCGTTCAACAAGCAGTGGATGGTGTCCAGATCTGCGGTATTGGGCTTCTTCCGTAGAGTACGTTAATGATATCGCTTTGGTTAGGGACGATCTACATCGCAATGAGGCCGGACCCATCGCAATGAGGCTGGACCATCGCAATGAGGCTGAACCTTACAGTGGTGCCATGGTTTGTGTGCCCCAGTGAACCACGGAGCTATGCTGGGTGGTGCATTTCTGCACATTCAGAGCCACTCATACCAGATGGGTCAATGATTAGAGGTCAGATAAACTCAGGCTCCTGGTCTCCCAAGTTGAGGGTTGGAATGAGGATGACGCCATATTCCTTAAAACAGACTCCTTTTAACCCAACGCCAAACCCGCTGCCTAGCGTTCAGGTTTTTGAACCAAAGGCTTTGGTTGCGAATTCTAATCGTTCCCTTGTCTAGGCCTGGGCAACCTGATAGTATCCTGTCCACGCAATACAATGAACCTTTCCTCAAACAATTTCTTGATGCTCTGACCACCGCAGAGGATAATCAACGGTGCCCTATCTGCTGCATCGAGCAAGGTGGATAGGGGTTTGGAAGTTACGGCTCAAGCTTTCCCGTCTTCTTATTCCCCTTCTTAAGCTTTTTCACCCTCATCGTCCCGTTCCAGCTTCCATTTTACTCCCCCCAGTTTTAAACCCCCGATTCTTGGTCCTTCCCCACGTTGCTTCAATAGTCGCTTGGCTTCTAGTTTCACCTCACATGCTAACGCCCAGCGTCATTCCTGCCCCGTCAACAGACCCATGTCCAAGCAAACGGTCAAGCCGAGTTCATCGGCTTCCATATGGAGCCCACGATCCTCCTTCAGACAGGCATGCATCAATAGGCATGCATCAATGTACGCACATTTCTTCAGATCGGTCAACTGGCAGCACTTGCAAGAACACTAGAGACCCTCTCGAGCGATATCTGCTACTTATCGGAGACCCGCCTACAAGACTCGAGCTCTGTGTTCACTCTTCGATCCCCTTCAGGTGACACTAGCAGCACTTTCTCGTTGAGCCTATCCGGTGACGATGTAGCTTCGAGTACCGGCTAAGCCGGTGTTGGTATTGCCCTGAGTATCTGGGCTGAAGCTACTCTGGTTGACTGAATTCCAAATAGTAGCCGGATGTGTGCGGTAAGATGGGCTGGCTCGTTCAAATCATTGAAGTCGCGTGGGACTAACAGGTGTCTATTCGTTATTGCTACCTATGCACCCACAAACTCTAGCGATGACACGATAAAGACGACTTTTATCGTCAACTGAACGGGCTCCTTCGCCACAGAAGGAGCTCGGACACTGTTGTGCCGGCTGGGGATCTGAAAGCTCAAGTTGGAAAATTATCCACTGACCAACTGCATCTGGGAGGCCAACATGGTGTCGGCTCCAGTAATGATAACGGTGAGCGGTTACTTCATTTGTGTGAGGGTGCTCGCTTATTTCTTGCGAACAATAATTTCCGACACAGTACCAGCCGGATGGTGATCTGGCGCCCACCAGCTTCAAAACAGCTATGGACGCAAATCGATCATATTGCGATAAGGTACCGATGGAGAGGCTGCGTACAGAACTATCGCTCGATTGGGAGCAGATGTGTAGACACTGACCATGCACTTGTATGTACTGACATGCGGATGCGCTTTGGCAGACGCCCGCGACGATGTTGTGAGCGCATTGACATCAGCCAACTGACAAAACCAGCTGAGCTGAATGCCCATCAAAGTATGTTGTCAAGTGATTTGAGTAAGCGCTCACTGGAGACAATTGAAGCTCACTGGTCTCATATTCATCATACCTTACTAGCAGCAAGAAAATCCTCATGTGCTATGTCTAATAGCCAACATGGACATTGGGTCTCTTCGCAGTCTCCGGAACTCATTAATCCTCGCCGGCGTATTCCGGCTGGAAGCGAACACAATGGAACTCGCAAAGAGCTCCGTCTAAAACTCCGTGCTAGCCTGAAGAGAGACCGATAATCTTGATGGTCTCATCGTGCATCAGAAATGAAAATGACCGCTGCACTTGGTAACCATCTAAAGTTATTTCGGCTGATTCGGGAAACGGGCAACAGGAGACCTGGTGTTAGCGAAACTATACGTGACGAGAGTGGACAGCCTATACACAACTTGTCAAAACGCTTGGAGAGTTGGGCTGAGCACGTTGAAAGGTAATTTAATCGGTCGAAATTAACAGATTTCTCGCCGGCCACTGATCGCCCTGCTCCGTGGGCTGTTCCTTTGGATCCACCCTCTCGCTCAGAAGTCGAACGTGAGATCGGAGTGTTGAAGATAATTAAAGCCGTGGGACCAGATGATCTACCTCCAGTCCCCTTCGAATTCGGAAGCTGTGCTCTTGTTGATGTTTTACACGAATTACTAGTGAAACTGTGGGAGCAAGAACTTGTCGCTACCGACTGGAGCCGCTCCGTCATAGTCCCAATTTTCAAGGGAGGCTCACGATCGGAATGCGGTAGCCAGAGAGGAATCAGTCTGATCTCCATCGCGTCAAAACTGATAGCAACTGTCATCCTTCACAGATTGACTGGCACTCGTGAAAGTCATATTAGTGAAAAGCAAGCCGGGTTTCATCGAGGTCGTGGCTGCATTGACCACATCTTCACTTTGCGTCAGTTGTAGGAGCACCGTCACATATATTGGCGTCCCAACGTTGTCGTGTTCCTCGATATCACAGCTACCTTCGATTCGATTGATCGAAGTGCCCTTTGAGACTGTCTACTCAGGAAAGGTGTACCTGAGAAATATGTGAATATTATCGGAGCATTATAAGCGAGTAGCTTGGGCAGAGTGAGGGCTTACGGTAAGCTGTCGTCGCCCGTTAATATGTCCAGCGGTGTGAGACAAGGATGCCAGCTGTCACCTCTCCTCTTCAACTTCGCTGTTGACGAAGTCATGGAGATTGCATTTACAGGACATGACTTAGAAGGTATGGAGCTACTTCCAGGAGAAGGACTGTTTGACTTAGAGTATGCTGATGACATTGCCCCAATCGGTGACAGCTCCCAAACGTGCCAAGTGGCACTGCATAGATTAACACTGGCTGCCTGTCACTTCGGGCTTTGCTTCGCACCCTCGAAGTGCAAAGCGTTTTTCCAAGCTTGGCAGGGACCGCCTCCTACGCTGACCGTTGGTGGGGATCAGCTAGAAGTCGTTCAAAAATTCAACTACCTGGGAAGTTGTATCAGCGTCCTTGGGATTGAAGATGAGATCACGAACCGTATAGCAAAAGCTCGAGGCGCTTTTGCTAAATTTCGCCACTTATGGCGCCGGCGCGACATCACTCTTGCCCTGAAGGGTAGAGTGTACAATGCAGCGGTACGTTCGACCCTACTGTACGGTTGCGAAACCTGGCCGCTTAAAGCAGCGGACCTAAAGAGGCTCGTTACGGTCGACCACCGGTGCCTTCGCAATTTAGCCCACATCTGGTGGGAACACCGAGTAAGCAACGAGCGTGTTCGATGTCCTGTTTACGGTATAAGAAAAGGAAAGGAAGCGCTCAGCACAGTTGTTTGACGCATTAGGCTCCGATGGCTCGGCCACGTGTTACGCGCGTCAGTCCACCGACTCCCTGGATGTGCGTTGTTTGCGCGTCTGGGGTGTGGATGAAAGAAAAAGGGTGGCAAAGCGATGACTTAGTCCAGAGGAATGAATGTCCTCACTTCGAAGCTGGCCTCGGTTGGAGCATCTCGGCTTCCTGGTTGGGGTCCGAAAGAAGATGAACACGTCTGCCTGGATACACTTGCTGATATGGTTAGCAGCCGACCTGAATGAAGTTTGTGCTGTGAGTTTCTTTGTCCCACCCATCCCTCTTAGCCTCCCCTCCAACCACGATCTCACTATCTAGCCTTATATAATTTTGCATAATAATTTTTTTGGTGCACTGTAGCCGGCAGGTAGCTTACCGGAACGATGCCAATCCGTTACCGGTAGCTCAGCTGGCTTGCAACTGTTGCATTTTTCTCCCCTATTTTCTTCTATGTGTTGCGGCACAGTAATTGAGGTGTTGCACACCTCTAGCTAATGTGTATAATAATGAGGATGATGATCTACAGACAGTCCACAGTACTTTGAACCGCTTACCGATGTATTTGTCTAAGTATGGCCTATATTTCTTTCCGTGCAAATGTTAAAACAGTATGCAGAATTGGCATGTGCCTGTACCTGCTTCCTCATTTCTGATGAGGTCCTGGAACGAGCCACCTGATTCAATTATTCAAGGACTTGCATCACGACTGGTGGCGGTGATGGAGATGAAGTCTGCGCGGATCGCAAAAGCGCGCCTTACGTTCATCCGACTGAGACAATATGGCCACCTCGTGACGACAATCTGAAACTCAAGGACCGAGTGTACAATGCCTCTGTCCGTGTGGTTCTTTTGCACGTTTGTGAGACCTGGTCTGTTTTCTCGGAAGACCTGAAACGATTGTTAGTTGTTGCCAGTCGTTGTCTGCGTAAGATTGTTCGCGCGTGGTGGCAAGGTCACACAATCAACACTGAAGTTCGAGACCGAATGGTTGGAGCGAACATCCTCTGTCTCAAAAACGTTTTTCTCCGACACGATATGCTTTGGCTCGGTCACGTACTGCTCTTGCCAGTATATGGCCATTCTCGTTGAGCGTTATGTAGGCTTCAAAGAAGAGATTGATAAAAGTGCCGCGGAGACAACAGATGATACGAAGAAGAGCGTATGAAAACAACCTCAACCTTACCACCCTTTGGGACTGGTCCGTCTTCCAAGAAGACGGACCACGCAGCTCTGACTCCTTGTGGTTGGAAATGCTGGATGTGTGTCCCACAACAGACACCAGAGGCGACAGTGCTGAGTTGCGGGCTTCATCTATTAGTTACTCCCATATCAAACACAAAAACTCAAAAACCCTCCAAATTGGGTGTGTGAAGCCCAAATAACTTTCTTTTCATCTGCTAATGTATTCCGTTTTTTCTTCATGTTCTGTCATGGTTCTGAGTACACACTGTATGTAACCAGAATATATATATATATATATATATATATATATATATATATATATATATATATATATATATAATGAGATTATCGACATTGAGTTCAATCCACCAGGTATGTCACTTCTCGGGAACCACAGAACGGGTAGTTGAGGGGAGTGATCATTTAGTAGCGACACACCTACGCTGTAGACTCATACGCGATCTTCAAAAGCGTGGTGCAAACTATGGTTGAAAGACGACAACATGTGCCGGATGTAGGTATACCAATCAGCAACTCCACACAGGAAACGGAACGTTGACTAAAATTGGCTTTTCGTGGTATTTATACTGAAATACAGCAAATTTCCTCATTATAGGAAAATTCAATAGCCGTTTTATAGAAATACAAGCAGCCGAGAATGAACAGTACAAAGTCACCCTGCTGGAGATAATCTGCAGTACATGCTTATGCAATTACACCAACTCTCCCACTAGGTTCAGATCAGCTAATAAATCGTCTATCTTAAATATATTCACCAGCGAGGAGCTTATGGTTGATGTGCTAAGGTGTGAAGTCCTTTGGCCCGAAGGGATCACGTACCACTGCCGTTCGACTACATTTGCTATGCTGAATATACTGATGGGGATCCCGAAAAAATGTGATCTACTATGCATTACCACCTATTGTCCGCATTCTTTGAAAACTTTAGTTGAAGGTTCTTGACTGCCTGCACCACAGAGATAGGCTAGAAAGATTCTTGAATACAGTCGCCTCACTAGCCGCAAACGCCACAGAGTCAAAAGTTTATCATCATCCTCTCAAACCCAAGTCCCTTAGGAGAAGCAGAACACGAAAATAGATGACTTTGAGAGCCAGGACATGATACTTTTAAAAAGCTCCTGCAGCACAGAAAACTGAACAGCGTATTTAATTTAAAGCAACTACTGTATGCAGTTGGTGCGTGAAGATAACTTCAAACAGCAACAGGAGCTGGCGAAACGATTCACAAGCATCTACCAACACGTCACTAGACTTCGTAAGGCGTAGTGCAGAATCCCACCACCCACTACGGTTGGTGTATATACACATACAGCGAGAGAAGCGGCCAACTTCTAACTTCAGCACCCCGGCTTCTGAGATCTAGTATTGGGACGGATCGGTAAATTTCTCTTCGAACGGCAAATGGAGTTTAGATTCAGAACATTTTTATCCGATCCGATTCGAGTGGCTTACTGTGTACCGAATGGTCCAGTAATTAGGCCTCACAGATTCTTCATTTTAACTAACCATCTAGCGAAAATTAACATCTCAAAGTTTCTACTCTTTGCGGACGATCAAGCGATAGAGACCACGAGATCCTCTAGCGCGAACTCGTTGAAGCCTGGCATTGGTCGGTGAGGAACCCACTGCCATTCTATGTGGACAAGTGCTGCGTTGTCTGCATCCGCCATCGACACGCCTACATCTCTAAGCTCGCAGCGCAGGATCTGATGAGCACCACTCACCAACGTGAGCTCGGCTTGGCGCAGGAGGACCTCGGTTGTTTCAAACAGTCCTAGTCCGTTTCAGAAAGACTTAACCAGCGTGTTGGTCAGGATTGGTGGTTCAATGTTGATCCTCCAACCGAAGCCTCCGAATCGCCTTCAATTCAGATACGGTCCTTGTGATCGTAATGACCGAAATTTGCTTCAGTGAACTGAGCTTTGAATAGAGATTGAGTGTGGCAACCCAAGCACACAGCCGATACTACAAATCCAACTTTGAACATGTTGGATGCTCGACGCCCACGTGCATTTCCACGTCGAATATGTTACCTGGGCGTGGTAAGCTTGGCAAATGCGTAACCACTCAGCGCTCGAGATCTCCCAAGGTCGAGAAACGAAAAATATCAATGGTTTGCGCAACCTTATACGGTTGTGAAACTTGACCCATCAGGTCGACAGACATAGAGAGGCTAGCCATGTTCGACCATCGCTGTTTCCGCAGTCTAGCTCATGTCTGGTGGAAGCACTGCGTGAGCAATGAGCGTGTTCGGCGTCGCGTATTCAGTGCAGCAAGAGCGAGTGAACCGCTCAACACCATGACGTCTCGCACCAGGCTCCGATGGCTGGGACACGTGTTGCGCATGTCAGCACACCGACTCCCGCGACGTGCAATGTTTGTGCACCGGGGATGAAGTTGGAAGAGGAGGAGGGAGGCCAAGCGATGACTCGGTCAAGAGAGATGAAAATCCTCACTTCAAAGTTGGCGTGGTTTGGTGTATCCCGACTTCCTGACTGGGGTTCTAAGGACGGTGAACAGGTTTGGATCGATACACTTGTTGACATGGCTAGAAGCTGACCTCAAGGGCGTTCGTGTTGTGAGTTTTTGTCCCTCCCCTCCAGTTTAGCCTCTCCATCTAACCTGGGTCTCAATTACTAGGCATAATATAAGTTTTTTTACCACACAGTAGCCGGCTATTAGCTATTTCGAACGATACCCATCCTTTACTGGCGACTCGGCCGGCGTGCCTCGGTCTCAAGTTTCTCTTTTCTTTTTTATTGCGACACAATAGTTGAGGTGTGTTTCACCTGTAGCTAACGTGTATAACGATGATGATGATGATGTTGGTCTGTTGCAGATGGCACGCGGGGTTTGAATTCAACCATCTTTCCTCTGATACTCGATTCCCACGTACGTACCAACCTCTAGTACGTTATCTGGGCACGTCAAGCTTGGCAAATGCATAAGCACGCAGCGCTCGAAATCCCCCAGGGTTAAAAAAATAAAAATATCAATTGTTTGCGCAACCTCCAGTGGCAATAAAGACTGGAAAGCACGGAGTGTGCCGTGAAAACCACCGCCGGCTGCGTGAAGACCTCATCATGGTATACCAATTACTGATCGACCCTAGTCACGTACACCGCCACCTTTTAAAACTCAGTCTGAACACCAACCTGACAGTTAGTCACCTGAAACTAAGTCAACAATACAGCCATTTAGATTGCCGACGAACCTATTTCTCCCTCCAAGTCTGCCAACTCTGGAACGATCTTCCAAACTAAATTTTATGTGCCCCAAACTTAGCCATTTTCAAAAACGAGTTGGATATCGCACTGAGATTCATACACCTTGTTAGTTGAACTGATATTCTGGGGCATATTCAGGCTTAGCAGTTTCCTTGGAACTGTAACCCACTGTGGCGCACGTACATCTGTGCAAAAGGTCGAGCAATTCCCTATTTATTTGCCTTAAGCATTGCCCATAATAACTTGTCATTCCGTTTTGCATAATTCATCTCATTCCCACAACCTTATTTACTGACGTACTTACTCCATCGTTATATTGATGCGCATTTTCTTTGGCCCACTTATGTAATATTCGAGTTTGCAATTTTTGCTATTACCAATTTACGGGACATATTAATCCAATGCTTTTTATATCCGTCATAAACCTTCCATCTGTTCACTTCGAGGGGACCAACCACGCGCATCGCGTCATTTTACTTCAAGATCTATCAAATGGCTTTTCGAACAGAAGTTGCCTTAACCAGAGCTTTCGCGCTACCACAGCTCTACCCAATTTCTGCCCATTCTGCCATAGAGTGTCCTCTGTTAGGGAATCACCATACAGGTATAAAGCTTGCTTAGTAGAAAACTGGTTACTTGGCTTACACTGGCGACGTCTCTGTTTGCCTAACGCGCGTGATGTGGTGTGGGCACTCTGGGACAACTCTCTGTAACACGGTCATCTTTTGAGCTGCGCTTTGTTCCTGCAACACACAAGGTGTTGTTGGGGAAATGTCAGTCTGTTGCTAGGTCTTTGTCTCATGCTTCCGAGAAACAAGAGAAACTAAGTCAATTTGCTTAGCTTGGTGGACCTACAGTGGTGTGCGAGCGGTTGATCATTGATCCATCACAGCCAAAGAATGGGTTGCGACTGACGTCTACGTTTTTTCGGTTAAATTAGGATTATTAGTAGGATAAGTGCTAAGTAAACAGGAAACGCTTATAATCGAAAAGGTACTTAGAAACCAACATTTAATTATTAACGGTTGCGACGAAAGGTTTATGCAGGAATCACTGTCTTAGTGATGAAGATACCTCTTTCTAGTAGGGGCATGGTATTTTTCTTGATTTGATGAAAGCTTCAGTCATCGACATCCACGTTTCGCTTTCCACCTACGGCTTCCGTTAACTCTATCCGGAGAGTTCGAACAAGGGTGGAACAAGCCGCGGTGTGTAACAGTGAGAGCCAATGTGTCTGAACGTCGGATGCGTTCTTATTGAACGGAATGATCAAATTAATTTTCAAGTAAATCGCGGCCCAAGATGAGATTTATTATTACAACACAATCGCGGCGCCGATACTACGAATGAACTCTTGTGCTCTCATTTTCGTATAGTGGTTTTTACAAGCGACTTGTAACAGCGAGGCGCGCATTTGCAGAAAGCCTCTAGGAATCATTTGTATACAGTGATTATTGCAACCTCGTCATATTTTGTTAATTGGTGTTAATCTCTTTCACAGCCGGTTCTTGTGTATGTGAGCGCGTTGCTATTAGTTTTATGGTGAGGTACGAAGAATAAATTTGGTTACTATCCTATTGCCCATCGATAGTTAGCAGTAGAAAAACCCTATTAATTTAAGCGAGCTAATTCGTCTATTTCGAATGAACGGAGTGAAAAGAAACTTACTTAAAAGACAACTTTGCAATGACTGGCTCACCTTGACGCTTTGTTGTATAGGAGTTCCGATGCAGCATTTGCCTGGGAAGACGAGGACCGCTGGCAGGAGGACTAGAGGAAGAGGCACCACTTCCACACGAAGTTCCAGCTCGATAGGAATCAAATCGGCTGTGATCCGCTCCCCAGAACCATGTGTTAGTTGAGGGACAGAAAGCAGGACAAGGCAGAACTTTGCCCGATGTTCACCGACCTTCGGAGAGGCAGAAGCACAAAAAGTGATGGAGATAAGTTGTATTCATTATAAAAAAGAAAAGTATTGTTTGTTTCTGGTCAACTTAACCTACCAGTTGACCGAAGTCAACTTTTGTGCTCAATCACGTGACCCGACTTGGCTAATGCGAGTCAAGGTAACCTACTTTAATAGGTCTGCATATGATCTCAAATTCCGTCGTTAGATGTGCCCCCAGGCACCCGTTTTCAGACCGTATGGTAAACCAGGGATTCCACATGTGATGATGTCCCTCATCGCAGACAGCAGCAGCGCGAATGCACGGAGCTTGATCCGGTTCTTTGTCCAATGATATGAGTGTCCCATCGTCACTCAGACGTTTCCATTCATATCGCAAGGCAGAATTACTGAAAATTGAAATAAACAGGGCACAAACGGTTGTTCCGTAAGGATAGGATGCACAATTTGCCAACCCGCAGGTTTGCTGGAAACAAAACGGAAGCGATATAAACGTAGACTCACTGATCGTGAAATGGTCTGAAACAGAATACCGACACTTTTACTCCACTAAGCTCATTGTGCTCTCTTAGGCAGTGCAGTAAATTACAGAACTAAACCTTTGGATGTTTGCGTTTAATAGACCGTTGTGTTCCTATACACGGACAACGCTAGTGAGACTTGACCCCTTCGGTTTAAAGATCTGAGGCGTTTACAAGTCTGCCATCATCGTTGCCTACGGAGCACTTTTTTCTGTCGGATATCACCAGCCTGTCCGCAGCAATGATATGCCCAGGTGGGCATTATGGGATAATAACCAGCTTACTTTCTTAGAATAACAAAGGCATTGAATAGGTTGTGTTGATTCTTGCACATACTACGAATGCCTGGTCGCTGCTCGCCGATGAGGACCTTGTTTGTTCGCAGGATGTAGGATGGCGCAAAGCTCGAGATGGGCAAAAGTTGTCTTGGCAGGGTATACTGGTCACTAAGGGCTAAACTGGCTGCGGTTAATCCATCTCGACTTCCAGGCTGGCGTCCATGTAAACCGCGTTATGCATGGCTGGAGAAGTTACAGGACATGGCTCGCAATCTGGATTTTTGACGTATCTGCTGTCGTATCCTATTCGAATTGTCTGTTTAAAATGTGTATGGTGCTAAGCTATCTGTGGGATAATGGCTGATTTTGACGTGGTGCAGTGAAATCCGCAAGTAAAGTGCCTTATCGATTCCGCTCTATCTTTACACAATAGCCAGCAGTTTGTAACTGTATGCTGTGTCCAAGGTATGAGCGTCTTGACTGTGGACGATCGCTCAGGGCATCAATAATTTACGGCCGACCACCCTATTAGCAATGGCTGGCAGCCGCTTCGGGCTTTGCTTTGCATTCTCGAAGTGCAAAGCTTTCCTCCAAGATTGCCATGGACCGCCTATTGCGCTGACCACTGCTGAGGATCAGCTGGAAGTCGCTCAAAAATTCAACTACTTAGGAAGTTGTATCAGCGCTCTTGGGATTGAAATGAGTTCAAGAACCATACAGCAATATCTCGAGACGCTTTTGCTAATCTTTGCCACCTATGGCGCAGAAGCGACATCACTCACGCTCTGAAGGGTAGAGTGTCCAATGCGGCGGTACCCTCGACTCTACTGTACGGCTGTGAAACCTGGCCCCTTAGATCAGCCGCTGCCTTCGCAGCTTAGCTCATGTTTGGTGGGAACACCGCGTGATCAACGAGCGTGTTCGACGCCTTGTTTACGGCACAGGAAAAGTAAATGAACCGCTCAGCACAGTTATTTCACGCACCAGGCTACGATGGCTCAGCCACGTGTTACACATGCCAGCCCACCGGCTTCCGCGACGCGCGTTGCTTGCGCCCCGGGAGTGTCATTAGAAGAAGAGGAGGGGTGGCCAAGCGATGACTTAGTCGAGAGGAATGAAGGCCCTCACTTCGAAGCTGGCCTCAGTTGGAGCGTCTGGGCTCCCTGGTTAGGGTCCGAAGGACGAGGAACGCGTTTGGTTAGATACACTCGCGGATTTGGTTAGGAGCCGAGCTGAATGAAGTTCGTGCTGTGAGTTTCTGTCTCTCCTCATCAATCTTGGCCTCCCCTCCAACCACGAGCGCATTTCTTTGCATAACATAAGTTTGCATGATAAAATTCTTTGGTTGCATAGAAGCTGGCTGGTAGCTTTCCGGAACGATACCCATCCATTACCGGTAGCTCAGCTGGCATGCACTTGTTACGTCTTTTTTTCTTTCTTTTATATATTGCGGCACAGTAGCTGAGGTATTTCCCACCTCTAGCTAACGTGTATGATGATAATGATGATGGTTGGCCTCCCTTCTCTCTTTCTTTGTTTTCATCCTTCAGTATGTCTCCGTGGTTGTACCTCGGCAACGCAACTTTTCAACTTATTGACGTGTTGCCGTTCGCAACGAAATTTCTAGGGTCATGGCGCTAAAACAATCCAATAACGCGCAATTTCGGACTAGCTGTCGGAAGCGACGGAGATGCACGTCCTATGCAGTCCTAAACAGGAGTATAATCGAGGCATCACAATTAATCTTGATGGATGATATATAAGTGCAGAATGATCTAATCTTGCGTGACATAAAACAAGGCTATTATCAGTCACAATTAAACGGAGAGCTGCAGAAACGAGTGCGACCTGCGGTAAGCTGGAATACAGGGTATCGAAGAACCGGACTCTGAAGACCGAATCGGGATTTTGGAGAGAGGAGCAGTCGTGCTGTCGGATTTTTTCTACAGTTGAGAAACAGGAGCGTTAACTAGGTTAGTTTTATCACTTTTGCTTGCGCCGGATTTTGCGCGTGCACAGGTGAAACAGTGGGTTGAACAGCGAAGTCTACTTAGAGTTACAAATGCGTAGACTGAAGTTGCTGCTTCCAAGGGACCACAGGGTGCTTGATCTTGTCCTCAGAACGGGTTCGATCAAAGTGGGGAAACAGCTACCAGATTGCCAAATGAATACAGACAAATGGGACACATGAGCCGCGCCGTCAACAGCTGCTCCAGTTCACTTATTCATCGCCTGATGCTTACGTTACAATGTGTGCAAACCAAGGTCGTTGTCATCCATTTGCAAAAAATGAGCCACGGTATTGGGGACCAACAGTTTTGATGCACAAATGAGCATCACTGGTTGTGGTTAGTCCTTCGTCATCATACCTGTTGTGATGGTGTGAGTGCAGAAGTGTGCACCTCCGTCGATTCAGCATAGTAGAGTTAACAAGTGAGCATGAAGAGTCCATGTGAAAAAGTTGAAGTGTAAGTGTTTAGTTTTGAAGTACTCGCAGTGTGTCTGGCTCACAATATGCAGTCTTAATTGGGTCATGATTAAGGTTAAGTAAAACTCCACTATTTCCATTACCAGGGCCGATAATTATTGTGTCAATCACTGATCGCAGAGCTCATTAGTTAAGTGACCAAGGCGTAAGTGATAATCACTCTGTGACGGGTTCCACTATCACTTCGAACTATCTATATCTGAAGGGTCTAGCTTAGGACTAAGCCGGCCGTGAAAGGCAGGGCTGGAACAGAGCTGCACCGAAGCTGCACCGATTAATAGCCGGCTACCTAACGGCCGGCTTAAAAGCGAACACAAACTTGACATCCACCAATGAACTCCTAACAACAAAAGCCCTATCTTGCATGTATACAAACGCCCAAGGCCTTCTAAGCGAGTTAGCAGAACTTAGAGAACTCCATGCCTCACAACCGCGGGACCTAGTCATGATTACAGAGACATGGTTAAACCCTGAGGTGACCGATTCTGAGATCAATTTACCCGGTATGTCACTGCTTCGGACCGATAGAACCGGAAGGGGGGCGGTGTGATTCTTTATTATAATACAGACCTTCGATGTGAAGTTATCGATCACCCGGAAATCCGAGCTCCCGATTCGCTTTGGTGCCGCCTATGGTTGTGAAACAAGGACACATGCCTACTAGCCGTGATTTATCGCCCACCAAACTCAACTTCGGAAATGGACTCCAAACTGAACCACGTTTTCCAGTTTGCTTTGAACAAGTCCTACACCCACATTCTTATCGCGGGAGACTTTAACGTGCATGACATAGAAACGCCAGCAACCGACGGTACGCAGTTTAAAGCCTGCTTGCAAGAACTTACTGCTAGCCACCCTCTTTACAACCACGTAACCTCTCCCACCAGATTTCGAACTGCTAACAAGCCGTCGATACTGGATCTTGTGCTCACTAACGAAGAACCCATGGTTAGCGGGATAGTTACAAGCACATCACTGGATCGTAGTGATCATGTTACTCTATTCTTTGCTTATATTTGCTATGTGGAGTACCCTGAAAAGGAGGAGGATAAAGTGCATATTGTCACGCACTACAATGTGCTGTCTAAGCTTGTTAAGGATACATCTTGGACTTTCTTAACCGAATGCCCCCCAGATGTTGCCTGGGAAACATTTACAAGGACGTTTAGTACACTGGTAGCGCACGCATCAGAGCAGAAGTCCTTCCAACCTAAAAACAAGTGTAATTCATTTCTGAGGAGCAGGACATGTAAATGTATGTCCCGGAGGGATTTGGCATAGCGAGATCACCAGGGCTGCCCGAATGCCGAAACCTGGACTGCATACGTGACACATCGTAACTTCTGTGTGAAACTGCTCCGCGAAGACAAGGTCACTCATCAGCAGAAGTTAATGAAGCGATTCTGCACTAACCGCAAACTCCTGTACAGGCACGTTAACGGCCTTCGAAGGGTAAAGCGAGGGGTTCCAGCACTAGTCACGGCTGATGGGTGCACGCGATCAGCAATGGAAGCAGCTGATCTCCTACGGCTTCATTACTCCCGAAATTTCCAGGAGCTAACGAGCACAAACATTCTCCTCATATCTACTACTCCACCATCTGGTTTAGAAAACTTCACCTTCTCTGCGGAAGCTGTGTTGAAGAAGTTGTTATGCTTGCGTATCCACAGTTCTCCCGGTGCTGACAACATCCGACCAAAGGCTCTACAGGCAGTAGCTAGTGATCTAGCAGCACCACTGGCTATTTTCTATCAGCGATGTCTAGAGGAGAACCGTATTCCACCAGTATGGAAGCGAGGGGTCATCACTCCTATTCATAAAGGAGGTAGACGCACTGATCCTGCCAACTACCATCCAATAACACTACTTCCCGTACTATCCAAAGTGATGGAATCATTCATCGCCGATGCGCTGATGCAGTATCTGGAAAGCCACAATTTAATAACCCCAGAGCAACATGGCTTTCGTCAAAAGCATTCGTGTAATCCTAACCTATTAATTGCACGTAATAGCTGGACAGAAGCTGTTGAGGATGGCGTAGGGGTCGATGTCATCTACCTGGACTTTTCAAAAGCATTTGACCGCTTAAACCATCGCATTCTCCTTCACAAGCTTCGGAATTACGGCATTGGCGATCCAATCCTGAGTTGGATTGACAATTTTCTACAAGAACGACGGCTAGTGGTGAGAGTCCGAGAATCATGTTCTCATGCAATCGATGTGGCGTGTGGAGTACCATAAGGCTCGGTTCTTGGACCTCATCTATCCTTGGTGTTCATTAACGATTTGGCGAGATCAATTACTTCCGATTTCCTATTTTTCGCTGATGATATCAAGATATGGCGAAGGATCAGAGGACCGGACGACCATGAACGGCTCCAGTGCGATCTTAACACAGTGTCGAACTGGTCACTTCAAAACGTCCTACCGTTCAATGTAGACAAATGTCGCGTCGTACAATTACGCCATAGTCATAACTACACCTATTCACTTGGGACCAACGGAGTGCAGAATAGCTCCCAGGAACGTGACCTGGGTGTGATCGTACAGAGCGACCTCAACTGTTCAAAACAGTCTGAGGAAGCTGCGAAAAGAGGCAACCAGCATGTCGGCATGCTGCGAAGGGCATTCGGGAGATTTGACCTATCAATCTTCCCAATGATGCACAATGCCTACGTGCGCCCGCATGTTGAATACGCTATCCAAGCTTGGCAACCTTGGTTGAAGCGTGACCTAGAAGCGATAGAGGCACCACAACGAAGAGCAACAAAGAATGTAAAGGGCCTGCGCTATCACTCTTACCACCGAAGGCTGAAGTTGCTGGGAATTTTCAGCGGACGCTATCGAAGACTGCGCGGTGATCGCATATTAGCGTATCAAATATTGAGTGACCCCAATCACGTATGCAGCCATTTGCTGGAACTTAGCCACAATGCGCAACTTAGGGGTAACTGCTTAAAGTTGAAGGAACAATACAGCCGTCTAGAGTGTCGACGGAATTACTTTTCCCTTCGGGTTTGCAAACCGTGGAACGCACTCCCAGACTCTGTAGTATCCTCTCCTACCTTGGATGTTTTCAAAAAACTATTAGATGTTGCTCTTAGCTCCCAACATTTTGTTACCTAAACTCCCCTACTGTGGATTACGCCAAGGATGCATTTCAACAGGATTTATGTATCAAATGGACCTAATTGAGCGACCATATTTTACTTTTCTTACTCTTTGCCTCAATGATCACGGCACCCCAGTGTCTTTCTGAATGTTTACGCTCGCTAATTTTTAATTTTACACTGATGTTACTTATCAAACTATTCATCTCGGCAGACGTTCGATAGATGACCCAGACATATTTTGATTTCATTATATTCACCTCAACCATCCTACGGGACGTGTCAAGCACTTGCTTTTATCCCGTGATAAATCATTGTTCATTGTCCTCACAAGGAGGAAAAGGTACTTCAGTAGCATATGGACACTTCGTATCAACGCTTCACTGCCACGCGACCACCACAAGCTGATCAAGAGCTCGGGATACAGCGAGTCCACCCCCACCCCCCACACACATACGCGAATTCGGAGCGATGATCCTATGGTCACAAGACACTCACGATTTGGCCACCGGCTGACTCCTCACAGGACGAATAGTAAGTTAATTGGTTAATTCGCAGCGTATCTAGGTAGTCAGTTCTCATCTCACTTCCTAACTGCACCACCATCGCGGCTGCCGCGGCACAATTCCGTATCACAGTAGTTAGACTATGCTTGCTGAGTGAAGGTTTGTCGTCACGTGCTGGACATGAATTCCGGCGTGAAATGTCAGGACAGCTAACGCTTGATATTCCCGTCGAAATGGTGTTTACCCATCCAAAAGGGCCACCTCGATTATAGTGTCTAGGACACTGCTAAGCGTTGTTATGTCGGGATAGTGCCCAGTCACATAGAGTGCTTGCGAATGGTACGGGTGAGACCATAGCAACCGCTCTATCTGTATTTGGTATGTAGCTGTTTCACTGAAATTTGCGTCCGTGGTATGGGAATTAACAGAGTTGGTGTTGGCTCCGTTTCAATTCCGGCATCCAGCTGCTTGCCGGGTAGGTTATCCCTCCTACATTACACTAGGAATTGGGTAAACGGATGTATCTTTTATGGATGCAATGCAGCTCACCCATGATCCCGTTTGAGCGCGGTTGTTTCGTAGATATTCCCAGTTATTTTAACACACTACTCCTGCATCTGATGCCACCAGACTTCCATACTTTTGATACTGTAACTACTCTTATCGCCGGTATTGACATCACTGATGTACTAATTTGTGAGTGGATTTGAGCGGACGTTCAAAAATAAGCTCCTAGCGCACAGATATTTGTCGGCTGGCGAAGCTAGAATTTTTAAGGGCGTACTAAAAGTCGGTTGCATTCGGTCCAAATAAACCCGCATTGAACACAGTTGTAGGTCGCTGGTCGTAGGTTCACCAGACGTTACTGGTAGTAGGTATGTATTCGCGTGGGAAATTCAGGTACGAGGCTGAGCAGTGTGTCTCTACACAGTCTCTGGTATATTCCGGCGGTAAAAAGGACGACCAGACCTGAAACGATCTCAGGACAATATTATGTGCTAGCCTAAAAGAGACCGGGAATTTTGGTAGCCTCACCATACATCGAAGAGCGGGACGGTTGTTATTCTTTTGACCATCCAAATTAATCCCGTCTCACATGGAAACGGGTAACGGGAGAACCGATGCACTCGAAACTATGTGACTAGATAAGACAGCTTATTTGCGACCTGCGAGAGAGTTATATATTGGACTGAATACTTTAAAAAGCAATTTAATTGACCAGCATTGTCAGCTCCCTTGCCGGTCGTTGGTCGCATAATGGCTTTCGCTGTTGACCTATCATCTGGTGCAAAAGGAGAGAGTGGGATTGTGCCTTTAAAGTTGAATAGGGTTGCAGGGCCAGATAGACTATCTGCAGCACTTTCTGAAGTCGAGGGACCTACGCTTAAGGTTGATTTACACGAATTGTTATTAAAGCAGTGTCGTGGTAGCTTTTCCAGAGTCAAAACGATGTCATACCGATCATTGTAATTCTATTTTTAGTAGGGTTGAGAGTTAGTTTATATTGTATGCAGATTGGAATCACTAGTTTAATGTAGAGCCTTTTATTGGCTACTTCTTCTCATGCATCTGCTCGTGTTTATTGGTTCGCAATCGCCGTTCGCTCTCTGTAAATTTGCTCTACATTTGTTTAAATACTCCAACCAAGTTCTGAATTGTTCGCCAAACCCGTGCAAATGCGATCAGGTTGCGCCGGCCGACCCTGATCGGCTTTCTGCCCGTTAGGTTCATGTTTGTTCCGTTCGCCCAGTTGACAGGCACCATCGTTTTGTACGCTGTCGGCTCAGGGTCACTGATGGATGCGCGCGGTTCGCTCGCTTTGCTAAAAATATCTTGACTCAATTCCGGACTACCTACTCGACCCACGCAATTGTCGTCAAACTGTAGGGGCCGTGCTTGGTTAGCTTCCTGTTTATTGGCCTCAAGTCGGTTTGGCTTATACAATCTGTTAACCACCACTACACTGAGGAAACATGGAATTAGAGTTGTGGCAGCACCACATTATGCTCTCCACGTAAGTGATACTGCTGGATCCAAGACTGGAAGCAGTTCCAACTAATTAATACAGATTTTTAGGCCATCGATTCCATGTGTCCAAAGTAAGTGGGTAGAACAGGACCAGAAGACCGGTGGAACATTTGCCATAGACATGTTAACTTCCGTTTCCAAATGCTATGACTCGCTCAAGTAGTACGTATGTCAGCACGTATAAAAGGGGTAGAAGACAGAGTACGTGCTACGGACAGTATATCCGACAACCAAAAGCTCACAGCGCAGGGAAAGTAAAAACACAAAGGGCGTATTTCATTTGATAAGCAAAATGAAAGGTACCTTTGTCCTCGGAGTGACTTCATGACGACCTATCAAATTTCAAAAAAACGTTAGCCTTGTTTGTTTCCGACTCCTGAAGCTCAGCGGTAACAACAAACTAAGAGACCCCCATCTGAATGTAGTCGCGCAGCACAGCCATCTGGAAGGTCGCCGGAAAGTTTCCTTCCGAATTTGTCATCTATGGAACGCTTTTCCGAATTTTGTCATTTATGCCGACATAATTGAAGAACAATTCGTGTATGCATTACGCGATTTACCTTGAGTGATGCAATCCGCGTTCATATGGTGAGTGCAAAATGTGAAACCCGGAGACAAAAAAACCACCACGAAATTGTGTGTTAATGTGAAAATTATGGCGGGTCTACAGATCACGTTTTATCTAGTTAACAAAGTTTATCTTTGAACTTATGCATTTCACGCAAACCATCCTACGAGACTTGACAAGTCTGAGCTTATTTTTACCCATATTATACCATTGTTCCGGATGGAACCGATCATCGCAATGGAAAATTGTCTGCCGTGAAGTAGACGGCTAACTTGACGGCCGAATACATGAAGAATACAGGATGAGCGGTTAACGAATGGGTTGCCGTGGCCACACCAAATCTCATGAAAGTCGGATAGCACAGCGATGTTCTACTTCTTACCAAGACGAACAATAATGCTAAAAGAACAATAACTGTCCTCAGATCGTAAGTACAGCCTACTGTAAATAATGTCTTACCATAAGTTTTGAATCACAAGTCTCCTTGATGACACCGTATGAGGATATTGCGTAGGCAATTGGTACAGGTAGGAGATAAAAGAAGGAGTGTGGGCAGTGCGTCGAAAAACCTTCAAGTCACTGTCTGCATCTAGACCGTCGATCGACTTCACAAGGATAGCCATCTCTTCTCCGATTCCTGCGCAAGCAGTGATGAGGAAATATTGAAACTTCTTAGTTGCATTCAACCCCCATTTGTGTTAAATGATTTTAATAGTTAATGTACATGTAATCTCTGTTTTTGTTTACCAAATGTCAGGCCGTGACGGATGACGCTTTCGAGCGTTATCTTTAAAATAAGTCTTCGGTAATGACAAGATGTATAATTTCGTCATCTTTAAAGATTGTAGAATATAGCTAACATACCTATTTCATTGCCACTGTCTGCAATTCGTAGATGTGTTCATACCCAGTTGTGCTACCAAAACTGGACGAAAACGGAGGAGTATGTGCGGTAAATCCCCAAAGTTAACGAGGATTTATATCACGACTGCTTTTCGTTTACTTCGTTGGCCAAACATGTGTTAGTCCTTAATTAATAGAAGCAAACTTCAGAAGGCGCTGATCACATGGATGTATTCTATAGCCATTTCCTCAGTCTAGGTGGGTGTAGCGTCCTGCAATGATGTAGGGACTACATGTCTCATCTGAGCTCGAGTACACAGGTTGTACGCTGTGATGCTGCTTCTGAGCAGCATGTGACGCATCCTCCATCGCAGTGGTATGGGGACAGGCGAGGAATATATTTCACCAAGTTAGCCGGTTAAGAACTAATAAATTCCAGAGCCTAAAACAGCCTCTACACATCTACTAGACTAACAATGCGTGGAACTACATCTGTAAAACTGTCAGAGTGAAGGTGTTTATCCAGTGGCCGGATAAGCAAACATGATTTGCCCAAACTTCATACGATGTTAAAAAGAATTGCTCAAGGTAAAGAAAATTAGAATCATGGTGGTCGAAAGTGAACACAGGAAAAAGTCAACCTCGTTGGTGCATGGATTTTGTCTTCAGTGATATGGTTTGTATATGATGTCCAGCGAGCAGAATTCAATTTGAAGCAACAAGAATACAGTAGTTTGACATTTAGTATACCAGCCTCCTGATGATGTGATGATGTCAAAAGTTTTATTAACGAAAATTGCGTTCAGAATTACGGGTTTACCTTTCGCTTATTTAATGCGATAAATTTGGCAATAGGGTTACAGCTAAAAGCTAGGAAAACACACGCAAACCGTTCTGTCTTCGACTTCAGCTTTGAACCCTCGTGGTATTACTATCATGCATAGGTAGCAGATAAAGTGGGACCTTCGAAATTAAGTAAGATAACATGATTCGGTCTCATTTGGTGTAGCCTCACTGGGAGGCAAAAGGATCCCGGCACTTAGACAGCCAGGGAATCATTAGTTGAGAATTCTCTCACTTTTTCTTCGAAGCTAAATACTGTTACAAATGGGAGAAAGCTATAGTGAGAAACTGTACATAGCATCCAGTTTTTAAAACAGTACAGGAAGAAATGCATCAGATCAAATGCATCAGTCTGACAGCCATCACGCAGCCGGAGGAGCACAGTACGGCTGTTCCACCCCCTTCTGAAATCGTCAACAGTGCGCATTCCATCTGACGCATGTAGGGCTATGACCCGCAACTCGATGGTTACCAATCTGCGGTTTAGACCATTGAGCTAACGGAGACGGTAGTGACCGATGTAAAACTGTATCAGGCGAAGTTGACTGACAGCTTAGAATGAGCAGTTCGCGTATGCAGCAGCGTCCATGGAGATTACAAAATGTCGGACGATCGAATTAGGTCTACATCAAACAGCTCTTAACCCAATTTTCTGCTGGTCTACTTTCGTAAGGACAGCTTTCAAAATGCGATTTGAGCATCGATTTAATTAAAACATACTTGATCGGTTATAATAATTGCAGAAAAGCAAGAAGGTTGTTTCTGAAATCGTCGGAAAAAAATATTACCCTAATTCATTGACCTAACTATTACTTTAAAAGGTATTAAAAACCCTAAAAGGAAATGGGTTAATTGAACGACCAGTTGATTAACACTATTCGATGGCAAAAGAAGCCAGATACGAAGTACGAAAGTGTTACGGGGCAAAAGTGGTGTACACAGAAGAGTTCGACTGGACTACCTTCAACTACTAGTTCGTCGTTTTTTCCGTGGTCGCAAACCAGTACACATTTGACTATTTGCCTGCCAACCTCAAACGGACGGAACCAGACGTTCAGGGCTGTGGTCTCAAGTGGATCAAGTTGGAAGGCGATAGGAGAGATTGTAAAAGCGCCAATTTCCAGTTGTTGAGTGTTCTCAGATGATGGCCAAAAGTGCTGAAACGGAAAACCACAATAGTGATTATTACCAAATCAAGTTTAATGGGTGTTAAGTTTCCGGATAGGTTCATTTTCAGTCTTATCATTGATGCAGCGAAACTACTTAAAAATTAAGAACAACAACAATTAAGAACAAACAACACTAAGAAAATGAAAGCATTAGACTATTCCCGGTTTTTCGACTTAACGGTTGCTTGTCGTACTGCTGCTAACGTTTGCCAGGTAGATAAGGAGGAGTGAAGATGCCGTAAGACGAAACTTTGACATAGTTTAGGGAGAGAAAATGAAGATAAACTTTGAGTACACACAAGAGACAGATAGTATGTTCAGTAGACCAATAAGTAGCTTGTGAAGGCTTAGAATTAAATAGGACCATGAAAAAGTTTTGATACCTGCTGCTATAAATGGTCGGTCTCAGGAAAAAACTGAAGTGGCAAATTAAAATCGAACAAATAGGTTCGATTACCTCCCTTCAGACTCATTGTGGTGCGGCCTTTAAAGTGGACGTTGCGTTTTCACTGGAATGTCGCGGTTACTTTATCTGCTGCGGATCTATCAGTGTTCACCGAAGTTTTTGACATTTCCTTCAGTTAGACTAGTTACAACGTCATTAAGACCGTCCTTCATCAATAGTTGAAAATGAACTTTAACATCCTGCGAGTATTGAATGGAGTTATCAGAAAGCGTTAGTAACCTAAAGAATCTTCTTCCGGATCGAAAAAACTGGCTACAACACTGGACTGTTAAGAGGATTTAGAATCGGGGCTGTTTATCTGAGTAACACATGTACTACAATGTCTTTTTCCAATTGTGAAATTCTCCACTTTTGATGATGTTGTTTTAAACACCGATAGTTGATGTTGAGGGTCATTTTGAAGTACACGTTGTGTGGATGGATTGCGACGCGCAATCTCAAGGCTGACCGCAATTCCCAATGAAGTGAAGCTAGATCTTTCGATCACGAGGCCCGTAGCTGATGCAAATAGAAATGGGGTATTGCCCGCAGCGTTTTCGAGCGAGCAACACCCATGGTTGATATTGTGAAGTGCGAAAATTTATCCATTCGGGTACAGAGAGCATAAATTGACTTTACTTGACTCAGTAACATGCATTGGAATAATCGCATCATCCTCATCATTACACAGTAGCTAAAGGAGAGAAAAAACTTCAAATATGGTGCCGCAATACATAAACATAGGACATACAAAAAACAATATACTGAAAAGTATACAATGCTAAAAGCGGGCAACACTGCTTAGTGACATATTATGCGTCAAGAGAGGTCGTGGTTGTAGGAGGAACATAGGCGGGATAGAGAGCAATGGTTAATGATGGATATAAAAGCGAATGATTGACATGTCCCGTAGGATGGTAAGGTGAAAATTAAAAAAATTACAAATATACGGTGTCAGTGAAAGATCGCTTGAGATACATGACTCACCAACAGATTTAGAGCACCACATGTGTCTGATACCGTTCACTGTTTGTTGTGTATCAGTGCCATCATCTGATGGTCATGGGCTGTCACCCGGTGTAACTGTGTAAGAGTATCGTCAGGGCGTTTTTTGAAAAACGATAAGATGGGCACATTTATTGCTTCCACCGGAAGAGCGTCCAAGGTTTGTGACACTCGGAGGGAGAAAACTTTGCATGGACGTTCCAGTCGGCTGTACTGCGCGGCGAACTTAAAGTGGTGATCCCTTAAAGATGTGTTTTGACTGTTTCAAAAGAGAGTGGCATGTTTGATTGGAGTTTCTCAGGATCTGATACACCATTATGAGATCTCTCCGTAGACATCGATAACAACCGCTGTACAGTTGGGGAGTTTTCAGTCTGAGTGGGTAGGGGACGCAGAAAAAACCTCTGACGTTCTTTGTTGCCCTATGTTGTGCAGTATCGAGCGTGGTGAGATGGTGCTTTTGCTAGGTATATCACGCTTGGATAACGCATCCTGCGTGCGGCCCCAAGTAAGCACCAAGCATTTTTCGAAAAGATTGCGGCGTTAAACTTCCCGAACGATCTACGAAGTAGGCCAAAGTGCTGGTTTGGCTGGTTTGCAACCATAAGGTCACCGGCTCGAAACCGCGTAGGGGTGGGCGTCTTCGCGGTATGCTCAGCCCACGCGAGACTGGTGGTGGTCGCGTGGCAGTGAAGCGCCGTTACGGCGTACAGCTAGCGATTTACTTTACTCCATGAGCAACTGACCTATAATGAACTACATGATCTTGGAGATCACCGGAAGAAGTGTTGTATGGCGATAATCTGCTGGTTCTGTACGTTTACCACTTTTGTAGATGGGGACGGTGCTCCCGTACTTCCACACGCTGGGGATGTGCATCCCGTTGATACATCGCTGAAACAGTATTGCTAACGGTTCAGCTAAACTCATGGCACCAACTTTCAACGCATTGGAGCGAATGCCGTCCGAACCCGTGGCGCTACATTCGCGCCAGTACATCAGCCGTTTCAGTACAGCTGTGGTTGTAAAAGATATGTGGTTAAGGCCTTACAGTGTAGGCATGGTGCAAGATGATTGCACACTTTAGAAGGTACAGGCAAATTGTTTTCTGAGAAGGTTCACCGCATCTTGTGACGTTTGTGCCAACCCGCATGCTGTGTGCAGAGCAGGAATTCCGTGCTTAACCCTGTAAAGTTTGTTTACGTGTTTGTATAGAAGCTTGGGGTTAGAGGCATAGTTCACCACAAGGTCTTGTTGGTTCCTTACTTTATCCTGCAGGACGAGTTTGACCCAGTGGTTCCTTTGTGTTTTATGGACGTCCCAATTGTCCTAGCTCGAAGAGGTTGTGGGCCAGCCATGCCAAGTGCTTTAATGACATGCATTCCCGAGTCCCGCTCTTTAGAAACGAGTTCGTCTTTTTTGGTTGGTAGATTTTGCTTTCAGATATGCATGCGACGAGCCAGTTAAATCTGTTGACAAATTCCTCACATGCCACCTCAGGAGACCATTCGGCTAGGAAAGACCAGCATGTTGCGCCAATGGGTCTGGATAGGTTCCATAGTTGGTTAAGACGTAAGATTCCTCGGTATGTTCTTTAGCATACACTGCCCCTAGCACAAGTATTGGAACACTAGTGTCGCATAATCGCTGTGACCCAAAGGAGTGCACGTTGTTACTACATCGATCATGAATTGCTTGTTTGGAAAATTGAGATCCAATATAGCCGGTTTGCATCCTGCCTTGAAATGTGTTGGAGAAGTTGCATGGTTGTGCAGCGAAGAACTGGTGATTAGCTCTTGTAGTTCCGCCTTGTATTGTTCACCCAGAGTGGCCGGGGATTCTAGACCGTGCAGATTGAAGTCACCTACCAAGAGAACGTGGCTGCAAGATCGTCGCAGTAGATTCTTCATATCAGAAGCGAAGGCCTCGTCTATTTCTGTAGTGGACATTGGTGGACGGTATATAATGAAAATTTAACATATATCGCCCTGCCTCAGGTGAAAGCAACACTGTAAGGCGTTAATGGTTTGAATCCCAGGGTTAATCACCCGGTCGATGAGAGGGTCGGACCGGTAGTAAAGGATAACACCGCCTCCCATTATGGGTTGGTCGTTGCGCAAGTGACATACCAGATAGTGCGGTCTCGACGTCGGTAATCACGTCGTTCAGCCATGTCTCGGTTACCATGATGCAGTCCCAAGATATTGAGGAAATCGAAGCTCAGCCAATTTGCTGAGAAGACCTTGCGCGTTTGTATAAAAAACAACTAAAAGAAACGGATGAACACACATAAGTTTCCCGTGAATTTACGACGACCCTTGTGGGGTCTTCTGACAATCGTTTTTTGGATATATTTCTTGCCTACCCCAGGGTCGTTTCAATCTGTTGTTTAGAGCACCCACTACCTAATCGTACAGAGGCGAATTGCAACCGATTGTTTGTTGCTTTCTCTTCGGACGGCTGGAGAGTTGCACTGCGCTTCTGTTCCAAAATGCAGACATCTGGGCTGGCGACAACTTCTCGCTGGTTATGTTTTCCCTCAGTCAGTAGTGGTCTGGCTTCGGCCGCTTTCAGACGTATCCCTGATACATGTTTGGGCCTAACTTGTGCCCACTTCCAAGCACTCTTTCAATCATTCGCTTGAAGTAGAGGAGGAATTTCAAGACTCTTGAACCTCTTCCTTTGTAGCTGGGTGATGTGGGTTGTCTTTACGTTGAGTTGGCAATAACATCGTGGAGAAAGATTCGCGGTTGTATCGCCACTATTCCAAATCATGGGTTTGGGCCTGCTAGTCGTCAGAAGACTGGATTTTGAGAACACACATGGATAAATATCGAGTTTTCGTTGGTTTGCTTATGGCATTATTCTGAGTCTTGCTTCCTTTACCGACATTCAATCCAAAGGATGTCAGGGAATACACGAACGTCGCATGACGAATCACGAAGTCGATGAGCTGACAAGAGGGCGGTCTCCGCTTCGTCACCTGAAGTAGCCTTGGCTCGACACAGAGAACTGAGTTTGTGTGGCGGACGATGTAAAACAAACCAGCCTGTTTAGCCTGGATTCCCAATGGTTGGCATATGGTTTCCCAGTGTTTTAGGTCGTCAAGTAGTTTATCTTTGATATAGTTGGCCTTTGGTTCAGAGGTATATTGGAGTATATTATCATCATGGAATTATGCGTCTAACTATTGTTCGTAACTTTGGATAAGAGAGTGCTGCCTTTTATTGGCGGCGTGATGGGCGGTCCTCTTAGAGACGCTTTGGTATTCGTGTCATCGCTAACATTCAGTGGAGTAGTTGCAAACACACCAGCTAACCTTGTCCTGGGTCCGCATGCAACGACGAATGGTTGTAAGTTGTCAAACTTTCGGTAGTGTTAAATAAACCCAAACGTAATAGAGTATCATGTGAGGCAGGCACCCCGGGAGAAACCACTCTCAGCAAGATTGGGGTCGCCGGGGTTGACAGACCCTGGCCGCTAAACTGTTTGCAGGTTTTCGCGATTGAGGTTGCTGGCTCTGCGCAGTTATAACCATACAATGGTTTTGGCTATTATGCTCGAAATTTGAGCATGCGTTAGGACAACTGGAATCGAGTTCCGATGCGACCGTTATACCAGCCGTAGCGTACTGCATAATCGCTGTAAGTTTGTCACATTTCTGAGCCATCACAGCGTGCAGAGTGCTATCGAGACTTCCCTAAGATGTGCCACTGGTTACACGCTACTCAACAACGCACTGATGATGTCATCCCGATTGGTGACGAAACGTTCGCAACTAGCTTGCCAAGCTCAGCGAACAGTTCGCCTGCCACCACAGGCACACTATGTCGGTGACAATGTCCTGCGAGTGTGACTACGTTTGCGAACAAAGCCGACTGAGATCAGCGCGCGACATATCTGGTGTGGACTGTGGCCAATTATCTATCCATCAGGCCGGTGGAAAGTGAGTTTGGATGATCGTGGTAGAATTCACGCTAGTTTGACGAGAGTTGGGATGATGGCTGCTAGATGTGCTTCAGCTATCAAAAGGAGAGTACGATTCTTGTGGTAATGGAATTGCTGGATAGCGCTAAGAGTACCCTAAAGAATGAAAGTACAAATTGTGGAATGCACTCGAAAATAAGGTCTAGCGCACCTGGGTTTCTGTGAAAATCCCGTTGAAATTGCAATAGCGGATGTAACGATGCTGTTCGCTAGACGATCCTGCAGTGATAGATCCACTGGATAGCGCTGGTAAGCCCGAGTAAGATAAGTGTAAGCACTGTAATTTGCGTTGAAAATTGCGAGTAGTAAATCCAAAAAGTGGAGCGTCGATTCAGCACGACCACGCGGCGTGAGACACTGAGGTCGGCTCCTTGCCATGTCAACTAGTGTATCTAACCAGACGTGTTCATCGTCTTTCGGACCCCAGCGTGAGAGTCAGGACACACCAACCGACGCCAACTTCGAAGTGAGGGGTTTCAATTCTCTTGACCAAGTCAGCACTCGGCTATCCCTTCCCTACTTCCATCCACACCCCGGCCGCGCAAACAATGCACGTCGCGGGAGCCGGTGTACTGGACCGCGTAACACCTGGACGAGCCATCAGAACCTGGCGTGATGGAACGGTGCTGAGTAGTTTAATGTATGCTCTGGCACCGAATAGACGACACCGAACACGCTCATTGCTCACGCGGTGATCCCAACAGACATGAGCTAAGCTGCGAAGGCAGCGATGACCGAAAGTAACTAGCCTCTTTATGTCTGGCAAAATCGACATGAGCTTTTACTATGCGGTTTGTGATCTCAGCGGCGCTAATACAGCTGCCCAGATACTTCAATTTCTCGACGAGTTCAAGCTGATCCCCACAATGAACAGAGGAGAGGTGGGTCCTTACCTAGTGGGTGTAAAGCATAGCCCGAAACTACTGACAGCCAATTCTATTTTGTCCAATGCTACTTGGCGCGTTTGAAAGCTGTCATAGATAAGGACAGTGTCGTCGGTGTACTCTAAGTCAAGAAGTCGCTCACCTCGGAGCAGATCCACACCTTCTAAGCGGTGTGCAGTGAATGCCATTTCTATGACTTCGTCAACAGTGAAGTTAAATGGGAAAGGTGACAGCTGGCAACCTTGTCTCACACAGCTGGAGATATTGAAGGGTAGCGATAGGGTGCCATAAACCAGCACTTCTCGAACTATGTGAGTAAAGCGCTCCAATAATGTTTAAAATATTTTGGACACACTTTCCCAAGTACGTAGCCCCAAAGGGCACATCGATAAACTAAAATGAAGTCACCTTTTACGTCGAGGAACATGACTACGGTGGCTTGGCCATCAACATGACGGCGCTCTAATAGTTGACGTAATGTGAAGACGTGATCAATGCAGCCGCGATCGCGACAGAACCTGGCTTGCTCCTTCCGAATCCGGCTTTCAGGCGTGCCAGAAAGTTTACGAAGAGTGACAGAGGCGACTATCTTGATAGCAATTGATACCAGACTGATCCTGCTATGATTGCCGCATTCTGAATGTGACCACCCCTTGACCACTAGGACTATCACCGAGCGGCTGCAGTCAGCTGAAACAGCTTCCTGCTCCCCCAGCTTCAAAAGTAAGTTGTGCAGATCATCTACAAGAGCAGGTTCCACGAATGTAGAGGGAGCTGGAGGGACGTTACCCACTCTTGTGGCATTGTTTAGTTTCAGCAGTCTGATCTCACGTTCGACTTCTGCGCGTGAAGTCGGGTCCAGATAGACGGCCCAGGGAGAAGAACGATCGATGGCTGAAGGAGAAGCTGGTAACACTAGTTGAGTTAGCTGCTTTTCAAAGTGTTCCGCCCTAAGGCTTAAAGCGTTTTGAAAAACGATACATCGGTCGTCCACGTATGGTCTCGCTAACACCGGGTCTTCTTCTGCCCGGTTCGTTTATCAAACGGAATAACTTACGACGGTCATAAAAAGCAGCGGCTGTCTGCATCTCCGAGGCACGACGAGACCACCATGTTTCGCGGTCTCTCTTCAGGACAGCACGCAGTTTGGCCCCGAGGTCTTTGCGAGTCTCGTTGTGTTCGCGCCCGGACGGAATCTGTTGGCGGGCATGCAGCCGTTCAAGGGACCAGATAAGGACCCAATGTCGAGATTGGTAACTTGATTTGCCATATAAAGTCATGCCTGCTGCTGGTTACGCCTGGTGAACATGCAAATAATGATCTACAACTGTGTTAGCTGAGCGTCTACTCAGCCCGGATGCCAGCGTACTTTGATACACATTCAAGACTTCTGACTTCGCCCGCTGGTATGTGTTTATGCGCTCACAGCGACACCATGCGCCTCCCGAAACCACCTGTAAGATCCGCACAAAGGAGTGCTTGCTCAGAGTCCGCGCTCGCGCTCCAGATTGAGCGACAGCCAATCCAGCGGACTATAATCACGATGTGATCGATTGATGTCAATGGATAGTTTGAGGCGAGTGGGTGTCATGTCACCTTTCTGCGAGTACTGCATCGGAGGTTAGTGCTCGCGAGAAAGAGTCGAACGTCTTCACGCACGAGTTGCAGTTGCTCACCGTTATAATTAAAGGGAGCCTACACCCTGTTGGTTGCCCAACTTGAGAGTTCAAATCGCCACTCAGCACCACAGTGTCCGTACTTATTATGAGACAAAGGATCTCGTTCAGTTGGTGATAGAATTCATATTTCACCGAATCGGCGCTACAACTTGTGGGGGCGTAGGCTTCAATGACAAACAGGCACCGTTTGTCTACGCGACTTCGAGACTCCGAACGAGCCAGCCAATCTTACGGCGCACATCCGGCTGTTCATTGGGATCCAGTCAAGCAGGGAAGCTTCATCCCGGGGACTCAGAGCAATACCGACACCGGCTTGACCAGCACTTAAAACCGTGTTATCTCCAGATAAACGCAGTGAGAATGCGCCGCCAGTGTCGTTTGTCGGGGATTAACCCATTCGTGAACACGCTGCACGGCCGCACTTTAACTCGGCTCTCGCTTTACCCTCTGTGGCCACGCTAATTCTCTTCACACAACATTGTGCGTGCGCTCGTTCGAACCAGTTTGACGAGCTCTACTCAGTGCTTTCCACCTCTTGGATCTAACCTGTGTGGATTATACTCTTGATGCAGTTCGCAGATTTTGGCATATTCTTTGCCGAGTTCTACGTGTGTAACTACATCAAACCGGAGTTTTTCGGGAAAGATTTTGGTCTTATTCGAAAGAAGAAACTGAGGACTCCCAAATTACGCGCCAACCATCCCTGCAAGTTGCAGCATAACAAAGTTACAGTCATTTTGCTTCACTCATCAACTGAACAGCTCTAAAGATGCTTATCAGCGCTCCAGTTGCATCATCGCTCAAGGCAGGCAGATCAACACACGCTGCCACTTTGCATGTGTGTCAAACTGAGATTCATTTGATCGTTGAACCCGACAGTCTGCGCGTTGCGCCCTCCATCTGTCCCGACCAAGTGACCTTGGTGCGGTTGAAAAACTCCCAATTTGTGTGCGCGTTTTGACGTGTATGTGTGTCACGCCTGGCGCAAAGAACACTCATCAATGTGAGCGCTCAGATAGACCTTGCTGCAAACGATAAGAGGACGACTAGCATTCCAATGGTTCAACGTCGCCTATGTTGGCCAGACAATTGTAGTAAAGTCCTTAAGATCGAAGTGACCTGTTCTAGCTGCACTAGATCGTACTGTTCGCAATTTGTAGATATACACATCCAAGAAGTGAGACAGACAAAGTAACTAACACCATTTGGTTTTATCCAACATGTCAACTCATTACAGTTGTCAACCGTTTATCTTTGCTCGTGAAAAAGTGCGATAGAATGACGGAAAAAATCGCGCATTTGGTAAATACAAAGATCGATCCCACGGAGGTAAATATGTCCATGCTAATACCTCAACCAGTCAAAGTAAGCTCTGACACTAAGCGGAAGAAGAGAGCAAAACGCTCCAACCGCACTGCAGCGTCTGTGTCACTAAATCCACTGGGTCCCTTCACTCCCATAAGCGGACCAGCCTCAAACATGCCTGCTTCCACTCATATAACCATAAACGCTTCATCTGGAGATTCAGCCATGACACCGACGACTCAGAGCCAGAGGCAATCCAGCACAGATAACAAGCAGGTGATGTACGCATCGATTGTCTCGACAAACACACCGGGAGCGATAAATGTAGGTCCATCTTCTGTACCGAGCACACATGGAGCAAGGCAGCTTTCACCGTCAACTCCAGTGGTGCCTTCTAAACAGTCCAAACTGCCAGCAAAACTATAAGGCCGACATTCGCTAGACAAATTCAAGCTGCGTGAACTCGCGTGTGCACCAATGTGCTCGACTCCAAATTCGGCACAATAAAAGGCAAGTAGCAAGACGATCGCAACCAGTGGAGTTCCGTCTGCGATGCGATTGGTATTCGGGTTGAGCCTGCAATGCTGCAACGCGTAGCGCGTCGCCCGACTTCAATGCAATCTGGTGAACCTCGAATTTTTAAAGTAATACTAAACTCAGTGGATGAGACAGAGGCGGTTCTGCTCCCAGCTGTTCGTCTTCGCAACTCACCGAACGGAGTGCGCATATTACCAGATCACCTTTGGAAAGTTTGCTCAAAAGAAGCAGGTGACCAATGCAGTATTCCTAATAGTGACAGCAAGAAAACAATATTTGTTCATGGTGTGCCTGAGCTTCTGCATTCTTCTGATCACGATGCGCAAACACATGACCGAGAGCAGTGGTGCCATATCCGCGAAGCACTCTCCGTTGACAATGTTATTCCAAATCCTTGAGAAGAATTCTGCCACCACCTAACTACAAGGGCTACGGTCCAAGACTAATGAAAGTAGTATTACACTCCGAGGGAATGACGCAAGTTCTGTTGGATAACTGGTTAAAGTTCCGAGCCAGGTTTCAAACAGAGATCCAGCTGAAAGCAGCAGGCGAACGGCCAGTAGTCATGAGCAATTCGATGGAACTTGCAAATGCTGTAAATTCTTTATCTGCACAACCCTGCGCAGAGATCGACACAACAACACCCACGGCACACAACAGGACGGAGCACAGCACGAGTGAAACGTCTGCTCAGGAGCGCTCAATAATGCCATGCCACTTAACTGAAATTCAGAAATCAAAAATGATTAAAGGCCGGTCAACTAACGGTCGGCTTAAAAACAAAATAAAGCGGACATCCGTCGACGCACTCCTAACAACAAAAATGCCCAAGACCTTCTAAGTAAGTTAGCCGAACTTAGAGAACTGCATGCCTCGATCGCGGGACCTCGTCATGACTACAGAAACCTGGTTACACCTTGAGAACTAATTGATAGCCACCCTCTGTACAACCTCGTAACCTCTCCCACCAGATTTCGAACTGCTACAAAGCCGTCGGTACTGGATCAAGTGTTCACTAAGGAAGAACTCATGATCAACGGGATAGTTACAATTACAGCATTGGGTCACAGTGACCATGTTACTTTACTCTTTGATTATATATGCTATGTGGAATATGCTGAAAATGAGGATGAGAAAGTGCATACTGTCATACACTATAACGTGTTATCTATGCTTGTTAAGGCTACATCTTGGAGTTTCTTAACCGAATGCCCCACAGATGTGGCCTGGGAAACGTTTACAAGGACGTGTAACACACTGGTAGCACACGCATCGGAACAGAAGTCCTTCCAATCTAAAAACAAATATACATCATTTTTGAGGAACAGTACACGTAAATGTATGTCCCTGAGGGATTTAGCATAGCGAGCTCACAAGCACTGCACGAATGCCGAATCCTGGACTGCATACGTGACACATCGCAACTTCTGTGTGAAATTGATTCGCCAAGACAAGGTCAGCAGGAGTAAATGAAGCGATCCTGTACGAACAGCAAACTTCTGAACAGTCAGGTTAACGGCCTTCGAAAGGTGAGGCGGGGGATTCCAGCACTAGCCATGGCTGATGGATGCACGCAGCCAGCAATGGAAGCAGCCGATCTCCTACGGCTTTCTTACTCCAAACTTTCCAGCAGATGCCCATCCCACATATTCTCGTCGTTTCTATTACTCCACTGTCGGGTTAATACAACATCACCTTCACTGTGTTGAAGAAGTTGTTATTCTTGCATATCCACAGTTTTCCTGGAGTAGACATCATTCGACCAAAGGCTCTGCAGGCGGCAGCTAGTGATCTATCGGAACCATTGGCTGTTTTCTATCAGTGATGTCTAGAAAAGAACCATATTCCATTATTATGGAAGCGAGGGGTCATCACTCCTATCCATAAAGGAAGTAGCCGCACTGACCCTACCAACTAACGTCCAAAACACTACTTCCAGTACTATCCCAAGTTATTGGAAACAATCATCACAAATGCGCTGATGCAGTATCTGGAAAGCCACAAATTATTAGCTCCAGAGCAACATGGCTTTCGACAAAAACCTTCATGTACTATTGACCTATTAATTGCACGTGATAGCTTGACTGAAGCCGTTGATGATGAAGCAGGAGTCGATGTCATCTACCTGGACTTCTCAAAAGCGTTTGATCGCTTAGACCATCGAATTCTTCTTCAGAAGCTTCGGAACTACGGCATTGGCGACCCAATTCTGAGTTGAATTAGCAAGTTCCTACACGAACGACAGCTATAAGTGCGCGTCCATGAATCATCGTCCGATGCAATCGATGTGGTGTGTGGTCTACCACAAGGCTCGATGCTAGGACCTTGTCTATTCGTGGTGTTTATTAGCGATTTGGCGGGATAAATCGCTTCCGATATCCTACTTTTCGCTGATGATCTCAAGATATGGAGAAGGGTCAGAGGATCAGACGACCATGAACAGCTCCAGTGTGATCTTAACATGATGTCGAACTGGTCAGTTCAAAACGTCCACCACGTCCTACCATTCAACGTAGACAAATGTCGCGCTGTGCACTTACGCCATAGACATGACTACAAATATCTTGGGAAACACGGATTGCAGACCAGATCCCAACAACGTGACCTAGGTGTGCTCGTACAGAGCGACTTCAACTGTTCAAAACAGGCTGATGTAGCTGCCAAAGGAGGCAACCAGCACGTCGCCATGCTGCGAAGGGCATTCGGGAGATTTGACCCATCCATCTTCCACACGATACGCAATTCGTACGTGCGCCCTCACGTTGAGTACGCTATTCAAGCTTGGCAACCTTGGTTGAATCGCGACCTAGATGTGCTAGAGGCACCACAATAAAGGGCAAGAAAGAATGTAAAGGGCCTGCACTACCACTTTGAAAACCGAAGACTGGGAATTTTCAGCAGACGTTACCGAAGGCTGCGCAGCGACCTCCTAATAGCGTATCAAATATTGAGCGACCCAAACCACGTATGCCGCCACTTGCTGAAACTTAGCCACAACACGCAGTTCAGAAGTAACTGCTTGAAATTGAAGGAAAAATATAGCCGTCTAGAGTATCAACGGAATTACTTTTCCCTTTGGGTTTGCCAACCCTAGAACGCACGCCCATACCTTAGACGTTTTCAATAAAGATTTTACTTTTCTTACGCCTTATATCAACCACCACTGCACCCCAGTGTATTTCGGGACGTTTACAGTTATTTATCAAGGTATTCATCTCGACAGACGTTTGGTAGATGACCCACATATGTTTTGATTTCATCGTATTCACCCCAACAATTCTACGGGATGTGTCAAGCACTTGCTTTTATCCCGTGATAAATCATTGTTCATTGTTCAATGCAGGGTAATGACGGAACGCGCACACTGCAGGCTGGTTTCTGATAAGTAGCAGATGTCGATCGATAGGGTGTCTACACCATTTCTCAATTGATTGCATTCTGATACTGATACTGTATTTAAGAGCAAGTAGAAAGGTTTCCGTACAACTCTAACGAATTATGAAAAATCAAAAACATTTAATTGCAAATCGTCAGCGGTAGTGTTTTGTCAGTTAATCGTTTATCCTTGTTCGGTTAGGAATTCGTATTGGTGTCATTAGTTCCGAGTATACGATGTCTTCTTTTGGCATTGTATGTGCACCGTTTCACAAAAGCACAGGTTTCCGAAATAATCGTCGATATGTGTTTTGAAACACTTCATAGAATCGGCCTCTATTAATCCTTCTGGTAGTGTGTTCCATAAGTTTACGATTCTTCGTTCGATACAAATCTGATGTGATACCTACTTCATGCAAGGGACACTAAGTTTGTGACGGTATCCTCGGGGTTCCCGCAGGTGAAATATTGGCCGCAGTATGGGGAAGTGATTCAAGTGTAGTACTCGATGGGTCATAATAAGGTCAATTCTTACTTGGCGGTAGGATAGTGCGTAGAGCCCAAGTCCTTCACAACGTTTTTCATACGGAAGCACTCGTAGACTCGGTATCATTCTGGTTGCGATATGCTGTATTTTCTCCAGCTTTTCTGTTTCCCACTGGGTTATGGGGTGGTAAGCTGGGGCGCCGTATTCAAGGATTGGTCTAATGAGCAAGGTGAATAGGCGAGGGACGGTTTCTTCGGACCGTGTGGAGAAACTACGTCGTAATGCCCCGAGCATACAAAGTCCCGCACGGTTCAATTTCTCTGTATTTCTAGTGATCTTACATCATGTTGCGAGTGCACTCCTAAGTCTCGGACAGAAGAGTCAAGGTGGAGCAACTGGCCGTTCAAGGTGTATGATCGAGTTGCTGGACGTCTGGTGACACCGATGAGCTCCGATTTGCTTGCGTTAAGAAGGAGTTGCATTTCAGCGGACCACGTTGAAAATCGATCTAAATCTTGCTGGAGGCGAGCGAAGGCTTGCTGCTTCTCAATGATCCTCCAGGTTTTCAAACCATCCGCAAAAGGGGCACATGATGACTGAAGCTGCTGCGGAAGATCCTTGATATGAATAAGAAATAATACTGGCCCTTGTAATTCCTTGAGGCACGCCATTGGTCGATGGGAACCAGTCTGTCAACCAGTCATTGACCTGAACTATAAGCTTCAGTTCCACAATAAACCCATGTAACCAATGAAGTAGAGTGCCACTGATTCCGTAGGTCCTCAGTTCACGAAGGAGTACCTCGCGGTTCGCTCTGTCAAACGACTTACTAAAGTCGATGTCTACCAGGTCCACATTCTTCCGTTCCTTGAGCGCCCGTACCCACTGGTGGTTTGCGTACACCAAGTTGGTGATGCAGGATCGCCCTTTTGTAGAACCGTGTTGCGCTGACTTCAATACGTCCATCGATTCGAAGAACGACAGCAGACCTTTTTCACAACCTTCTGGAGAACTTTGGATAATATCGAAGTCAAACAGATCGGTCTATAGGTATCTACGTTACTCGGATCACCACCCTTGGGAAGCGGTCTCACTATCGAGCATTTCCAGTTGTTGGAGTCCGATCCTTCAGAGAGTGATTTATTGAATAGGTTTGGCTTGGCTGCTGAGATGATAATCAATAGGGACTTAAGTATTAGTGGATGAAGTCCGTCTGGTACGGGGGGTTTGCATCGTCGCGATTGACGTGTAGCTGATACACTTCGACTGTATCACATTGTAGGCTGTTAAGCAAGACTGGCGAATTCGCTTGCATCCGTAGTGCGGCAGCTTGCATCCTTCGCGCAAACGCTACGGCTGTTCCAAACGAACGGGCCGTTTTTATGCAGTTGCTAGGTGAAACAAGTGCACGCCTTATGATGGCATGAGAGTGCACTAAATGGCCAACTGTCCAATTGGAGATGTTGGGCTCTCAAAAATTCGGCCATCGGTGATGGCAGAACGCCAGGCCAGTGGGCTGCAACCTCGGTACTGGTGTACTGACGTTGGGTGAACAGACAGACCAAGACCGACATGAGTTACCACACCGAGTTTGGAATACGAGGCCAGCATGAAAGTATCGTCCATCGTTACAACAATGGATGGGCAGAGAGAACAGTCCACACGACGGGAAAGAGACATGCATTCGCCGCACTGATTGATCTTGGCACGATCGATAGATACCCGCTGGTAAGCAGGTAAATAAGCTAGCCACAGCGATCCCAGTCTGTTCGCTGTGTTAGCAATGGAGATCGTGCACACTCAGCAACCGCAGTCTCTTGACGTGCCTGTGGATCACCGCATGCTTCTTCTTCGTCTCTTTGGTAAGTGCCAATCGAACACATCAGAAACGACTCACTGCTAAAACGCTGCCAATTACACGATGCGGACTGTTAGCGAGCGATACATGCGTCCGTAGGTGAAGGAATTCGACAAAACTGAAGGCGTGTGCAACGCCAAACGAACCAGGCGGCTTTGTACAGCTACGGATGAGGTAACAGCTTGCGCTGTTCTAGATGAAGTAGCCCAAAATAGTGATCTCAGCATTCGGAGAATCACCCAACATTGTGCCACTACACTGTTATGATTGCCTTGATGCCTGAAGCAGCCAGACCATCCAAGCGTCGTCCTAGGAAGCCAAGTCAACGGTGAACAGGTCCTCGTACCGCTTATACCAAGATTCGAACGTTACCCCGGCCTTGGCGTTGTACAGGAATTCGCTGATGTTGCTAACCACTGGTCCACTGACTGAGAATTAGCGATTGCACCTACATGAAGGGAAGAACTTGAGAGTTTTTCGGTTAAGACGGACATCAATTTAAGTTGTTGCTGCAGCATCAGTTTTAAATCGACGTATTCGTCAGTCATGGTTCGTAAACTCTGTCGCCACTGTTACGTTGTGGGGAGGAATTGGACCCCACTTTCCACAGCCATTATGCCGGAGTATTTGGCAGGGATATATGACGGGCCCGCAACACCTCCCTTTGAAGAGAAAGCGTACCGCTTCTGACGATGATTGACCTGGAGAGATTTCGGCGACTTCCGGATTTTTCATGTTCGTCGACAAGCCGGGTTCTCGAGACGCGGCAGCGATTGAGCGATTTCGACCGTGGTCTCACGTTGTGTAGCCAATCCAAAGGTATCCAACAGGATGTGCAGCAGCAGACGCACAGGAAGGCTGGCTGGTGTGGAGGGTTCTCCGTGGCGCAGTCGAAGTTGATTGCGATGGCGAACCCACGTGTTATCACCCACGGAAACATCATGCAGCATGTCACCCCGCCGCTGGATAATCGCGAACGTAGCTCGGAGCTCCAACGAGGAATTCTTCGTGATTGGTGCAGGCACTAGAGTGATTAGGTGGCTTATCAGTCGGAATGAAGCGGGCTTTCGTTGTTGGGTGAGTTAGCTTGCGGCCCTCAGGGCTTCAGCTGGTGACCTGGCCTCCTGGCGGATCTAGATTCGGTGGCGATCGGGCACGTGAGGCAGGAAGAATTGAAAGAACAACTCAAACCACTGTTCCCCTCCCCGCGAGAATTCAAAAGCGGCCCTCTTGGAAGGTGTGTCGGACAAATCCTCTCCGCTTTCCCATTTGGACTGGGGATGGTAAAGGCGGTGAGCGGAGGGGTTGGATGTAGTTTCGGCCGACAAAAGTCTTCGAAGATGGCAAAGTGGGTTAAAACTGGGGTACCACTGTCAGACATCAAAACCTTGGGAAGACCATGTTGACTGAAGATGCATTGGAGACAAGCCATAGTGGAGGATGCGGTTGGTGGGTTGACGACAACCAATTCTGGCTATTTGGAATAGGCGTCGAATACCACCAGATAGGAAATGCCACCGACGGGACCAGCGTAGTCAATGCGCACTCGTGACCACGGCATTGCTGGCGACTGCCAAGGAACTGGTGATTGGTGTGGTGGCATCTTTGAAGCTTGTTGACAATCATGGAACATGGGGGCGGACTGATTGACTTTGTCGTTGGTTCGGTTGTTTGGTACTGCCGGAGAATGTACCTCGTTGCAGATAGTCCGAAGAGGAAGATCGGTCAAGCCAAGGGTTTCAAGGCAGTCGAGACCAAGCAGGATG
>OX104064.1:163050708-163190415 GCA_944474145.2 Dicrocoelium dendriticum | reverse complement strand
CACACAGACTGTGAGTTTGATCCCGATCAGCGTCCGATGGAATGCGTAAGGTTGATGATTCCCGAAAAAGTGAAGCGCGCGTACAGCGCTTATCCGGGCGTGTAACGGAAGACAAAAGGACCACTAAAATGGGGGTGGACGGAAGCGGGACCTGGTGCAGTAAGGGAGAGCAGACGGAGCAACACTGGCTTGGCGGAACGAGACGAGAACGGGGCACGAACAATGTCCGGTAATGAGCCTGAACCAGACAAAACGGAGTGGACGTGGTTCGATCACGCAATAAATAATACAAAACCATCGCTGTTGTAACATTCCAGACCAACCCCAAGCGCTGTGTGTTGCATCCACGTTCACGTAAATCACGAGATATTAAACGACACACGGGTTGGCTAGAATGGGACGCGTAGAAGCGGAGGTACGGGGTTTAATGGGCGAGAATACTCCATCACGAGGCTCCCAAAGTGCATGAAGGTATCGTGAGCGGAAGCCCGAAGAGATGGTGCGTCATGGGAAGGAAACGAGACCCATTCATTTACGTCTGCGTTGGTATTGATATAGCCTGTGCTCGCGCCAACAAAACTTGTCCTCCATTGCCCGGCTTTGGGGTATCTTCAAGGCGGTAAGATATCTCCTCAGCCATGGTTGCCAAAACTGTATGGCGTATTCCACATTTGGCCGTATGTACGAGACCAGAAGCTGTGGAAAACTCGTAGGGTCTAATCGTCCGAGTGCATGCTTCAAGAGACCCACGTGTTGGATGCCCCACCTTGACGCCGTTTCAGTCTGATTCGAACATCCAAAGTCAAGGTGGACAAAACTCCCAGATCCTTCTCGCCAGAAGACGTTTGAGGCTCCTGGTTGCCGAGTTCGTAGGAATGAACCAACTTGTGCCCAAGATGCAGCACTCTACATATGTCTACATTGAATCGAAGTAGATTCTTTACAAAGCAGTTTAGCATTTAAACGCTGCAAGCGATATTTATGGCGAAATGCAGTTCTTAGGACAACAGCGTCGTGTATGCTTGCGAAAGACTTCACGACATGCTGATGCAGCGCCCAGACACACTACGAAAAATACATTCATCTGGCGAGGCGAACAACCTCTTCGTGGTGTCAGCTGGTCGGTTCGGATTTACCCACTTCCAGCAAATATTTCAGTGGCAGTGTTTCAGAAGATGGTGGGCGTTATAGATTGCGTAGATTGCCTTAGTCGTCGCCGCTGTTATAATTGAGGGAACGCCGCCTCTTGAGATAATTGCGTATTTGCCTGATAAGAGGGTCGCTGGCACGCCTACGATAATTGCTTGCTATGCTGAGCACTCGAACGGAATTGCGCTGTCCTGAAGACGCTGGCTTAGCCGGTGAGACGGAAAATTGAACGAGCGTGGGAACGATCTTAGCCGCACTTGTTCGTATAGACGCTGAGGTCTCGAAAACGGACGCACACAATAGGGGGTATGATAGACGCGCGCTAATGCCTTAGACGCGAAGGCTGGCCAGCTAACGATTCACACGCAATCACGTGACCCGACCGACTCCCAACTGAGGCGAAGAGAAAGAAAAGACAAGTGGTCCTCTGTAGGCTCTTTTACGACCGACAAAGGGCAATCACAGCGAGTGCTATGGGTTATTAAGTTAAGGAAAACTGTCACCACGAAGAGGTGGTAGTTTGTAAATGAGCATTGTCAAAAGGTTCGCAGTTGGGACGCGCCTCGGAGTGGCTGAACACTGCTGCGTTGTGGGGAGAAATTGGACTCCGCTTCCCACAGCCATTATGCCGGAGTTACTAGCGTGTTTTTGCGGGGATTTTTGACGTGCCCGCAACACCTCCCTTTGAAGAGAAAACGTACCGCTTCTGACGAGGATTGACCTGGAGGGATTTCGGCGACCTCCGGATTCTTCCTGTTCGTCGGCAAGGCAGGTTCTCCAGATGCGGCGACGATTGAGCGGCTTCAAAAGTGCTCTGTCGTTGTGTGGCCAATCCGAAAGTATCCAGCAGGATGTGCAGCGGCAGGCGCACGGGATGGCTGGCTGGCGTGGAGGTTTCTCCGTGGCGCGGACGAAGTTGATTGCGATGGCGAACCCAGGTGTCATCACCCACGGAGACATCATGAAGCATGTCACCTCGCCTGGCCGTCACTGTTGCTTTGATCCAGCGAGGATGACCTGCTCGGTAATCGCGAGCGTAGACTGGGGCTCCAACGACGAATTCTTTATGCTTGCTGTAGGCACCAGATTGTGTAGGTGGCTTCTCAGTCGGAATGAGCGCTTCGTTGGTAGTACGTAGCTTGCGACCCATCAATGCTTCAGCTGGTGACTGGCATTCTGGCGTAGCTGGGTTCGGTGTGGACCGGTACGAGAGCAGGAACGCTTGAAGACACTCATCCACGGTCCCCTCCCCGCGAGATTTCAAAAGCGCCCTCTTGAAGGTGTCGACAAATCGCTCCGCTTGACCATTGGATTGGGGATGGTACGGCGGTGAGCGGAGGTGTTCGATGCAGTGTCGGCGGCAAAAGTCTTCGAAAACGGAAGACGTGAACTGGGTACCATTGTCGGACACCAAGACCTCGGGAAGGCCATGTTGACTGAAGATTCGTTGGAGACAAGCCAGCGTGGCGGATGCAGTTGGGGGGTTGACGGCGACCACTTCCGGCCATTTGGAATAGGCGTCGAATACGACCAGATAGGAAACGCCATTGATGGGACCAGCGTAGTCAATGTGCACTTGGGACCACGGTTTTGCTGGCGGATGCCAAGGAACTGGTGAGTGGTGTGGTGGCATCTTTGAGGCTTGTTGACAATCCTGGAACAAGGGGCGGACTGATTGACGCAGTCGTCGGTTCTGTTGTTTTGTACTGCCGGAGAATGTACCGCGTTGCAAATGGCCCGAAGAGGAAGATCGGCCATGCTAACGGTTTCGAGTCAGTGGAGACCAAGCAGATTGAGTTTCGCCTTCGTGATGTAGCAGATGGCGTTGAACGTGGCGCCCCGGAAAGAGACGGAGCAGTGCAGTTGCCCAGTTAGCTGCACGCGACCACCACAGGTGCTGGTGGCAGATTGAGATGTCGGTTCGGACGGTGGTTTGCCAAGGGATCGCCAGAGATCCTCGGAGATGATCGTAATGTCCGACGCAGTGTCCGACTGCAATCGGACGGACTGACCATTGATCAAGACTTCGACAAATTTTCTCCAAACCGCAGCGTTGATTTGGAACGTGGCCAGCAGGCTCAGGGAGCTGCCAACCTGACAGGTTTGGGTGTGCGTCTGGGTCGGGACCTCTTCTTTGGATCGCGGGTGGGGGCCAGCCCAGTTTTGGCCCCCTTGGGAGATGGAGGATGGCAGTAACGATCCTGGTGCCCCACACTGCCACAACGTTGACAACGATGCTGGCGGAACTTGCAGTCGCGGTGGAAATGCCAGGCACCACAGAATCGGCACGCGTAGGGTGGGGACTTTGCTCGGTCGGATTGGGTGGGGCGCGCGGACGATTGCGCCCTCGATGCTGTGACTGCCTGGACCATACCAGGTGCGGTGGCGTTCTGGATCATGGCAGAATCGTGCTTCAGGTTGAGCAGCGTTTGACACTCCTCGGCCAGGTTCTGGAGTGTGACTAAGCTATCCTGTTGTAGCTTGGACAGGAGGCGCGTCTGGTTATCGGCATCGTGTGGAGACTGGAGGCCAGAAACGAAAATCAGACATTTGAATTGGTCCTCAGTGAGCGAGCCAAGTTGAAAACGTTGGCATTCACGGTTGACCACGCCTGCGTATGTGATGTATTCGTGAGCATCAGGCTAAGCCAGCTGCAGACAGTGATGACGAACATTGAACAGAGTGGACTGCTCGCCAAAAAGCTGGGACAACCTTCGGACCGTCTCGTCGCGTGGATTCCGCGGCAAGATGAAGTTGGTGTAGCGTTGGTGTTCGAGCGTACCAGGTTTGCACAGAAGCAAGACAGGTGGCGCTTTGTTGGGCGTAAAAGAGCCTCCAGAGGACCACCTGCCTTGCTTCCTCTTCGCATTAGTTGAGAGTCGGTCGGTCACGTGATTTTGTGTGCGTCGTTAACCGGGCAGCGTTCGCGTCTAAGTCACTAGCGCGCGTCTACCATAACCCCCTCTCGTGTGCGTCCGTTCCGAGGGCTCAGCGCCTACCCGAATATGTGCGGCTAGGATCGTCTCACCAGCGCGTACCCCGGGCTAAGCTAACACCACCAAATCAGCGCAAATCCGTTAGATTGGCTAGCCTCCCAAGCCGCTCTTGTAGGCGTGCTCCAATCATGTCAGTGACAATTTTATAAGGCGTTCCCCCAATCGTAACACACACAATCTTCTGTCCATCGGATATTGAAGAAACGAAATTTCGTAGGTATAGTGCACTGCAGATACAAGTTCTGAAGCTATGCGATTGTGAGATCCGTACGGAATTTGCCCGCTGGTATGTGAACACCAGGGCCGTGCATTCAATCATGCTTGTAGATGAGGAACATTTCCGTCTGCATGGCGCAGAGAAGCGGCATGTTTGGGCTACCAATAACCCATGACAATGCAACGCTTACCGTGTGAAACATGGCGCGCAGCTCACTGCAATGGCTGGGTAGTTAGGCCAAAAATTACCGGACCATTTCTCTTTTATAAGAATGTGACGGATAACTTGGCTTTTTACCAAGCAGGTGCTTTAGGTTTCTTAGCACCTTCCTACAAAGAAATATTGCAGACCTACGTCATACCCCAGCTGCAGGCTTATTGTGTATCGTTTGGTGGCAGCAGGATGATGCGCCTGCACATTATGCACAAACGGTACGTGAGTACCTTAACGAAACTTTCGGTCATTGTTAGATCGGTCGAGGAGGACCAATGGAGTGGCCTGCACGGTCACCGGATTTGAACCCCTCGGTTTCTTCTTATGGGGGTACTTGAAACGTTGAGTATATAAAACCAAGCCCACTAGTCTGGAGGAACTGAAACGGAGAATCGTCAACGAATGTCTCTGGTTCTCGGTGGACATTGCAGGAAGTGAGAACCAGTGGCATCCGGCAAATCCTGTTTTGCAAGCGAAACGACGTTGGTTACTATTAACCTCTACTTTGTTGACCTTTATGACGGGTATATTGATTTATTGACAGAACTAACGTTTCACATTAATTAGCATCCTCCTACAAAGAAATATTGCGGAGCTGTGTTAATCCGTAGCTGCATACCGAAGCAACTGAAACGGCATCATCAATCAATGTCGCGGTTTATCGGTGGACACTTGGCATAAAGTGATAGACTATAGCATCGGGCGGATACTGCTATGCAAGCGAAACGCACGTGGTCATTTTGAACCTATACTTCGTTGATTTTTATGCTCTTCTAACATACTTCATGTAAATATATGTATAATGCATAACGATTGACTTCACAAACACATTGTTGCGATAGGCAATGGCGTGTATACTTCGTCGGGGATGAAGGAACACTAGAAGAAAATAGAACGAGATGGGTATGTGAGCAACGCGCGATAGCTCAGTTACCCGGCAGGGTGCAGGCGTTGCTGTTGAGGTTTAGTGTAAAGTTGACGGAGGTTGACAAAACCGTTGATGCTCAGTAGGCAGCGTTAGGAGCTTCTTGCAAGCCAAGGTCACATACTTCCATTGGCCATATGACGTTAACCATTTGTTTGCCAAGTAACGCAATTATGATTACCGCCATTTCTCTGACTATCACAGATTTCCAATGGCAAAAAACTGTCAATGACACATTACGTAGAAGCTACAAGATAGATGTTTTCACCACCGATTATCGTTGGCTACTTCAGCACTTCGTTTCAGCCGTTATAGGTTCAACATGGCGCACCTGCTCATTAGGCGCAAACGGTGTGGCATTATCTTAAGGTGTTCGGTCAACGGTGGATGAGTCGAAGAGGTCCAAAGGATTGGCCTGCCCAGTCACCAGATTTGAACCCCTTACGTTTCTACCTATAAGGTTATTTGAAAAGAAGAGCTTACAAGAAAAAGCCTATTTCACTGGAACAACTGAAAGGCAGTATTGTACCCGAATGTCGCGCCATTAACACGGAAACCTTGAAAAGGTTTCCGCCTATTGCCTCAGGCGATTTCCGCAGTGCAAGCAGAACGTAGAGGAGCTTCGTTGTTGACGGACATATCACCATTTCATGCTGTTTATGTCAATATACGTAGTCACCGTTATCACTGATTTCTGGACTACATTGATGCAAGGGCAGATGGTGCCAAAGGTGTGTCGGGCCAGAATTCAATCCATGAGTAAAGCTGATTCGACAGCGCTTAGACTGACCACTTCTATGCAACTTGGTTCATAATGGTAATACTTGTTTCTGATGATTATGTCTAAAGAATACGGGGAGAATGTGAACGAGATGATGACGTGAGAATAGGCTACGCGGTTTCGTATTTGTATCCTGTTCATCGGCGTACAGTCTCTGGCGTGAGATAAGTGCTTCCAAAAAATAACACAGGTCACACAAAATAGAAAGAAAGATGGGCCAACAACTTTTCAATAAGAATGCAGACAGTGGATGCGTGGCTTGTCCATCGTTTTGAATTAGATATCCGGAGTTTGCAGCATAATGTGTCAGATAATTTATCACAGGGATAAGGGGCTTGTGGTGCCCAGTATGGGTGAGAAACCACATGCATGTGCTGTGGTCCCACGATTTGTCATTCATTTTTTCGAGCCAAGGAGCTTCGCGCTTTGTGCGATACGTGATTCGCAGTATCCGCGAGGATTAGATATTGTCTAGAAATACAGGTTCTCAGTTCCGTGCTAATGAAATATTGCCTCATCAGTGAATATGTTGGAATGAACGTTCATGATCCCGCCTGAAACAAATTGGGCAGCGTAACCACACTTGTTTCCTACAATGGCGATCAATACTGCGACGGCAGAATAAGCTATGCGGCAGCGAGTAGTGTTCAGGCGGCATAGCTTTTTAAGAATGCTCTCTCAAAATGTCACATTTCAAATTTGCAAAGCCTAATTGTAAGGAATGCCTAGTTTGCTAAGGTAAGTTGTTGGAAGGTAACTTTCAGTCTATAAGAGCGCTGCCAATAACCCTTTTATCATTAGCTGGGATAACACTAAGCACCTATTGCACACTCCTTGCTCAGGCCAGTTACGCCTGTCCAAGCGCAACCACAATTCTACCACAGTAGCCCGGTAATGAGGCACTGCCATTTCGATTTTGCACACCTGTCTCCTTTCCAACCAGCCCGACACACTGTACGTATCGATCGGTGAACTTGCCCTCTGGCAACCATAGGCGCCTGATCAAGCGTCTTCACGATGGATGACACTGGCAAGTACACATGTACCCACATGCATGAATACGGTCATTCTACACCCAGGTGACAGGGCGAGACATTTGGAGATAGACCAAATCTACTATTGGACAGTGGGCTATTTAGTGCGCTCTAGCTCACACGAAAAAGTGACCCTATGTCCCGCAGTAACAGAGTAGAGGGACCAGACTTTTGGGACATATGTGTGTCTAGTGATCATTGCTATTTCCTGTGTTTCACCTTTTCGCCTCTTTGGCTTTTGTCAAGAAGTTTTCTTCAGTCATTTATCTACCTAGGGTATTTTCAAACTTACGCTCACAAACCACATCTGTGTGGTCTCTAAAGGTCTTTCTATACTTAAACATTTTAACATGGTAACCACCAACAGATGTCAAAGTATGCTTGACAAACTTCATTTCTTATAATCTCAGGGTCAAGCAAGAAATTTAGTTCCACCAATTGTTCATACGACCTGCGTATTTCGTCTTGTCGAATGATGTTATCTGATACCCATGATATAAATGTGTAAGAATAAGAAAATAAAAAGCTATATATATGTAACAGTTCACAAGGACATAGTTCAGAAATGAGCTCCTCGACAAAGAAGTGTCGGCAGTACTCCGTAGAATACCTGTCATTTGGATTCATCGCATCACTTCAAAACTCCACTTTAGCTAAGTGTTTAATTCGCCCTCACACTCTTTCAAATGAAAGTATGCGACCAAGCAAACTGAAAACTGATAAGGGTGTAAGCGGAAATCCTGGAATTTTTTTAGAAAGCTGCGGGATGGCTTCGAAAGTGTATCAATTTTAAAGACAAGATTTTCTGACAGCAGAAAAAGCGAATAGACTTACGGCGTCTTATAAAATCAGCAAATTGATTGCCAAAAATTGCAGCCCACGTAATGTTTGGGAAAATATTACCTTGCCTTTAATATCAAGCATACTGTCGGACCTGATGTACATGAATCCACAAGAAGCAGTTTAAGCCATTTTGCTCAGCAACTCAACTGTATTTTGGCGAATAGATGTGATGGCTCAGGACATACAAAGTACCTTTGTTACCTTACTACAGACCAGAAAATTTTCGTCACTAGCAGATCAATCCACTTTCTCTGATAACAACGCTCTTCTCGCGGCATAATTCGACTCTTCAACAATAATGTATTAATGGAGGAGAAGCTGCTTGCCAGGATATATAAAACTCATACAAAGGGCTAATGTATATTCGAGGTATTCAATGGCTATCTGCCTGATAACTCCATCACAATGCAAAACATAGTTACAGGTGGTGCTACCCCCATTGTCGAAAGATGTAGAGGATTCATAACTTATCTAAAAGTGTTCTCCCTTCTGTTCATCCAATTCACTGTGTGATTCACTGAGAGCACCTAGTGGCTAAGAACGTTGGAGGGTGCTTAAACGATTCACTGTCAACATTTATAATAGTAGTTAACAATATCAATCTACACCCTTTTCAAGATCGACTTTTCCAACAGTTATGTGAGAAGAACAGTGAAGAGTTCCAGGTTCTACTTTGCACACAGAAGTTAGGTGGCACTCCAAAAGCAACTATTTCACCGTTTTGTTGCACTCTGAGATACCATCATCACATTACTTTCGGGAAGTTATTATGAAAGAAAACGGTTAACAGCAAAGCCAGATGTGTTTTATCTGGCTGATGATTTCAAAAACCACTTATTTAATAGAACTCTTCAAGGCAAGTTGTGTAATCTCACCTAGAGCAAAGATGCCATTATCACGTTTATTAAAAAGCTGGATATGCTCAAAAATCGGACGTCGGGAATTTGCACAGTTCCCAATTGATGGTTTATACCAGTCATTTACAATAACTCCGAAAACAAATGAGACAGGTTTCATGACCTGATTGACATGGAAATCCCGGTTTAGATTTTGGGTCCATTTGATGTACAGCCCTGTGATTTTGGAGCTGAAATCCTGGAAAGTCTCATAGAGCTTAAAAATGTCACACTAGCAAGATCCAAATTCACGCTATATAAAGGGGATTTTTGGATATACTGATGCCCCTCTGTGGGAAATACCTGAAATATATTTCCTTACTTTTCCATCTAATTACATGGTTGAACATGGACTTAGCAGACTGGTTGCTCTAACAAAAGTAAGCAGATTGGACAGCGCAACAAGAGGAGATATCCCACTCTCGCTGTCCAGTATGGAGCCGGACATAAGTAAGCTTACTCAAGGTCATCAGGCTCAAGGCTCGCATTAATATCTCGACCAACATATTGTTACAAATTTACTACACCTCCTAATGCATAACTTGCTTTACAGTTAAAAGTCAACAATAAGTAAATAAAATTTTAAATATTATTGTTAACCGTTGTGTAATTACAGACAAGTGGCTTGACGTTGCCGTCCAATGAATGTAACCTTGAGGTTGTGAAAGTTAAAATATGAGGTTTATAAGAGAAAGAGCAAGGATACCAAAAGTAAAAATTTAGCTACTATAATGAAAGATACCAATATGACCATCGGAAATCACAGATTTGCCTCTGTTAGGCCTTACGGATTGCTGAAATAGTGGTGATCAAGGGTAGAGGGCCATAAGAAATGGAAACGATTAAAAGGTGGCCACGGCTGAATAAAGGCTGAGAATGCCTGGGTTAGATCATCTCAGGGTGGACGCCTGAATGCATTCCAGGTCAGCGCTATGACTGTGTATAGAGTGCTGGGAATTTACGACTTTAGGGCAGTTACATACTTCAGAGATGCATGTAGTTACCAGTGTGATCTAGCATCACACCAAATGTGAAACGGATCACGGACTGACGGTAGTTTGTATTTACTGATCTGTACGCAATTGCAGGGGGTGTTATATAAACTGACTGGCAGCGTGCATAATGCGGACAGATTCAGCCCACACTGAAGGTCGATCGCCATGCGGATCCGTAAGCAACAACTACATAAATATACCACCGCACTCGGTACGGTATTGGGGCGCCGTCTATTCCTGATAAATAAATAAATAAATAAATTGTATATTCCTCGACGATGCGAGAAGCTGTTCTCTATAAGGAACAGATCAAATAATGGTACAACTTTTCCATGACATTTCATCAATACATTTTCAGAGATAAACATGGATGCAATTGTGTTAATGGGACGGAACCAGCCAATGAGAGCGTTTACGCTGAGGGCTATTGATTTGGCCATAATTTGAATGTACCGTTAGTTGGACGTTAAGCAAAATATACTTGCCAGCCGTACGCCGGTCTCCTGCTTTGGGAAGTTGGGCTAGTCAGAGTGCACGCTAGCAGCAGGTCATCGGTAGGTTAGCCGAAACCATAACATATATTTTTGGCGACGGAAGGTAGTGGATCAAGATGTCAATTTCAGTGGAAGACCTGAAAATCATTTTGTTGCAGCAACAGCAGCAATTTGAAACAGCACAGCTGCGTATGATTGAAACCCTCACCCAAATGTTATCTGTGCAGCCTACGGTCGTTCAGAACAATGTGAAGCCTTCGGCGGATGCGATGATCAGTAGTGTTAATGAGTTCATATTCGATCCTGACTCAGGATTAATATTCGATGCGTGGTTCAGGCGCTATGAAGATGTTTTCAGGGCAGAGTTGTCAGGTCTCGATGATGCATCTAAAGTTCGCCTTTTGTTACGAAAACTCGGAACGGTTGAACATGACAGATACATTAACTACATTTTGCCAAACAACGCGCATGATTTCAGCTTTGATGATACAGTTGCTCGACTTACAGCGTTGTTTGGAGACCAGTCGTCTCTTTTCAATAACCGATACAATTGTCTAAAGCTATGCAAAAAGGACAATGACAGTCTTATTGCTCACGCGGCGATAGTCAAACGTGAATGCCAGAAATTCAAACTGAAGTCGCTCACGGAAGACCAGTTCGAGTGTTTGATACTAGTATGCAGTCTACAGTCCCCAAAAGACGCCGAGATACGAACGAGAATACTTGGTATGTTGGAAGGCGACACAGATGTTACATTACAAAACGCCATTGCTGAAGCCCAAAGAATCATGAATTTAAAGCACGATACGGCTATGGTGGAAGATTCGAGAGCACATTCGCAGATATATCTGTCCAGCAAATTTCAGGAAACAACCCACCGACCGCTCAACCTAGCAGATATCCACAATCCAAACCCCCATCACCTTGCTGGCAATGCGGAGGATGGCATTTTGTGAGATGGTGTCCTTTCAGCAAACATGTTTGTCAAAGGTGCTTTAGACGGGGGCACAAGGAGACCCACTGCAGATTCAAAACATCATTTAGATCGTCATGTGATACTCGAAAAACAGGTTACCGAAGGTTCACGACAAGAGTAAACGCTAACTATACGGACGATGTTAAAGATAGAAGAAAGTTCGTCACTATTACCATCAACGGAAGAGTAGCGCGTCTGCAGATTGATACGGCTTCCGATATTACAGTCATTACGGAAAACTTATGGAAAGCTATCGGTTCACCTGACATTAAACCAACTAACCATAAAGCGAAGAGCGCATCAGGTACGAGTCTAAACTTGATCGGTCAGATTGAATGTGAGTGTCGCTTTGCCAACTTCACCGCTTGGGGAACTGTTTTCGTCACAACACACAAGAATTTGAACCTCCTTGGATTAGACTGGATTGAGCGATTCAACCTCTTAGATGTTCCCATTAATCAAATCTGTGCAAGTGTACACTTACACAAACCAAAAGTCCCCAAGGCAATGGCAATCGAACAAATTCGAGAGAAATATGCACCTGTTTTCCGTGAAGGACTTGGTAAGTGTACAAAGTTGCAAGCCTCATTGTCCTTAAAACCCGATGCTGTTCCTGTTTTCCGTGCAAAGCGGCCAGTACCTTACGCAGCAGTCCCAATTGTTGACCAGGAACTTGATCGTTTGGAGAAACTTGGGGTTATCTATGCAGTGAACTACTCTTCTTGGGCGGCTCCAATTGTGGTTGTCAAGAAGTCGAACGGCCAGATCCGAATATGTGCCGACTTTTCTACTGGGCTGAATGAAGCGTTAAACACGCATCAGTATCCTCTGCCAGTCCCGGATGATTTGTTCTCGAAACTAAATGGGGGTCAGTGTTTTGCCAAGCTAGATCTATCGGATGCGTACTTACAAATAGAAGTTGATGAAGCTTCTAGAGAATTACTGACGATAAATACGCACCGAGGTTTGTATCAGTATCATCGACTTCCATTCGGAGTTAAGTCCGCGCCAGCAATTTTTCAGCAAATCATGGATACTATGCTAACAGATGTAGATGGTGCTGCCGCATATTTGGACGATATCATTGTCGTCGGAACTAACCCAGATGACCTTTTCAGAAAGCTGCACTTAGTACTTGATCGCATACAAGAGTACGGATTTAGACTTCGCCCAGAAAAGCGCACGTTTTTCATGGACTCCATTAATTTTCTTGGCTTCATAATTGACAAGAACGGTAGACGTCCAGATCCGTCAAACTTTGATGCTATAAAAAAGATGCCACCTCCCAAAGATGTGCCTACTCTGAGGTCCTTCTTAGGACTCGTCAGTCATTACAGTCAATTTCTGCCACATATGCACAGCGTGCGTGGACCACTTAATGAGTTACTCACCAAGGACAAACGTTGGCACTGGTCCGAAGATTGTCAGAAGTCCTTTGAGGAGGTGAAGCGAATGCTGTGTTCTGACCTTTTGCTGACACATTACGACCCTACACTTGAAATCGTGGTGGCGGCAGACGCTTCGAAGTATGGCGTGGGTGCAGTTATCTCTCATAAGTTTGCTGACGGATCGGAAAAAGCGATCGCACACGCAGCTCGATCACTGTCGCCAGCCGAAAAGAATTACGGGCAGATAGAGAAAGAGGCATTAGCGATAGTCTTTGCAATAAAGAAATTTCACAAAATGTTGTATGGCAGGAGGTTTACCCTGCTTACCGACCATAAACCACTCCTAGCCATATTTGGATCAAAGTCCGGTATACCCGTTTATACCGCGAACAGACTGCAGCGTTGGGCCACGGCCTTACTCGCCTATGATTTTGCGGTGAAGTACACGGCTACAAAGGACATAGGTCAAGCAGACGCACTTTCCCGGTTATTGGAGCTACAACAGCATCAGCAGGAAGAGTCTATAATTGCAGCAATCTCCCTTGAATCAGAGGTCAACCAGGTCTGGATGGAGAATTTTAGGAAGCTTCCCGTGACGTTCGACATGGTACGTGACGCAACTGTGCGAGATCCCCTCTTGCGCCAGGTAATCAAATTTCACACTACGCAGTGGCCAAGTGATACTCTATCCGGAGAGCTACAAATTCTCTCTCGGAGAAAGGACGAACTTTCGATCGTAAATGGGTGTTTACTTTTGGCCGAGAGAATTGTCATACCCAAAGAACTTCGCCAAAGAGTCCTTCAGCAATTTCATCGGGCACATCCTGGAATTAACAGAATGAAAAGCATTGCTCGGAGTTTTGTCTACTGGCCAAACATTGATTCGGAACTCGAGCAACTAGTAAAGTCATGTCCCAGATGCGCGCTTGCTAGTAAGGCACCGAGAAAAGCTGACTTAGCTTCCTGGCCGTTGGCAACAAAACCGTGGGAACGCGTGCACGCTGATTTCTTTGGTCCCCTAAACGGTCAACAGTACCTAATAGTTGTTGATTCCTATAGTAAATGGCCTGAGGTCTTCTGTATGGAGCGTGCGACAAGTGGTGCAACAATTAACATTTTGAGGAGACTTTTCAGTCAACACGGAATACCAGAAACCTTGGTCACTGACAATGGGTCTCAGTTCACTTCTTCCCAATTTGCCGAATACTGCGCACAGCATGGTATCACGCATCTACGGTCGCCACCGTTTCACCCTCAGTCAAATGGACAAGCAGAGCGCACAACCTGCTCTCTACCAATTAGATATGAAGACATCCAAGAGAACATCGGTTCTCCAATGCCTATAGCCTTCAGTTTTTCAGTAACCTTCTGTGAGGCACTCTATCAAAGGCTTTTTGCATATCCATTCATATCCATTTCATTAACGATTCGGTAAGCTTTGTTACCTCACACTGTATGCTTTATGCCGACAACATCAAATTTTTGCAGCCGATCAGGCTCTAGCGACCTCGACAAGGTTCATGAATGGTCAGTCCACAATCGTCTACAGTTCAACGTGACTAAATGTCGAGTGCTCCATGTACGACACCAAACGCTTCAAACCTATAATCTGGGGAGTATGATTTGTAACACTGTTCCCGGAAAAAGATCTCGGTGTACTAATCCAAGAAGAAAACAGGGGAAATCTGCGCTAGCATCAGAAAAGGACATCGGATAATTAGGGCTAATAAAGAGAGCTTTCGGTCACTGATCAATCTATTTTCCCACAGCTGCTTTCTGCATACATACGCCCGCACGTGAAATATTCAATTCAAGCATGCTCTTGAAAATTCCATAACGCGGAGCACCGAAACAATCACCACGAGGCTGGACCTTACCGTGGTGTGATGGTTAGTGTGCTTGAGATCCAATGAGCTATGCTAAGTGGTGCTCTTTCGCACCTTCAGAGCCACTCACACCAGATTGGTCAATGGTTAGAGGCCAGACGAACACAGCCTCTTGGTCCTCCAGGTTGGGGGTTGGAATGAGGGTGGCATCATATTCCTTACAACGAACTCCTTGTAGCCCACCGCCAAACCCCATGTCTTGCGGTCAGGTGTTTAAACCAAAGTCTTTGGTTGAGAACCATAATCATTCGGCTGCTAGATAACTGGTCCCTTGTTCACCAGAGTTTACTAGCAGCAGGCGAATCCTCATGTGATAAGTCTAATCGCCAACATATACATTGGGTCTCTTCGCAGTCTCTGGAACTTATCGATGCGCGCCAGCACATTCCGGCTGGAAGCGAACACAATGAGACTCGCAGAAACCTCCGGGCAAAACTCCGTGCAAACCTGAAGAGAGACCGCGAATCCTGGTGGTCTCATCATGCTTCAGAGATGCAAATGGCCGTTACCCTTGGTAACCATTGTAAGCTATTCCGTCTGATGCGGGAAACGGGCAGCATGGAGACCTGGTGTTAGTGAAACTATACATGACGAGAATGGACAGCCTATCCACAAGTTGTCAAAACACTTGAAGCGTTGGGCTGAGCATTATGAAAAGCAACTTAATTGACCGGAATTGTACGATTCCTTACTCGCCAGTGATCTCCGTGCTTCCTGGGTTGTTCCTATGGATCTGCCCTCAGGGTTAGAAGTCGAACGTGAGATCGGACTGTTAAAGTTGGATAAAGCCGCTGGACCAGATGGTCTTCCTCCAGCCCTCTTCAAATTCAGGAGACCTGGTCTGGTGGATGATGTACACGAGTTACAATGAAACTGTGAGAGCTGGAAACTGTCCCAACCGATTGGAGCCGCTCCATCATAGTCCCAATTTTCAAAGGAGGCTCACGATCGGAATGCGATAACCATAGATGAATCAGTCTGATCTCCATCGCCTCCAAATTACTTGCCTCCGTAATCCTTCACAGACTGACTGGCACTCTTGAAAGCCAGATTCGTGAAAAGCAAGCCGGGTTTCGTCGAGGTCGTGGCTGCATCGATCACATCTTCACTTTGTGTCAGCTGTTGGAGCACCGTCACACATATTGGCGGCCCACGGTTGTCGTGTTCCTCGATCTCAAAGCTGCCTTCGATTCGGTTGATCGATGTGTCCCTTGGAACAGTTTACTCTGGTAGGTGTACTCGAGAAATATGTAAATATTACCCGAGTAATATACGCGCGTAGCTTGGGCAGAGTGAGGGCTTACAGCAAGCAGTCGCCGCCCTTAAAAATCTCCAACGGTGTGAGACAAGGTTGCCCGCTGTCACCTTTCCTCTTCACCTTCGCTATTGACAAAGTCATGAAGATCACGTTCACAGAACACAACTTAGAAGGTGTGGATCTGTTTCCAGGCGGATGATTTCTTGACTTAGAGTATGCTGATGATATTGCCCTAATCGGTGACAGCTCACAAACGTGCTAAGCTTCACTGGACAGATTAGCACTGGCTGTCAGCCGCTTCGGGCTTTGCTTTGCACCATCGAAGTGCGAAGCTTTCCTCCAAGATTGCCATGGACCGCTTCCTGCACTGACCCTTGGTGGGGATCATCTAGAAGTCGTTCGAAAATTCAACTACCTGGGAAGTTGCATCAGCGCCCTTGGGATCGAAATGAGTTCACGAAACATATGGTAATAGCCATATGTGGAAATTTCTAAGTAAAATTGGATCGTAACTTAAGAATAGACATTTCGAAGTCATTACTATAGGATAAAACAATGAAGACTGCGTAGTATCAAATGGATCTATTCATATACCCTTCAAATGCGCGATCATGCACAATTACACCGGCTGAAGACGTTATAGTTTGTTGCAACGGTACTTTTTTCGAGCACTGATGTGGCTGCTGTACTTGATGACTGACAACATAGTCTGAGGCTAATACAATCGCTTGGTGTATAGAATTAATCTGTGCATGAAAAGTCAGGTAAGTTTTTACTTACCAGTGTCTCGAGGCCAGGTATAAGGTCGAAAATTACTTTGTTCTCACGATAGTTTCCTGAGTGTACTACATGAGGCAACTGAGCGGTGTTACCGTGAATTCTCGCATTCATATCGCACAGAGGAGCAACGTAGCACTATTTTCCAAACAAGCTTACGGTGGTACTGACGGGATGACCACTTCATGTGGCATTTTCTTTTGGCGATTATACGCAGTTAATTGGTGGTTATCATGTTATGCGATATCAACCCGATCGAAAAGTGTTCCACTCCAAATAAAGCAGGGGCATTTTTCCGTACATTATGTTGGAGAAATAAGCCATCACATAGTCCACGGGGGGTACGCGTTGCACTTTCAGATAATGTGCTGGCTGGGCACGATGAACGATTGTGGTCTAACAGCAAAGTAGTCGTATGCACTGATATAGAATGTGAACAAAACGAGGTCGAAAAGTAAAGTAAACGCGGTGAGCTAAAAGAAACTTATAAGAACCTGAGTTCTATGGGCTCCATTATTCCCCACCTTTACGACCTTGCAAAAACTGATAAGCCAGGCTCACAACTGAGGTCCACACTAGATTTGAACAACTCATTCTGTTACAACTTCGTACAATGGCTGGCAAGACAACTTTATCCCATCTGACAAATAATTGCGCTTCACCGCCTGACTGACTTGTTTCATTTTTTTGAGGAAACTCGAATATCCAGGATTATCCTGTGTTTGCCAGACGTTGCCTCATTGTTTAACAGTGCATCCCTCTGATAAAGACAATGAATTACCGATCCGTTTACATTTATAAACGACGTGTAAACAATGACATACCCCTAAGCCAGTTAAAACAATATTGCTCAGCTGTATTTTGATGTGTAATTCCAATTCAATTATGAACTGTACAAACGAGTCGACGGTAATGGTATCATCTCTTGGTCCGCTGTTAGCAAACATCGATATGAGAATACTGAAACCTAGTCCGCTAAGACCAACCATACGTTTTAAAATTCTACCGCCGCTATGTGGACGATACGCTCTGCATGAGTGATAAAACAATCAACTTGCACAGAATAATCGATGGATTCAAGGTCCACCGCAGCGCCACCTTTGCAGCCGGAGAAGAAAATAGCGCTCATCTGTACTTCTTGGATGTAAACCTAAACAGACACCGCGATGGATCTGTCCACGTGAAAGTACACAGGATACCATACTGAAAAGAACAATGCGCAAATGTTCACAGATTCCTTCCACTCAGCTGCAAGTGAACTTTGGTGCGTACTATAACTTACGGTGTACAGAAGCTACTCAGTGAAGAGGCTATTGAAAATGAACTCAAGCGAATCAAATAAGCAGCCTCTGTAAACCGATACGCATAAATCTTTACTGAGGTTCACATTATAATAATACGTGTCTATAGCGGCACAAATCACTTTGTACATTTGAATTGAATCGGTCCGAAACTAGAGGTCACAACGAAACATCTGTTATCGACTGGAAGTAAACAATGCAGCTGAAGTCTGCACACGTGGACTAATGTGAATTTATAGAAAGATATTTAATGTGATCCATCTGAATGTTGTATTTGGGAGCTAAACTCTAGTTGCTAATATCTTCAAAGCCCAGATGTCCAATCATCTCAAATCACTGGTAATCAACCTCTCCTTGTGGATACAGGTAGGTTGGACGTAGAGCCATGTATCTGCAGAAGTGGATCAAGGAATTCCTCCGGGGTCGGCTCAATAATCACGAAGATTGGATAAGCTGCAGCACAACAAACCGGCAAATCGGAATTCGTGTTCACCAATGAGGAACTAATGGTCGACACACTGACAGTGAGTAGCCCGTTGGGGCGCAGCGATCATGCAAAGCTGTTTTTCGGTACGTCTCTTAGGCAGAACACATTAACAGGGACTTCAAAGTGGTCTGCATCGTAACACACAACAGCACTCTACCCGAACTCATCAAGGTCGTTTCTAACCAAAAATCCTCTGATGTCGTTTGAGGGAATTCGTCGACTAGTTCATCAGTTAGGTGAAAAACTGATAAGCGAATAATATCCTTAGCTCAGAAAGAGTAAAGTTCTTCCTGTGGAGTTGCACGTGAGACTAATGACCTTGAGAGATTCACTTTGACAAGCCCACTAATCCGATCAAAACCTTGGTGGTGAGATCTCTTCCTGTGCCAATGATGTTCGCTTGTACCCCCACAGCCTCGGAGATGCCTTCTCTCATCGTTCACTGCTCATTTTGGTCGTTTAATAAAGCTATGCTAGGTTTGGTTGTCATGATAACCTACAATGCTCCAATAGCAGTGCAGCCACATAGGTTCGCCCACACACCCACACAAAACATGTAGAGGCCCATAGACGGATAGGGTAAAACCGGGGAACCGGCTTTGATTGAGGTGAACCACGCCCATGATCAGGAGAAGGGTTTGCACAATCGCACACTGCTTGCACAGTTTCGGTGCATTCGCGTGACCACAATGTGGCCTGAACATCGTCCAGTTGCTTTACTTCACTTTGTTTAATAACACATTGCAACAGTAGGCCACTGAAGCTAGACTGAGATTGGTGGAGTCATGACAGCCTACATTGTTGTTGTGTAGCTGCATAGGTTCGTCCACGCACCCACACAAAACACACGGATATAGACAAAACAGGAGAAAACTGGGTCACCGTCTATCTGCTTCATCATTTACAGCCCCAGTGATCAAATTGGCCACCGTTTAGTTTAATGGGAATCGCGGTCTTCATTGAGATAGCGCATCGCGATCCATTCGCAAAAGGAGTGCTTCAGGATGACCCTCCAGATCTAAATGACATTTGTTTGTCATAAAAAATACGCGATTCGGGAGACTGATTTTCCAATAGTCGCACATCTACACAGGTTCATAATTACAGACACAGGCGCACAAACTACGCGAAGGCCGATGGTGAGCGAGACGGAAACTAAATCACCTCCTTTAGTCAAGGTGATTGAAGTATGCGACCAAGAGAGGAGTTTGCAGCGGCACCTGCTGCGTACACCATTCGGTTGCACTGCCACTACAATGTGGTCTGAACATCGTCCATTCGCCTCACTTCTCAGTTCTTGCTAATGAATTGCTGAATCCCTGCTTAGAATGCAATGTGTCCAAGTTGAATGGCGAAATGTCCAGTGAGGATTAAAAAGCGTCCAATGTGTTTTACAAAAGGTCCAATTTTAATTGAAAGTGACATAAATGTGCACTTTTAGCTTATCGCTTTGTTTCACTTTCTAGGAGTAGTGGTATACGGGTATCTTATATGAAATGACATATTTAGAATGTGTTGGGGGCTCGTGGAAAGTCGGTAGGAGTTAGAGCGTGCTATTTTGGTTGCTTGATAACGAATGAGAGACGGAGCTACCTCTTATTGTGTTAAGACAAATCAACCACAGTTGCACGCTGTATGTCTACCTGAGGGCATGGCTTTTCGACTGCTCGGCATCAACAGCAGTACCCCGAACAACCACGAACTGTAATCAGAACGAAACCACGGTGCTCGTAGAACAGTGTATTTTGAACACTAGCTCGTCTGTTGCCAGGTGTAATTAATGTTACCGATTGATTGACAAACGTTCATTCAAACCATTCGCAAGCTGGTCTGCGTGCGCACGTGGGGACAGAACTAGCACACAGTATATGGAGCCCAGCAAGCGGAAAAATGCAGATTATGCAGGTGCGAATTCTTCGGAGACAAACTCAGTTCTGTGAATGTGTTAGCGCAAGGTACACATAGGCCGGAGTTAGCATAGTGCACAGAGTTGAATAGCGCAAAGTTGACTACGAGGTATCAGTGCGACAGGATACGTTGAATTGTGTAGGCGAATGGTTTTGAAAAAGAATAGACATTAGAGCTATTATCAGAACCAGTGATAAGTCTGGCTAACACAGCTACAAGAAAATTTTCCAGTAGATTTGTTGTGGAGTTGTGTTACGTGAAGGTCATATGTCCCGTCCAAACTACGCACATGCGGCTCTGACACACCAGCAGTCACAAATTGTCACGTGTCTGCTCAATAGCGCATATGCACGACATCCAAAATATAAAAAAACTAGGATTCCGCCCGTACCCTTGTCTAGCCAAACTCCTGACAGACGTGATGCATTGTTTGTGAAATAAACCCACGTGTGTACAACCTTGTGTTCAAAAGACAGTATCGATGAAACTTTTTTCGATGAAGTTCATCAGATAGGTTTTCTTAGGAATTATTTCCTCAGTGGAAAAACGAGCTATTTCTGAACCAGCGGCGATTTGATGGATATGCTTTATGCAGAGAGATGGGGAAGACTGGGATCCTTCCAACCGTAGCAATCAATACCATCTTACACACATTACCATAGGCCACTGCGCCTAAGTTCACCCGGTCAGGCTATGACCATAGCAGATTGAGGGTTTACACAAATACGTGCTGTCTGCTAGTTCAGACTGCAGCTGTTTGTATGCGAAGACTGCAGACGTTGAAGCTACCGTGGTTGGTTGCCATATGGGAGGGATGGGAACACAGCCTATGAACCCGTTATTTTCCGCTACAGATCAGCTGACTGACGTTGTGAGCTGCGTTTAATCCCCTTTCTTGGTGAATGAAAACTCACATTATTCCATGAACTTCTCTCTACACGATTTCTTGATACTCTGATCGTCGCAGAAGATAATAAACGGCGCCCTATCTGCTGCATCTAGAAGGGTCGTTAGGAGTAAGAATGCCACTGTTCAAGTCTTCCTGGCTTCTTATTTTGCGCTTTTTCATCCTTATCATCCCACTCCAACTTCACTTTTATCCCTCCATTTTTCAGCCATCCAATTATTGCACCTCACCCACCTTACTTTAATGGTAGCTTATCTTCTAGTTTCAAATCACACACAATTGCAGGCCGTCTCTCCAGTCCAGTCGACAAGTCCATGCGCAACCAAACGGACAATGTCAGTTTATCCATCTCTCTTTGGAGCCCGCAATCTTCTCTAAGACTAGCATGCCTCAACGTGTGCAATTTGTAACAGATTGGTCAACAGGCGGCACTTGCCCACTATACCGCTTCTCGTGTGACTGCATCCTTAACGCATTCGCTTGCATCTTTAGCGCGAAAACTGTGATCTGTTAGTCACGAAATTTGCATCCACGACGCACTGAGTGGTCAACAGCTATCAGCCAAAAGCATTCGCACGATATATCGGCATGGCTGTCTAACAGAGGCAGCTGTGGCATATAGTCATCGCGCTTTGAGGAGGGGGGGGGTAGCAAAATCGGTAACACTTAAGCTAGACCCACGCAACGTACTAAAGACACGTGTGGTGAAACTGAAATCATTGGCGGTTGATATTTTGCTACACGGACATCAGCCATTCGCTCGTCTAGGTGCGCACGAGCATTGGACAATAAAGGGGGTGGAAGCAGATGCTTGTTCACGATCTGGTTCCAAACCCCGAAGCTTTGAATGTGAAGGTAAAACAAAGTCAGCAGAGTTCCGGACAACGCAGACGTGGCAGTGAACATGGGTCACACCCCCTGCCTTGAGCAGGCGCGTTGTGAATGTAGTCAAAACGGTCTCACACTGAGGGCTTGAGCGACCAAGCGAGACGTCCGTTTGAGTCGAGGGACACGTGAGATACGGATGGCCAGAGCGAACAAAGTTCCGAAATGCTCTCTTCAAGGAGCGGATCCGTAACTTCACTTTGAGACCATTTAAGGTTATTTTGACCGGACTCTCTCTCGCCTAGAGGCGAAATGCAAGCTACCGTTTGATCTCATATTAGATCTGTCAATAACGGCAGGAAGGGAACGGTATACAGCACAGCGGAATGTCTACAATGTGCTCAACTCAACTCTATACTTTAGTCGATTAAATCTCGCATTGGTGGCGGTTCCTCAGTTATAGCTGTACGCAGAGCGGAAGATAATCATATTCCAACTATTTGGCCCCATACGAATCGCACAGGCTAAATCTGATCAAGGTAGACAGAACAGCTCCTGGGTGCAATGACATATTCACCAACTTTACGGCTGGATAGGGCATCTGGTAGATGCTTGCTTGCAGCATTGGGAATTCCTTTCAAATGTGATGTTAGCCAGTCAGCTGTTTTACTCTCCTCTTCATTCTACAAATACGCACACACCGAAACAGCTAACGCACTTGCACTGCTTCGTGGAAAAAGGATTCGATTACAATCAACTGTTATCGTGGGATTAGGAGTAACAGTATGCTCAGTGGGTAGTGGTTTATTGCGCATAAAAAAGATTAGCTAGGGTTTACAAAAGAAAAGGAATAACAACCATAAGCAGAGAACAACCGAGAATAGTGAACTTGCAGAACAAACTTCTGTCCGTCTGATGAATTGTTCGTACATGGTTTTATACAACTGAAAATGTCACCGCTTTTGATATTTCAGAGAAACGTGTGTCGGTTGATAGGGCTTGTTGTAACGCCACTAGCGCTTTGTGGGCTTGATCTCTGAACACAGTTAATGTAGGGGCTGAACTAACTGGTTCCGTTAGTGAAACTAAATATTGAGAATAGAGAGCGAGAAGATAAAAATCTGTTACTCCATCCTAGATGGATTAGGCACATGAGTGGAAGCACGTCACTGATTCCTGCGAGGTGGCAGCATATTGTATCTGCACTACATTTTATCCGGGTGCGATAGGCTCCCTATACCTGTAGTCCGCAAAGTGAACCTCGAGGCATCTCTTAAATTCCGACACCGATTTCGCCTCGACTAGCGTCTCCGGCAACTTGTTCCAATATTTCACCACTGGACGCTAGAAAGTAGAGAGGGTGAGCGATGTGTTTTAAATCCGGTACCATGTTTGTGCCGGTGTCCGCATGTGCTGCTTGGTGCACGAACGTGTAGCAGCGGCCTCAACATAGGGAAGTGGCCCAGGCGTAGTATCCGGTGAGTCAATATGAGATCAACTCGAAGCCGACGACATGACAGGGTATAATCCGTAGTCTCCCACATCGGTCCTCGTACGACATATCCCGCAAACTGGGGCTGAGCCGGGTAGCTGCATACTGGACCCGTTCCAGTCTCTGCATCTCACCTATTGTGATCGGACAATAGGCTGGTGAGCCGTACTCAAGCACCGGTCTTATTATTGAAGAGAACAGACGGGTGGTAATCTCTTTAGACCAAGTGCAGAAACAGTCTAAGTGCCCAAAGCAGGCGCAGTCCGTTTGCGTACAGTCTGTTCGTGTTGTCGACGGACTTCAGATCACAGCGTGAGAGTACACCTAGATCCTTTACGGAACTGGTGGGAAGCAGCCGGTGGCCGGCCAGGGTGTAAGCACGCCCATTACTACCCCTCCTCAGGCTCATAACCGAGGACTTGGCCGTGTTGACTGGTAGGTCAACTTCTGCAGACCACTGGGATAGGCGGTCGAGGTCCTGCTGAAGGACGTCACAGTCACCGGGAGAATCAATAATCCTCCAAATCTTCAGGTCATCCACAAATACTACGCAGAGCGACCGAAGAAGCTGAGGTACTTCGTTGATGTGGATCAGGAATAAAATGGGCCCCAGTACTGTGCCTTGGCGTACGCCGCTAGTGGACGGGTACCATTCCGTTAGATGGTCATCCACCTGAACCCGCCATGTTCTCCCAATAAGGAAGTCACTGATCCACTGATGCAGTGCGCTACCAACACCACACATGCTCAGCTTGTACAGCAGGGCCTCATGGTTCACTTTATCGAAAGCTTTACTGAAATCAATGTAGATAACATTCACTGACTTCCGCCGATTCAATGCTTGCAACCATTGCTGCCGCGTCAACAGCAGGTTGGTGATGCACGAGCGGCCTTTCATGAAGGCGCGCTGTGCCGGCGTTAGGAGATTTTTCGACTCCAGCAGCTGGAGAAGACGCATTTTCACAATCTTCTCGAGCACCTTCACTAAAACAGATGTGAGACAAATCGGCCGGTAAATGTCCACATTGCGTGGCTCACCGGCTTTTGGAATCGGCTTCACTACCAAGCATTTCCAGTCGCTCAGCAATGCACCATCGGACAGCGATCCGTTGAACAGATCATTCACGGCAGGCGAGATGATGGCTGATAAGGAGTTGAAAATTAGCGGGTGAAGTCCATCGGGTCCGGTAGGTTTCGTGCCGTCAAGACTAGCGAGTAGACTTCGGACATCTTCTACACCGCAATTCAAACTCTCGAGTTCGGTAGGGGCTGCACACATCGAGCTCGGCAGAGGCGCATGTCCACTTGTAAATACGGAAGCGAAGTGCTCCACCAATGCGGACGCACTTTCAGTGCTGGAGGTCAGAGGCCGTCCGTCAGTGCCATTTAACACAGCTGCATCACGTGCGGACCTCAGGTGCCGCTTCACGTAAGCAAAAATCTCCTTGGAGGCCGTGTTCGCTGAGGTTGCAAGCTCCTCTCCGAACTGCCGATGCTTTCGCGCTTTTGCGATGGATTCCTCTGCCTTTTGCACGCCTCATAATCGTCCACAGGATGAATTTATTCCATAATACGCGTCGCCGTCGAACTAATTGACCATACTCTCTGTCGAACCAATGTGGCTTCACTGGTCCAGCTTTCCGGTACTTGAGGGATAGGAAACAAGCGCACAACGATTGTACACCTTTTGTAACAGACCAACAGGCTTCAACAAGTGGATCCTGCGGCAGTGACCAGTCCACTTTACTGGCGGATCGATGGAGACAATCGAAGTCGTCCTTACAATAATTATAGGACGGCTCCAGCGGACGCGAGTAAGACAGCGGCAGCTATAGGCTGGCGAACACTATCGAGTGATCACTAGCTGCCAGATGCTGCAGGACCTGAATTTCATATACACGTTGTTCGCAACGCGTTAGCGAGCAGTAATTCCGTCTTCGCTCTAGCTCGGCGTATTGTATAATGCCAGCCTGAGACGGTGGTTTCTCAGTCAAGCATACGGCTGGGTTTTAGTAGCTGGTAGCACGAGTGCTTAAAATTTGGTTAACCACGGTGAGCTCGTCACGCAAATGCCGATAGCGTCCACTGAAGACTCCCAAAATAATCAGTCGCTGTACGTTTTCGGTGCCACATCATCATCGTTATACAAGTTAGCTAGAGGTGGAAAACACCTCAGCTACTGTGCCGCAATACATCTAAAAAAAGAAAAAGTGCGACAGATGGATGCCAGAATGCATGCCAGCTGAGCTACCAGTAACGGATGGGGATCGTTCTGGAAAACTACCAGCCGAGTTCTATGCAGCAAAAGAATTTTATTATGCAAAATTATATTATGCAAAGAAATGAGATCGTGGTTAGAGGAGGAGGCCAAGAGTGATGGGGAGGGACAGAAACTCACAGCACGCACTCCATTTAGGTCGGCTCCTAACCAAATCAGCAAATGTATCTAGCCAAACGTGTTCCGCGTCTTTCGGACCCCAAACGCTCCAACCGAGGCCAGCTTCGAAGTGAGGGCCTTCATTTCTCTCGAACAAGTCATCGCTTGGCCACCTCTCCTCTTCTCCCATCCACACCCCCGATGAACAAACAACGCACGTCGCTGAAGCCGGTGGGCTTGCATGCACAACACGTGGCCGAGCCATCGGAGCCTGGTGCGTGAACTAACGGTGCTGAGCGGTTCATTTCCTATTCCTGTGCCCTAAACAAGGCGTCGAACACGCTCGTTGCTCACGCGGTGTTCCCACCAGACATGAGCTAAGGTGCGAAGGTAGCGATGATCGAGTGTAACTAGCCTCCTATTTTCAGCTGATCTAAGGGGCCAGGTTTCACAGCAGTACAGTAGAGTCGAACGTACCGCTGCATTGGACACTACCTTTCAGGGCGAGTGATGTCGCCTCGGCGCCATAGGTGGCGAAGGTTAGTAAAAGCGCAAAATTCAACATTTCGTCTGACACCAGAGACATTCTGAGACGTTTCTGAGACACAAATACGCAGTGAGATCTTCACCCTGCGGTTATCATTGAAAACTACATTGGCCTGAAAAAAACAACCTAAATGTTCAGTGTAATAGTCCCAAGCACCATGTCTGTCAGCCTAGTTCCCTATTTTTATCATGTAACAGACAGTGGGTTGGACAAATTCGTCGACAGTATTGTAAGTAAAAATAAGGACACCTAAACGACATGTCTGTACACACGACCATGGTTCGCTTTATAACCCACACTTTCATGTACGCGCGAGTCACGTTCATTGCCCGACAGGCCGTGGTTCATGATAACCAATCACAGCAAAGAACCACTGCACTGACCTTGGGAGATCTGCATCTGCAGTAGAGACGACCCTTCGCACGAATCCATATTCTTCCGTAAATCACATAAAACAGTTCCCACGTCAATCAGATTGCATCCTGTAGGTGTGCACAGAGGCGTAGCAAGGGGGCGGTCTGGGGCAGATCACCCCCTTGCTACGCCTCTGTGGATATAACAGGGGCCGGCAAGATTAGCACCGCTAATTTTTCGAAATCAAAAATGAAGGGCAACATTTCCAGATAAACTGAGTGTGGCATATTTTAAGGTTACTTCGTATGATCAACAACACGTTTGCGTCGTGTCCCACTTGTGCAAACGTTCTTCCCAGCGATCCCATTACATGTGTTTTTCTGGTCACTTTCACCACACCAACCTGTCCCAAACGATCATCCAATTTATCGAAAACCTATGTGCACTTTACCCTGAGCTGATCGTGTGCCCTTCACGCGCTTATTCTGCACTCAGTCATGGCATGTTTCAACATGCGGCTGGTGCTGAAATTGTTATTATGTCTAGTTCGCCGTAGGTCCACTGTAACTTGCTCCGTCGTCCATGCAAGATTACAATTCCAGTGACATCGTCCTGAAATATCAAGTCAATATGATTTACGCGCCCCCCCCGCGTAGATGAACATCTCGTTTGTCACCTAAAATCCTTTTCTGAGACCGTTTCGGATTCATTCACATCGGACTTGTTTGAGGGATCGATCTGAGCATGAGGCCGTGCCTCCGCGTTGACTCTTGCACGGACATGCTCAGTTCGGCGTTTACGTTCCTCTTGACTCCGGAACTGTGCGTTGATTTGTTGAATCTATCTTGTCCATACGTTGTGAATTGGACCCTTTTGTGAGCCAGGATCTACTACTACACAATACCCAAGGTTGGAGCACAGACAACTGAGTTTGAAAAGGGCGTTCCAGGGTTGGCAGACCCGGAGGGGGAAATAGGTTCGTCGACAGTCTAGACAACTGTATTGTTGACTCAGTTTCAGGCGATTATCACACAGGTTGGTGTTCGGTAAGAGTTGCAAAATATGGTGGAGCACGTATTTGGTAAACTACCGTGCGTCTGATAACTGAGGGTCGTGTAGCGCAATTCAGGCGTGAGTAGCATGTTCCATGCCACACCGATTGAGCGTCTATGATGTATCCAGTAATAGGTGTGATGGCAAACGACATGCTCGGCACACCAGTGGTTCAGGTCAAGGATCCGCTGAGTGCAGGCAGGACAGTTCGTCGAGAGACAGGCAGGCCACATTAGCCAGCCGAACAGTAGGAAAGTTGGACCGATTATGCGTTATGGCTAGATAATACAATGCACACGGTGAGCTCCCTTTTTTGGATCACTGTCTCAGCGATGCAGCAAGAGTATGCACTCTCGTCGGCTACTTATCTCCAACCGGAATTAAGTTATATGGCTGATGATAAGCGCGTGCTGCTTCTTCGGTTATGGCGAGTGAGAGTCAACCGCCGAAGAAACTGCGCGACAATACAAAACTATCAACGCTGAAATGCGGCCCGTCAGCGGCCGTTACGTGCTAAAACGTGTGAAAAAGTTCGAAAATACTGGTAGTGTGTGCAACGCCAGACTAACTGGGCGACCTTGCATCACCACAGATGACTTTTCTGCTTGCGCTGTGATCCGTGAAGTAAGTAAATGGGATTATCTCAGCCTCGGTAGAATTGTTAAGAGCATATGCTGATTCGACAGCGCTCTGACTGACTAGCTATTTCAATATGACAATGTTCCACAATACCAACACTTATTTATCATGGTAATACTTATTAAAACGAGGATGTAATCGCTACTCAATGGAACAAGATGGTAATGTGAGGATAGGCTACAGGAAGCGATAATCTTTAGACACCATAGGTTCCCAAACGCTGGGTAGTCGGCTCGCATACGTAATTTGCATATGATGGCCACTTTCACAGGCTAGTAAGCTTATCGTGGTCATTGGCTTACGGACACTCCGGTGTTAGCTATCGATCGTCCCACTGGGTAGTCACTAATGAGGTCTGCTTGTCCCTCGACGAACTGTCCCGCTTGCACTCAGCAGATCCTTGACCTGAACCACTGGTCTGCCGAGCATGTGATATGCTATCGCACTTATGGGTATGGAGACATTTCTCGGTCCGCACGCGCGCGCTAAACGCAGTTGCGTCTGTGTGCGCATTTGCGCCATACATAAGATGGCTATTGGATGACGGGGACAACTATTCTAACTTACTGGGGTTCACAATAGGCGCACAAAAGGTGCGGCATGGCACTTTTTACTCGCGCCTGAACTGCGCTAAACGGCCCTCAATTATCGGCTGCACGGTAATATAAGTTCTCCAAGTAACCTCGGATAGGGTCCACTGAACACTCCGAGTTTCTTCAGTCGTTTGTGGTACGGAAAGCGGCGCAAAACCTTGACAAAATCGTTGCTAAACGTTAAGAGGTATCGAGTGCCTCAAGATCACCCCTATGCCATGGTTGTCAAGCCTGGATAGCGCATCTGACGTGGTGACACACATAGGCAGTGAACATCAGAGAGAAATTGGATGAATGCAACCACCTCCAAAAGACCAACATGCTGGTTACTCCTTTTTGAAGCGGAATTTGACTGCCTGGAACAACTGAGGTAGTCCTGCACCGAGGTCAGGTTCGTGAGTGAAGATGTAGGCGCGTTGATGGCGGATGTAAACAACGCGACACTTGTTCACGTTGAATGGCAGCGAGTTCCACATCTACCAATGCAAGGCTTCAACGATACCGAGCTGGAGGATCTCGTGGTCTTTCAATCGCTTGATCGTCCGCCAAACTTTAACGTCGTCCGGGAAGGGTAAAAATGTTGAGATGATACTTCACGTTAGATGGTTTGTGGAAACCAAGAACAGTCGATGCCCAGGTACCGAAACCTGAGGTACGCCGCACTTCACTCGAGTCGAGTAGGACAAAGATGTTCCAACGCTAAACTCTAATCGCCGTTCATGGAGAAACTTACCTATCTATCAAAATACTGGGTCAGTGATACCATAGCGCTGAAGTTAGTAAAGTAAAATATGCCGATCCAAGCAATTGAAGGTTTTTAAAAACTTTAAATAGATGACATCGAATCTTGTCCTATCCTCTACTGTTGCCAGCAAAGTTTAGCGTGCTATCAGCAGATTCGTGGTACATGATCAATGTTTACAAAACCCGTGCTGCTCCGGTGCAATAACCCCATTGCGTTCCAGGTAGTCCATTAGGGTCCGTGATAAATTTCCTTGTTCGGCTTCTTAGGAAGGACTTTTATTTGATGGAACGGTAGAAAGACTTTGGTTCTGATGCTTTGGTGACTAGTGACGTGAAGGTTTTCAAGAATATTTCCAAGGCTATCTCTGGGGTGCTCTCAGTCGTGAATGTCCAACTAGCATTTTCAACGAATGCGGACAAAACCTGATAATGCGTAAAAGATTGAATCTTTTCTGGCTCTGCATCGGGTATTCGGCGTAGCAAATGTAATCGACCAGTACAGTCAGCTGATCGTTTTGATGCAGAGGACTGGACATTTAGCCCATCAACTATGAGCTCCTCGCTGGAGAGCACTAGATCTAACCTTGACAGCCTATTCGTTGCGTTGAACTTGGTGTGAGCGGTGGCGTGATTGTATAGGGGTGTGCTATAGAAGAGCTCTCGCAAATAGGCCTTGAACTGTTCCGCTTCGGTTTCTGGATTTGCTAGGTCATGAACGTTGTAATCTTCTCTAATGAGGATATGGGTGTATTTCTGATTTTCTATAACAGGAAGTGCGGATATTAGTCCATGGTCCATCTCATTAGTGTATTTGGGCGGTCAGCAAACTACGGAAACACAACATATATCGTCTTCCCTCAAGCAAAGTTTGAACCAAAGGCGATCAGTGACACACGTCTGAGGATCATCGACGAGCTAACAGCGAAAATTTGTTTTGTTATAAATGATCATTCGCCTCCCCTAGCCATTCTGTCGTTGCGGAGACGTAGCATACCGGGGGGAGTGAGCTCAACGTAGGTTATCTCACAGTTCAGGTACGATTCCGTGATCATTATGATATCTCGAGACTCTGGTTTGACCAACTTAATAATAAGACCTTGTGTGTTTTTCAGTAACCAGAAGTGAGTTATTGGACGTAATGGAAAACAATTGTTAGATTTAGACTTGCTGTTTTGATATTCTTGCTAGCATCGACCTTGAAAAAGGATTGGTAGACCTGCAAAAATGCTTAATAGCAGTAGAAACAAATGGAAGAATCCACGAATAACACGCTGCAAAGGAAAGTACCGTTGAACTGTAGAACAGTGAAGGTGCGTCTCTCTCAAACAGTTGCAGTAGGGAATGATGCGGCGAGTCATGAAAATAATTAGCTTAAACTCCGGGCACTAAAACAGAATTAGATAGTGTGGGTAGAAAGTCACGGTATCCTGACTTCACAAAACGTCTTTCAAATGGCTTTTTGAGACACACAGCTTTTTAAAGAAAATATAAATTCTATTTGTGAGAGTTTTGTCTTATGCTGCGTCCAAACTGGTCTAGTCGGCCAATAAATCGGCAGACACAGGTATTTTAACCAATTCCAGAGTAGTTATTAAAGCCACGATTGCTATAAAAGCGTTTTACATTGAGAAATGTCATCGAGGACAGATGATGCGCAAGTCGTTAATTATTTGTTGATGATGATGATGCGGAGGGGCGTATGTAGATGTTTGGGCTGGCAACAGATAGAATGCAATACAATATTCGATCAACTGACGACACATTGGGGTTGGTGTATCGTTTGAATATTAACGGGTTATCTACGCGAGGTGACAGCAGAAAGTGGTCCGTTGATAAAATCCAGATTTAATTCACCGGAAATCAATCCAAGAGGACGGACTAGCTGCCAAACATTTTGTTTAATTTAATCTGATTATTAGTAGTCACTAATTGATCGGAGCAAGGTACTTCTTACCTTACTCTGCAAAATGTTGAAAGGAAATAGTTGATTTAAATAACAGGCAGCTCGGCTAGTACACTTTACAACTGGTAGATAACAAAATACCAACCTCAAATTGATTCAATCCCTGGGTTTCATATCGAGTGAATTCTTCTTGGCCCATCAAGATGAATCTCCCCCTGGCGCCACTGAATGCGTTCTGATTTTCTACGTGAAATTCGACATGCTTTTCCCCCGCCACAAGACACTCTCCGACACAGAATGGATTCGGATCTGGTAAATACAAAAAAATTGCCGTCCGATACTTGTCTGAAACTGTCCCCCCAAGGGTTGTCAATGAATGTCAGTTATGAAATCCTCGAAACACACTTTCGCAGTCTTTAATGAACGAAGTGTCACCACTTTATTGATCCACATATTTAACTACGTGTTTAGCTAATAAGATTTTCACGAAGGCCACCCATTACACCTCATTGCCCCAGCCAGGTGTCAAGGCGAAAGTGCGTGGTACGAAGCGTGGTTGTCCTTCCATTTAAGTAACGAAGGGTTGTCAATACAATTCCGATGCAGTATAATACACTTTTAAACACGAAAGCATCACGACACCTATTTCGATAAGTATGTTAAATAATCGTATCATGTACGTCAGAATGTGCAGGTTGTGAGAAAGAGCTCCTGGTCAAACCCGATCATAACTGATCCTGGCGACGATCTCCACCTCAAACCAACTTGAATCGCGTTACCAGTCAGCACAAGGCAACATGCTTCACTTTAGTAAACTACCATCTTCCCTATGTAAACTCGTAAATAAATCAATAAACGGTGGCATATATGTGTTGCATATCAAGCCATTAGGTGTTACTCGTTAGTGACGAAGAAGATGGAAACGACGAAAAGCAAGAAAGTGACAATTAAAGATGCCGGGGGAGTTGGCTGGCAGAAGTATGAAGCTACTACGAGCCTGTTGCATAAAGCCCAACTATGCCACGTCTCACGTGCACTCCGGTTGGAATGAAACGAGCACTGACCTCACCAAAACAGCAAAAGGCTAGTGGCCGTACATGCAGCAGCCGTTACGTTAACCGGACTGAGAGAAGCCCGTCTCTCAGGATCGCAGAGCACAGTTTTCGTAAAATAGGTGCAAAGGTACCCAACCTACCTACCAGCTCGACACGTATTCCATTGTCCTGCGTGCTGAAATCCACGCGGACCGTTTATGGTAGTTGATAAAGGAAGTGATCATTCTCTAATTAGAAGGTCGTTATGAAGCACTCATTGTGTGAATGGATTGCGATGCGCAATCTCATTGTGGACAAGGATTTGCGACCAGTAGGCTAAGGAGTAGAGGTTACGGTTAACATCTTTGTGGCCCCGTATTCAATGTCAGGTAGCTGCACCTGATGAGATCAAATAAGTTCGAAAGATATCGTGGAGTGCAGTGTTCGCAAGTGGGCAACACTCAATGTCTAGCCGTTTCAGATCCCAGTCTACTTCAGTTTACCGTAGCTTCGGCTACTAGGCGACTGAAACCCAGCTTATGGAAGCATAAAGAACTCGTGATGAACCTAACGTTACCCTGGTGAGGTCAGTGCTCCGATCAGAGTGCAGGTGAATCGAGTGACTTGTGACCGCCTTAACATTCGCATACGAATTGCACAATGATTTCAACGGTATAAAATTATGTCATGCTTGTTATGGTATCTGGTCATTCATATTATGGATTCAGTAGCCTCAGGTGAGCAAAGTACGGCCGAAAGAACACTTAGCTGCGTCTCTATAATTGAAAGTCGGTTTGGGTTGAGTATGCAGTGGATAGATAGCCGCCCAAAAGGCTACCGATATCCGTCCGATGACCGTCTGATAAGCTACCGATCTGACGCCGGACGGGACATGGTTTTGGGTTGGAAACTGTACGGTCAAACCAAAGCCTTTTCGGACAGAGAAATCGACGCTTAGTTGGAACGACCTATGCTCTCTTTCTGAATCCCGGTTATACTCCGTTATATCCTTTATAGACACCAGATGTTTCACTAAGGAATATCGAAGGTCACAAATAAGTGCTAGGTCTAGAATTCCGTTCGGGTAAATTTTAATAAGACCCAAAGATTTGCTAGAAAAAAAGTTAGCAAAGCAGTCATTTCTAGTAATGAATTTTGTCAGTAAAATTGGATAATTTGCCTTTTTGAAGACCGGCACTTTCCACGATTCACTTAAACCAGCTGTTTTATCATGGACCCCGCCAACCCTAATCGGATACATGATCGCTTTTACACCAGAAGTCGCGAATATAATTAAATAAACGAGATAAAATTTAGAAAGCACGATTACATCTAAAAGCTGCAGTATGCTGCATTATAGGTAGGGGTGTCTACGATTAGTTCCTGTTGCCTAAATGATTGCATTCATCGCGAGATTTTGACGGTAGGTAGTGCTGGCTACATGACAGCCTGTGTAGCGCTTGAGCAAAGTGGTACCGGAAACATTAATTAGTTGAGTTAACACATAATACCACCTGCAGTATTGCAGTGGTTTTGGTGGTGCGGAACGCTTTCTTTAACCATAGTGTACATCGCTGGAACCTTCAGGCGTCTGAATAATGCAGGGTTGGGACGACGCAAGTTAACTAACGTGAACCCCATAGTGTATGATTTGCATACGACGAGCCAAATAAGTGAATATCACTGGTGTCATACTATAACAGATATAAAGGTTTAATAACGATATATTGTTAACATATATTCCCTGAACCAAACCTGACCGTCGGATTTAAGTTCGATATTCGGACGGCTGAGTGTTCAATGGTACTGATGGGGAAAGGTAGCCGTTCTTCCGATTTCTTTGTTTCTATACTCTAACTAATCAAATCCCGTGGCAGAGTCGTGCCCTATCGAGGGCATCCCAAGATTTCGGACCGAATGCCACCCTTGTAGAAGTAACTGTAAATAAGTCTCGTTTGCTCTGCAGGCGAGATAATAAGCAGTCGCGGACAATCACCGAGGGCGTTTCAGTGGGTGGAAAGTACTGGACTGGTCACCTGGTTCTCCACTAAATATCACAAGAGCCCGTACGGCGTTGGTCAAAGCCAATGTGAGCGGCTATGTGGTCACTGACTACTCACTTCTATACCTGGAGGTAAGTGCATAACTGAGGCCGGATGAACAACCTGGATGGTCACCGGCTTCTGTTTGGACTGTTACCGAGCACTAAGTAGGCCTATGAGCTATCCGGCTGTCAACGATCCTGTACTCCGCTGTTGGTTAGACAAACCAGAAAAGTTTTCTAACCTGTGTGCCGCTAAACTTAGGCAGTTCGGGTGCCCTGAGTAGTCCGTTACTACTCGAAAGTCGTGTTGCCGGCTCTCGACTGTCCGCGACATGCGTTAATCGCTAAACTGTCTTGCGGCCCTGCTCTCTATGACGCAAGTCTCCGGGTGGGGCTCCTAAATCACACTGCTTCATCGGCCTGGGCAACCGGGAAGCGGTCTGCCCACACAACACATGAACCTGAACATGAATCTATGTAACTCCGCACTTTAGCTACACTCGCTGATTTCGTTTTCCTCGGCCAAAGTGCTGGGGGCCGGCTCCGTTATCCCGTGATTTGCCGCACCACTTACTTTTTTGTTCAACGATTTTTGAATTCACCCATTCTTGGTATTCCCCCCCCCCCCTGATACCGGGTCTCCGACAAAGTGCATTCTTGAGGAACAGTTCTAACCATGTCGAGCAGCAGTTCAAGACCGTCCGTGTGCCACGCAATCGCGAAGACAGGACCTTTCTAGCCCCCCTGTTCCCAATTCAAGCTGCCCGGTTTCACTGTTCGGACGCTCATGCAGATAGGATCGCAGGCAGCCCTTGCTCGCACTCTAGAAACCTTCTCCATCGGCATATGTTGCCTCGCTGAGGCCCGTTTACAGGACTTCAGCAGAACCCTCTGACTGAAACCATGTTCGACGTGATTCCAAGGTAGATTTACACTACGCTTATTTGGTTACGCAACTGCCGAAGCAGCGGTCTGCGCCGGTGTGGGAGTCATCTGAAGCGTGTGCGCGCGCAGGAGCAGCGCTGCTTAGTTGGATCTCAGCTAATAGCCGACACTGTTCATTTCGGCTAGAAAGCTCTGTACGATTGTCCAGCCGTCAGGCTGCCAAACGCTGTTTGTTCGTCGTAGCGGCGTATGATCCCATGGATTGCAGTTCAAACTCAGCTAAAGATGAGTTCTATCATCATCATCCTCACTATCATCACCAATACATGTAAGTTGAGCGTGAGAAACACAGCTCAGCTAACGTGCTGCAATACTAAAAGGGAAAGATATTAGACGTTACAGACAACAAAAACTAAAAAAGTAATTTAATGCAAATAGCACGTTAAGCAGTGGGTATGACATAGTTGTTGGAGGGGAAGCAAAAGGGGATGAATGAACAAAGAAGCTCATAACGCAAATGTTATTTAGGTCAGTTCTTTGCCATTTCAACAAATGTATCCCACCAGACGTGCTTACACTCCTCCTGTCCACACCTGTACAGGAGAGTTGAACGGACGGCTATGGGTATAAACTCTGCTCTTCAGGGCGATGGTGATGACGCGACGGCACCGAAAGTCGCGGAGATTGGCAAAACCGAATCGAGTATTTGCTATACGGTTTGTGATCTCATTTTCGAGCCCACAAGCTGCTGAGATATTTGAATTTCTGGACGACTTTTAGCTGATCACCAGCAAGAGTCAGTGAGGGAGTAGATATCTGCCAATCCAGGAGAAGGAATTCGTGTTTCGAGGGTGAAAAGTAAAGCCCGAAATGACTGACAGCTAGCGCTAATCTGTCCGGTGCTGCTGGGCACGTTAAGGAGCTGTCAGCGATTAGGGCAATATCGTCGGTATACTCCAAGTCAAGAAGTCACTCACCTCGGTGCAGATCTACACCTTCTAGATCCTGTCCAGTGAATGTCATTTCTATAACTTCGCAATGGCGAAATTAAAGAGAAAAGGTGACAGCGGGGAACCATGTCTTACACAGCTGGAGATATTGAGGGGCCACGAAAGTTGGCCGTGAACCCACCCTCTACCCGAACTACGTGCATACCAAGCTATTATGACATTTACATGTTTCTCGGGCACACCTTTCCTGAGTTGACAGTCACGAAGGCCACATCAATCCACCAAATCGAAGGTAGACTTGAAGTCGAGAAACACGACTACTGTGGGTCACCAATAGTTATGGTGGCGTTCTAACCATTGACGTAAAATGAAGATGTGGTCAGTGAAGCCTTGATTTCGATGAAATCAAGCTTGCTCCTCACGAATCTGGCTTTCACGGATGCCAGATAGTCTATGTAAAAGGACAAAGGCAAGCAACTTAGAGGCAATGGAGATCAGACTGATTTCTCTATGATCACCGCATTCTGAATTGAAGCCTAACTTGAAAAGTAGGATAATAACGGAGCGTTCCAGTCTGTTTGGACAATCTCCTGTTCCCACATATTCACTAGTAAATTATGCAAGTCATCCAGAAGAACAGGCTGCCGGAATCTGAAGATGACTAATGGAAGTCTATCTGCCCCTGCGGCCTTGTTCAATTCCAAAAGTCTGATCTCACGTTCGACTTCTGCGTGTGAGGGCGGATCTAAGGGGATGGTCCAGGGAAAAGGGCAATCATTGTCCCATAGGAAAGTGATAACTCAGGTTGATTAATACGCTTTTAATAGAATGAATCAAAGAAGGCAGAACCTGAGTGAAGTATTCTTTTCTGTAATTCTCATCAGACTCAAACATTACATGACGACGACAAAGTGCGAAGCGAAGTCTAGTAATAGCTCCAACCTATCGTACCTTCTAGAGTGCGATCACGCAGAGACGGAAAACGATTTCAGTCATTTATACTATCCCAGAACGTTTCTCGCGCGGATTCCTGAAGCATCTTCTATCTATTGCAAAAGCTATCCATATCCGGAACCTCAGGCCGGAATTGTGCGTCCAATACTTCTACCGTGGTTTACAACTTCGGCTGTGATTTCCCTGTACATAATTTGCCACCCTCAATGACCCGGTGATTTATAAATAAACGTTTATTCTCGATTAAGCGAGGCACGCCTGCACAGGCATGATCATGTTAAGAATACAAAATGTGATCAGTTAATGTACAATGGAACAATGAGATTGTGGCACATGTTGATATAGGAATGTATGTAAGTGTGCATGTAGGCGTGTTTAGCTGTGTTTATGGAATTTGCAAATGTTTTCCTACCCTTTTGTTCGTGTCGCCAACGCTAAATGGATGCTTGATGTCTGCGGACTTGAAGCGGTTGTCCGAATAAGCAATGGGTGACTTTAGTTGGTGGCGAGTCACAACCGCCACGTCACAGTCCATGGACCTTACCGTGGTGCGATGGTTTGTGTACCTCAATGATCCAATGAGCTATGCTGGGTGGTGCTTTTGCACCTTCAGAGCCACCCATACCAGATTGGTCAATGGTTAGAGGACAGACGAACTCAGCCTCTTGGTCCTCCAGGTTGGGGGTTGGAATGGGGGTGGCGATATATTACTTAAAACGGACTTCTTGTAGCCCAACGCCAAACCCGCTGCCTTGCGGTAAGGTTTTTAAACCGAAGACTTTGGTGGAGAACACTTATCGTTCTCCTGTCTAGGTCTGGGCAACCGGACAGTATCCTGCCCACGCAATACAATGAATCTCTCTTCAAACAAATTGCTGATGCTCTGGCCACCGCAGAGGATAATCAACGTTGCCCTATCTGCTGCATCAAGCAGGATGGATAGGAGTTTGGATGCTACGGGTCAAGCCTTCCCGTCTGCTTTTTCTCTCTTACCGTCCCGTTCCAGCTTCACTTTTATCCCCCCAGTTTTCAACCCCCGATTCTCGGCCCACTCCCAACATGGTTTCCTAGGCGTTCATCTTCTAGTTTCAACTCACATGCTAACGCGGAGGGTCACTCCTGTCCTGTCGACAAGCCCATGTTCAACCAAGCGGTCCACTCCAGTTCATCGGCTTCCATTTGGAGCCCACGATCCTCCATCAGATTGGCATGCCTCAATGTACGCACATTGCTTCAGATCGGTCAACAGGCAGCACTTGCCAGAACATTAGAGACCCTCACGATCGACATCTGCTGCTTATCGGAGACCCGTTTGAAAGACTCGAGCTCTCTGCTCACTCTGCGACCACCTTCAGGTGACACCAGCAGTATTTTCTCATTGCGCTTATCTGGTGACGATGCAGCTTCGAGCACTGGCCAAGCTGGTGTTGGCATTGCCCTGAGTCCCCGGGCTGAAGCTATTCTGGTTGATTGGATTCCAATCAGTAGCCGGATGTGTGCGGTCCGATTGGCTGGTTCGTTCAAAGCTTCGAAGTTGCGCGGGACTAATAGGTGCCTATTCATCATCGCTGCCTACGCGCCCACAAACTGTAGCGATGATTCGGTAAAGAACGACTTCTACAGCCAACTGACCCAGCTCATTCGCCACAGAAGAAGCACGGACACTGCTGTGTTGGCGGGGGATCTGAGCGCACAAGTTGGAAAGTTGTCCACTGATGAAATGCATCTGGGCGGTCAGCACAGTGTAGTCTTCTGTAATGATAACGGTGAGCGGTTATTTCATTTGTGTGAAGATGCTTGTTTATTTCTTGCGAGCACTAACTTCTGACACAGCACTCGCCGGAGGGTGACTTGGCGCTCACCAGCCTTGGACGCAAATCGATCATACAGCGATCAGTTACCGCTGGAGAGGTTGCATCCAGAACTGTCGCTAGATTTGGAACATATGTGTGGACACCGACCATGCACTTGTATTTGCTGACATACGGATGCGTTTTGGCGGAAGCCCACGAGGACGCTGTGAGTGCATTGATACCAGCCCACTGACAAAGACAGCTGTTCTGAATGTCTATCAAAGTACGCTGACATGCGAGTTGAGTAAGCGCTCACTGGAGACAATTGATGGTCACTGGTCGCATGTTCATCAGACCTTAATAGCAGCAGGCAAATGCTCATGTGGTAAGTCTAATGGCCAACATAAACATTGGGTCTCTTCGTAGTCTCTGGAACTTCTCGATGCTCGCCGGCATATTCCGGGTGGAAACAAACACAATGAAACTCGCAAAGAGTTCCGGGCAAAACTCCGTGCTAGTCTGAAGAGAGACCGCGAATCCCGGTTGTCTCATCGTGCATCAGAGATGGAAGTAGCCGCTGCCCTTGGTAACCATCGAAAGTTATTGCGTCTGATGCGGGAAACGGGCAGCAATAGACTTGGTATTACTGAAACAATTTGTGACAACTGTGGACACAATATCCACAATTTGTCAAAACATTTGAAGCGTTGGGCTGAGCATTTTGAGAAGTAATTTAATCGGTCGGGATTGTTCGATTGCTCACCGGCCAGTGATCGCCCTGCTCCGTGGACTGTGCCTTTGGATCCGCCCTCTCGTTCAGAAGTCAAACGTGAGATCGGACTGTTGAAGTTGAACAAAACCCCGGGACCAGATGATCTTCCTCCAGCCCTCTTCAAATTCGGGGGATCTGCTCCTGTTGATGCTTTACATGAATTACTAGTGAAACTGTGGGAGCAGGAGACTGTGCCAACCGACAGGAGCAGCTCTGTTATTGTTCCCATCTTCAAAGGAAGCTCGCGCTCGTAATGTAGCAACCATAGAGGAATCAGTCTGATCCCCATCGCCTCCAAATCACTTGCCTCCATAATCCTCCACAGACTGACTGGCGCTCGTGAAAGCCACATTCGTGAGGAGCAAGCCGGGTTTCGTCAGGTCCGTGACTGCATCGACCATATCTTCATCTTGCGTCAGTTGTTGGAGCACCGTCACACATACTGGCGGCCAACCGTAGTCGTGTTCCTCGACATCAGAGGTGCCTTCGATTCGATGTGCCCCTTGGAACTGTCTACTCAAGAAAGGTGTGCCCGAGAAATATGTAAATATTATTCCAGCATTTTACGCGCGTAGCACGGGCAGAGTGAGGGCTTACGGTAAGCTGTCGCCGTCCTTAAATATCTCCAGCGGTGTGAGGCAAGGATGCCCGTTGTCACCTTTCCTCTTCAACTTCGCTATTGACGAAGTCATGGAGATTGCATTTACAGTACACGACTTAAAAGGTGTGGAGCTACTACAAGGAGAACGACTTCTTGACTTGGAGTATGCTGACAACATTGCCCTCATCCGTGATAGTTCGCAGACGTGCCAAGCTGCACTGGACAGATTAGCACTGGCTGTCAGCCGCTACGGGCTTTGCTTTGCACCATCGAAGTGCAAAGCTTTCCTCCAAGATTGGTAGTGATCACCTCCTGCGTTGACCCTTGGTGGAGATCAGATAGAAGTCGTTCAAAAATAAAACTACCTGAGAAGTTGTATCAGCGCCCTTGGGATTGAAGATGAGATCACGAACCGTATAGAAAAAGCTCGAAGTGCTTTTGCTAGTCTTCGCCACCTATGGCGGCGGCGCGACATTTCTCTCGCCCTGAAGGTTAGAGTGCACAATGCAGCCGTACCTTCGAACTTACAAAACGGTTGCGAAGCCTGGCCCCTTAGAATAGCAGACATAAAGAGGCTAGTTACGTTCGACCACCGGTGCCTTCGCAGTTTGGCTCACATCTGGTGGGAACACCGCGTGAGCAACGAGCGTGTTCGACGCCTTGTTTACCGCACAGGAAAAGGAACTGAACCGCTCAGCACCGTCATTTCACGTACCACACTCCGATGGCTCGGCCACGTGTTGCGCATGCTAGCCCACCGACTTCCGCGACGTGCGTTGTTTGCTCACCGGGTGTGTGGATGGGAGAAGAGGAAGGGTGGCCAGGCGATAACTTGTTCGAGAGAAATGAAGACCCACACTTCGAAACTGGCCTCGGTTGGAGCTTCACGCCCCCCTCGTTGGGGTCCGAAAGATGATGAACATGCTTGGCTAGATACACTTGCTGACATGGCTAGGAGCCGACCTCAATGGTGTTCCTGCAGAGTTTCTTTGTCCCTCCCCATCTTTTTTAGCCTCCACTCCAACCGCTATCTCATTTCGTAGGGTAATATGATTTTACATCATAATTTTTGTGGTTGTCTAGTAGCATGCTGGTAGCTTACCGGAACGATCCCCATCCGTTGCTGGTAGCTCAGCTGGCATGCAACTGTTGTATTTTTTTCTTTTTTCTTTTATGTATTGCGGTACAGTAGCTGAGGTGTTTCCCACCTCTAGCTAACGTGTATAATGATGATGATGCCCCGTCGCAGTGTTGTTAAACGGACATTTGTGATTTTTTATAGGGAAATCGCTTGCCAGGCGAAAACCCACCAAGTCTTGGAACACTGCCGCAGAAGTATTTGCTGGGACGGGGAAAACCTGAACCACCCAGCTGATACCACGGGGATGTTGTTCCCGTTGGAATTAAACATTCTGATAAATACGCAGTTTAAGTCAGGACATTTAGCACTTTGTTGTCGTCATGTGATGTTTGAGTCTGATGAGAATTACCGAAAAGAATTCTTTACTCAGATTCTGCCTCCCTTGACTCATTCTATTAAATGGGAATTTTCGGATTGCTGAAGATCAGCATTATCCGTAACATGCTTTTCAAAGTGTTCGGTCTAATACTCCAAGCATTTTGACAAGCTGTATATCGGCTGTCCACTCTCGTCTCGTATGGTCTCACTAACACCAGGTTTCCTGCTTCCCGTTTCCCGTAGCATACGGAATAACTTACGATGGGTACCAAGGACAGCGGCCGTCTCCAACTCCGAGACGCGATCAGACCACCAAGATTCCCGGTCCTTTCAGGCTACCACGCAGAGATTCCCTAAGATCTTTGTGAGTCTCATCGTGTTCGGTTCTAGCCGAAACACGTCGGCGAGCATCGATAGGTTTCAGCTACTACGTAGAGACCCAATGTCCAGGTTAGCAATTCGATTTGCCAAATGATGATATGCCTGCTGATAGTAAGGTTTGGCGAATATGCGACCAGCGATCCTCAACTATGTTCAGTGAACGCTTACTCAGCTCGGATATGCATTCAGAAGGCCTAACTTCGCCAGTTGGCAAGTATCTATGCGCTCAAACCGCCGTTGCGGATGTCCAAAGTAACACAGCGACAGGTTGGCGCTCACAAGTGCCTGGTCAGCGTCCACGCTCGCGCTCCAAATCGAACGACAGTTTTGGAAAAAGCCTCTTCAAAGGTAACTGCTCGCGATGTGACCGATTTGCATCAATGGCTGTTTTGAGGAGAGTAGGCGCCATGTTACTATTCAGCGGGTTCTGTGTCAGAAGTAAGTCCTCGCAAGAAAGAGACGACCACCTTCACGCAGGTGTAGCAACTGCTCACCTTTATCATTACAGAGGCCTACACTGTGGTGGTTGACCAAATGGAGCTTCTCAGTGGACAGTTTAGCAATTTGGGCGTTTAAATCACCAGCAGCGCCACGGTACCCGTGCTTTTTCTGTAACGAAGGAGCGCGTTCAGTTGGTGATAGAATTCGTCTCGCACCGAGTCAGCGCTACACTTAGTGGGCGCGTGGGCGGCAATGACAGACAGGCACCGTTTGTCCCCACGCGACTTCAAAGCTTTGAATGAGCCAGCCAATCTGACGGTGCACATCCGGCTGTTTATTGGGATCCAAGCGATAAGCGCAGCTTCAGTCCGGGTGCCCAGAGCAATGTTCACACTAACGTGATCGGCATTTGAAGTTGCATCATCTCCAGAAAAAAGCAATGAAGATCTACTGCCAGTATCGCATGATAGTGATCGTAGCATAAGCACAGAACTCGAATCTTGGAGGCGGGTTTCTGATAAACAGCATGTGTCGAACGACAAGGTCTCTAGTGTTTGGGCTAGTACTGCCCGTTGACCAATCCGCTACAAAGTGCGCACATTAAGGTGTGCCAATCTGAGGAAGGATCGAGGGGTGTTATGGTTAGAACAATCCTAACTAACCCAACCACCATGATCAGCGATCAACCGCTATCGATTATTGTGTTGAATACTCCGTTATAGCCAGAGCAGCGTTCGCTTTTGGCATCATGGGCTGACGCAGTACGGTTGTCCGACTTCAAGCCTGTAGCCCAACTTGGTCAAATACATAGATTTTGGAAATGTGCCCATTCTTTTAACACCGGATTGCAACAAGGGGTCCAAATAGAAGTTGATGAAATGGTCTTGTCCTTATGGTTGGGCTTGGAGTAGCACTCCGCGTTTGCATGTGAGTTAAAAACAAAAGACAAATGCTTATCAAAGCAAGATGTGAGGGTCAAGAATTGGAGGGTTGAAAACATGAAGGATAAAAGTGAAGTTGCAATAGGAAGATAAAGATGAAAATGGGCAAGCGGGAGGCAAGAAGACGGGAAGGTCTGAACAGTGGCATCAAAACTTCCATCCACCCTGCTTGATGCAGCAGACAGCGCGCCGTTGATTATCCTCTGCGACGGCCAGGGCATCAATAAATTGTTTGGAAAGGAAGTCATTGTATTGTATTGCGTGGGCAGAGTACTGTCAGGTTGTCCAGGCCTACACAGGAGAATAATTAGGTTTCTTAACTAAGGCCTTTGGTTCAAAAACCTGACTGCAAGGCAGTGGGGTTTCGGCATTGGACTACACTGAATCGGTTTTATGGAGTGAGCCACCCACACTCCAACCCCAACCTGGAGGTTCAGGGAGACTGAGTTTATCAGGCCTCTAAGCATTGACCAATCTGGCATGGGCGGCTCTGAAGGTGCAAAGGCCAATGGATAGTTGAGACACGCAAAGCATAGCACTACGTTAAGTACAGTCTCATCGCGATTGGTACTACCATCAACATCAATCGCCGCACGGATATCGTGGTGCTCATTGGGGACTGGTAGACTCGATGGTGTTGAACGCGACCTAAGTGGTCTGCATGGCTATGATATTCGCAAGATGGATAACGGAGAACGCCATCTATAGCTCTGTGCTGATTACGGTTTATTCGTTTCGAGAACATACTTTCGGTGCTCTTGGCGCCAGCGCGTAACCTGGCAACACCCTTCGCCTGGACAGCCATGGACGCAGATTGACTATATCGACAGCAGTTATCGTTGGCGATGCTGTATAACGGACTGCAAATCAACTTGGAGTACTTCCCTCACCTCCGATCACGCACTTGTGTGTGCTAAATCTGCCCTCCGTTTTAGTAGCAACGAACGGCGTCGTCGGAAACAGCTTGACATAGCAAAACATGCTGCTTCGAATATTATCTGTGCGTTTCAGAACTCGTTAGCTTCCAATATGAAGAGCCCTACAATCCGAGACGCTGATGCTACTCGAACACACATGCGGAGGCAGCAGCTCATTTGTTCACCGAGTTTTGAAACTTGTTTGCATACGTTTCGCTTTCATGCGATGTGGCACCGTTTGTGCACAGATATGCAGAGTGTAGTCTTGCTGAATGACTCGTCGATCCGTGATCCACGTGCGAGACAATATTTCGCAGTGCAAAAACACTGCAATATCAGGGAATCAAAGCAACAAGAAGAAAAGCACCTAGATATATGTTTCCAAATAAACGAAAACCCGCGAGGCTTCATGCGAACGTGCCTGAATCACAACAACGCAGACAGTCTACACCAACGGCGGAGAGACGGGTTGTTCTGAGTTATAGGAAGAACTTTTCGAAAATTGCGGTCAGACTACGCAAATAGCATCATCTTATTGTAGCCCACAAACCAACTGCCACGTTGAGGAAAACCCTGTCAAATCAAAAGCGAAACTGAAAGTGCATAGACAACAAAATATCGCATATAAACTACATTGTAGAAATTGCGAAAACTGTTGGCTCACTAGGAAGAAAATTTGCAACAATGGTACCAGAGCAAGAAAGACCCTGAGAAAAACAAAATGCAACCTCCTTAGTTTTAGTGCACGTGGACGAAGAAGGACACAACTTTGACTTGGCCAAAACAGAAGTCTTGGCACGAGGCGAAACAATAGGAGAAAAAGTTCCTAGAAGCCTGGTCCTCGACGACATCGCCTCAGTATACTAGCGACTGCGACGGAAAGAAATTGGGGGAATTTCAAGACGCCGTCTGAATAAGAACAACTCGAGCGACGACTTCATCCGCGGGGAAAATGGGTAGAGATCACGGTGCGCAGATCGAAGCTGTCACTTTCAAAAGGTACCTACACGCCGACCACGGATCGACGATTCAATCTGGAAGATTAAACTCTGCATTTCTGCGAACTGCCGATGTTACCTCGAATAGTGGCGAAACGTATGCAAACATAATTCCAAGCTCGGTGAACAAATGAGTAACTGAATCGTCAACCTGAACTAGCAGTGTTCCGAAACATTTCACACATCCGGAGTGTCACACAAAAGTTCGCCAGCGTCATCTGCGGTTTCGCTGAGCACACCGATCTCTTCAACTGATCGAAGACTGCCGGACAATTCCGGTTGATATTGAGTATAACTCACTGCACAGAGCTACCAACGCCGAGCTCGAACAGCTCGACAACAAATCGCGAAGGCTGTTGGACGCAGCAGGTCATCAAGATGGAAGATGCTGCATCTTCAAGGAACTTACGCAGACTCTTTCCCCTTTTCCGATTTATCGGTGGCTAGAGACTAACTGTAAGCGAAGTGGTAGGTGAAACCAACCGTGAACCAAGTCAATATCGCCAACGCCGGTGTGTACGTTGTGCACAGCACTTCAAATAGCAGTTCAACCGTCCAACGTTGCCCTCGAGTTGGCATTCTAGTATCCACGGTGTTCTCTGGTGTGTAAGCACCTCTCCGCCTTTTGAGACCAAGGTTGTCTATGAGCTTCGTTTTCTGAAACGATACAGATCTCCTGGTCCCGACGATCTGCCTCCGGCTCTTTTCAGGGATGAAGGCCCGCTTCTTCTTGCTGAATTTACCACCCTCCTTCAAGAGATCAGGACCACAGAAATCATCCCATCCGATTGGGGCTTAGCGGATATCGTGCCAATCATCAAAAGAGGTGACCGAACGGATTGATCTTTTTAATATCATGGCAAACAGAAATCAACTGTATCTCAGTATGCCACGGTTAGACGGTTATAAATATTCAGCTAATCCATCATGGTCACTCTCAATCAGCAGGCTAAGGCTAGTCTGGGAAAGCACCAGACGCCGGCGTTTCGACCTTCTGGCTCTCGTCAGTGGTGCGACTTCCAGCGTACCCCTGCCGTGTACAGCCCCCATGACTTCTGGATGCCAGCAGCTCGTGCCCCTTAGCCATGGGTGACAGCCGCGGACCAGCGTGATTGACAGTTGACTACAATATAGCCCAGGTCATCTTCCACTGCCATGTAAGTTACGAACTGTGTGGAGGACGATGGCTGACCTCACGAGCTAGAACATTCCACATAGCGGCTTGGCACAGCACAAGGACTTGAAAGCTACAGGGGCAGATTTTTGTATTACTGATGAGCAGTGAGGATTTTGGTATAATTCAGTTAATTCATCATGGTCACTCTCAATTAGCAGGCTTAGGCACTAGCTGCTGGCATCCAGAAGTCATGGGGGCTGAATCTGGAAGGGGCACCACTGACGATACCCAGAAGGTCGAAACGCCGGCGTCTAGCGCTTTTCTAAATTAGCCTAAACCTGCTGATTGAGTGATAAGGATGAATTATCTGAATTATACCAAAGTCCTTACTACTCATCAGTAATATAAAAATATGTCCCTGTAGCTTTCAAGTCCTGATGCTGTGCCAAGGCGCTGTGTAGAAAATCCTAGCGCGTGCGGCTAGTCACTGTCTTCTGTACAGTTCGTATCTCACATGGCAGTGAAAGATGACTTCGACTATATTATAGCCAACTGTCAATCAGGCAGGTCCCCGGCTGTCACTAATGGCGAAGTGGCACCAGCTGCTGGCATCCAGTAGTCAGGGGGGCTGAACCCGGCAGGGGGTCCGCTGGAAGGTGCACCACAGACGAGACCCAGAAGGTCGAAACGCCGGCGTCCGGTGCTTTTCCAGACTAGCCTAAGCCTGCTGACTGAGAGTGACCATGATGAATTAGCTGAAGTATACCAAAATCCTCAGTACTCATCAGTTATAGATATTGTATTGTAGGCTGTAAACCGGGTCACTCATTTTCTATAACAAGGTACTAGCTCAGCTTTTCAGTAACAGTACCACGTGCGTTTTTTCATCTTCATTTTATGGACGCCATTGGTGGTTGCACAACTCATCAATCATATCGGCCGTGCAGATTAAGAATTGCTGCTGAAACCTTCCTTGATAATAACAGATGACAACATGGAATAAACAGTAACCCGAATCAAAAGACTTGCAGTAGTCTTCTTAGGCGATGGGAAATTACGACCATCAAACTTGGGCTGGTTAGTGGGAAAATGGACAGCTGTGATTGGCATTCGGCTAAGGAACCTCCGTGAAGTCATCAATATGCCACGGGAATAATGCGTATGCAGGTGAAAAACAAATCCGTAAGTTTCTGATATTAAAAGACCGGTTAACAATCTGAAATCGTGATCTTGCACATCGAACCTAACCGGTTTGTCGACTAGCTGCATCAGTTAAATCATGATTCCGCCTTCCGTGAGGATACTGGGAATGAAAATGAGAAGTTGGTAACTAGAAGGTTATGGGTAATGAGGGTACTTGCATAAAAAAACGTAACCCTGTGTAGAGAAACCGAAGCAGTAGAAAGGATACGCAGTCTAAAAAAATTATGCCATTGCAAGAGCAAAGTTTGATGGTGCAATCCTAGCTGCCATTGTAAACGGCCGCCAGTTTAGGACTCTCGTACAATGTTTACTTTATTTACTGAGAATCTGGATGTGGGGTTTTTTTAATCCATTTTGATACGGTTGCTGAGTTACCTTGCTTCCCATTAATTTGATAGGACTCGTCATACAGTCACATAAACAGCTTTGCGTAAGGGCAAATATGAGTTGAGAGCCACCCGTGCTTGGAGAAACTAGTTGCGGTATTCAACACAATTACAATTGTAAGGATAAGAAACTAATGTCGATAAATGAGCCAAAATGTGATAAGAGTGGGCGACGAAGACGGAAGGAGTATCAGGTGGATGCCGGTAGGGTCCGGTGAGTAAACGGGGGTGCATCGCTGATGAAGTAGCTCGCATGACCAAGATCTGTGAGGCCATGATTGCACATCTGACTGACATTTCTCTGGAACGGACAAGGCCTTGGGAAACAAGGAAAGCTGAACGAATCGGTAAACGCAGTTCGAGAAGTGTTCTGACTAGCGTACCTAGTGTGTTTGGCAATAGGTCAAGCAAAATGCTACGAACCGATATAAGAAAAATAAATTAAAGGTATTAACAATATGCCGAGAAGTGTACCGACCCTTCGCCGCTGAGCGACCAACAGCAGTCGGGCATGGGTAACGTATACCGCGATGTCGCCCGCACCTATGCGGATTCAAACAGGTGAGTTTAGAATTACAACGCATAAATCTTATCCTTTCGGATTCTGACAGACAATAAAAATTACATGCAGAATCCCAACCTCTACGTAAACTCTAATCCCAGGGAAATCAAAAGACGGCTAGCATCGACCGCTGAACAACTTGAGGTTAGTCAGCAAATAATTAGCGTTCTTCAGGATGACAGAACAGGAAGTAAACTTCCGGATCCACAGTATGCTAGTTTACCACCGTTAGGTAGCTTTCGTTTTGCAAAAGCACCCAAACTTTAAACAAATGATCCTGATGAGGGATTCTGACGCAGCTATCCCAGCTTTTACCTTAGAAGCAGCGTGCTAGTCAATGCTCATTGACTACCGAATAAACTCGGTGATATATTCAACCTTTTAACTGCATCTTATGCTCTATGTAACACATGCCCCGTGAAATGTAGTTATATAGTATGGGCGAATAAATGCTCGTGATGAGAAAACCATAGTAGTCGTAAAAATTTTGACAATTTATTCTTACAACATAATTTGGGTTGAACTTTTTGAGATCTAATCGGGATGACGAGGGGTTCCAGGGTGTGATCACATTCGATCACCAATTCGTCTTCAAATGGCCCAAGTGAATCAGGCTGAAATTGGAGCGTCAGATGAACGGACATCCCTGAGGCAACGAAGTTTTTTGTTGAAGCCGGAAATTTGCCTGAAATTGAAGTCAACAAAAAGGGAGTTCGCACATGTGGCAGGTTTCGAAGAATAAACCATCGAATGCAGCTTTTGTTACGATTACGATGAGACCATCATGACCAAACAGAATACCAAGTGATAAGTCATACATGACTGTCACAAAGAAAGTTGATAAGGTTTGGCTATGAAAATAGATAATTTTGTCTTAATAACTTATTCCTCGTTGTACAGAGAAACCAAATCAGTGCGGTGTGTTCTACAAATACTTTGATAGAGTTGTCTTCGTAACTAAAATTACTATGCCACAGTGCAAAACTTGGTCCCCTTTAATTTCAATATATATTTATTTTGTACTCTACCATTTGCAAGTCAAGGGAACAGATATTAGATCGGATAAGTGGCTCAGTGTTTCGTCGGTGTATTCCGAATAGTTCACAAATGCCAGAAGGCCATCGTTTTAATTACAGTGGTACGCTGTTAAATAGTTAGGCCCGATTCAAGTCGGTTTCATATCATCATCTCAGTGGCGCTTATAGACACTTACAGAACGCAGTAACTAGCCCAAGATAATAGGGTCTGTCCATAATTCCTAACATCCGTTCATAATTCAATACCGTTATGTAACAAAATAAAGCGGATTCAAATGTATCGACACATCGGATGCTAATGGATATTATGACAGTGCTATGTTGTTCCACCCAGGGAGTTCGGAAATCGACTTGCGGCCGGTAAGCAAGGACCCGGAATGGTGGGTTTTCAAGTGGCTTGTCGGTGACCAATTTCCGCATAACTAGGACATCCTCTGACAACGTATATCTTAAGCCGGTTCTACCGAATCCCTTCAGCTAATGCCTAGAGATACGCGTAGAGTAAGGAATCGGGTGCACCGGAAGAATCTTATCTTAATGCTCGCACTAATATATTCAGTTTCACTACGCAGTGGTTGTCAGCAGATATAACAGGAGGTGAAGTATACCTGATAAACATGATGTGCAGACTTGGTCACTGTCATAGTTCTCAAAGCGGATGCGCTGCGCTTTACGTGAGCCGTCAAATAATGTAATACAGGGATTACAAATTTTAGTCGCCAAACAAAATTGTCGCAGGTCTGTCGATTGCAGCATGCGTCTCCACTATTCAACTCGCGGTTCTACTGCTGTATAGAAAATTGATATTAGATTCATTTACCATGGATTTGAAAAGGTGTGCGATTGTGCATCACATCATTAGCGGTCGCATCATTTGAACACCACTGCTTTTACTGGATTTGTTACTATTCTCGGCGCACAAGGACTTCTACATACACGTTTGTCCTCACTACATCAATTTTCCATCTGCGACTGCTGTTCTCGCAGATATCTTGCCAAAACACACACGTGTAACTACCACATGGTTTGGATACCTTAACGTACAGCTTCACATTTGAGAAAATGCACTTAGTATTACTCAACAAGCACCGCAGTAGAACAATCTGAGATGCCATTTGGAAGCTGACATTTTGTAGTCATCAGTTACGCCACTCCATCTATAGCTGCTGCAATTTTCACCAATGAAATTCCCCCCGCTGAATTTTGACTAATTCTTGATCGACCGGAGCGCATGCCGAGCAGTAGAAGGGACAAACACACAATATCAATCGGTATCGCGTGAAATTTCGGACGTATGACCTTGCTGCCCCCCACCCAGACGTCAGGTGATATGTCAGTGACCCCGAGACCCACGTGAACGCTGCAGCCCGAACGCATGTAGTCGCCAGCTGTACAAACAACTATGGTTGGCTCAGTACCGCGGACTCTCACCACAAACAAAACACATATTAAGGTAATGAAATGCATCCCCCGGGGTATCCCGCAAGCGGCTATCGTTTACGTGGGCCACTTCCCATTATTAAGTTTTAACAGTTTTGGGGATGGTTGGCGGCATCCGGTTTCGAATTTGCCTGTCACTGTGACCAGCCACAGGACGCCTACACCTACAGAGGGACCATGGGTGGCTTGCGCTGCATTACCCACAACTCCATCCACACACCCCATATCCAGTGTAAACCTGAAGAAATAAGATCGGGAGGCATGCGGATGGGAGCCACGTTTCATCAACGGAGCCGGCGCACACTCCCAAGGCGGTGGCTGGACCGTAGTCCGCTCCACACTGAGTGCATGGAACTACTCTTCGAGCCTAGCACGACCACAAGGACCGTGCACCCCGTCACCTTCAGCAACGACCAACTGTTTCCTAGAACCAGTATGGATGAGGTAGTGGGTAATAGACAGATAGGTACCTCGTCAACATGCACATCAAGCGCAGCCACACCGGGGATGTCAAACAACAGCCAATCACCTGAAATGACCTCAAATAAAATAGATCTGTTAAAGTATACGGCTATGCAGACATAACTCTTCTCTAAATTAGCACATGAAGTAAGTTGATTAGCAACGAATCAGCGATAAGTAAAAAAATGCCCACAAGTTACTCAAAAATACCACAAACACAAGAAAGTTAACGAAGATAACCACAATTAGCTTAAGAAAGGTGACCAGTTGATGGATTATTCAGGTAGGCAGAACAAACCGAATAAAGTGGAATGAAATTTATCCAACTTAAAAAGACCTAGTTTAAGTTGGTTTACCCCAACTGCGGTGAAGAAGCACCATGAATGCAACATCAGCCTCAGCATGGGGCATACAGATTTTGGGATGACAACCAACGAAAACGCATTATTAGCTGTTTAACTTCGCGACGTACCGTTCAGTCCTCTGATGTACTAAAACCTCGATTGCTTTCAACGACTGCGATCAATATTTTCCATAATACACGTTGGCCGCCTCACACTGCGTTCTGTCTGGGTTCCTACTAGTGTGTTAGACAGCCGTGTCTCTCTACTAACAATAACAATAAATGAGGTGTCAGCTGTATGCCGTAACGGCGCTTCGCTGCCACGCGACCACCACCAGTCGCGCGCGGGCCGAGTATACCGCGAAGACGCCCACCCCTACGCGGATTCGAACCGGTGACCTTATGCTTGCAAGCAAGGCGTGCAGACCACTCGGCCACTGGCCGACTGTTTCTCTACTGCGTCACCAAAACCGATTTTCACGTAATTCTTTGGTAAGGCGATCAGCTTCATCGCTTCTGGACCAGTGCGTATTACAGTACCCGTAAAAGTGTACGCCAACCATTGAGGCATGGGGTGACGCGGCATGTGAACGAGACCACAAAAGCACTGATCAATAGCTTTAGTTCAGCCAAGCAGGTAACAGGGGTACTTAGGAGAATCGCATGTTTACTCTGTACCAAGCGCATTCAAGGGCTTGACAGAAATCTACGGAGTGACGGAAAGCCACAAATATTTTGTGGTTTTGTGATGTAAACGTGTATGGTCCTGTAGTCAAGATTACTCAAACCCTTACGCAGAGGTGGGTCAATTTAACTGCAATGTTGAGAAAGTAAAAAAGCTGATTACCGTTGTAAGCGTCAAAATTGTCCTTGTGAAGACTCGAGTTAATCGTGCCAGACGAATTTGTTTGGCCGATTGCCCAGACGATGATCTAGTGTTTATTACGACAGCACTAGTAGCGAACGGCTACTCTGGAAGATTTATCGAAACACAGGCAAATGTGAAGGCTAAAGGACTTAGTGCACACGGCAGCCAAGAAGGTGCAGATCGAGTTGCCTTACAAAGGTGATTTAGCCATGCTAAGGACAACTCAGTGTATAATTTCGTCTAGGCAAGGAAGTTACTATGCCGCATAAGTTGTCGTTATCAATCGAGCCCGAAATTTGCTCATACCTCCAACGAAGGAAGCTCAGCTTATTGGGGTTCTTACATTGTGTATAACAATCTGTGTGTGACTGAGGCAACAAGTACATAGGCAGAACTGATAGGACTGACTTCCTGAATAAAGGAGCTTGTGTCGAGATGGGTTCAGCGTGAGGTTGCCCAGATTTCCTACTCCCGTCAAATTCCGTGCTCGCGTAGACCGTCGGCTTCCTGGATAGGCAAATACCTATTAGTCTCTGGTCACCGGATAGGGCTAGACTCAGCTTAAAAAGTTGTGTCGCGTCACGCTATTCCCCGCTTCTTTCGGTTTGCTGAGGCTGTCGCTGTAAGCCGGATGAAGCCAGCCGTGTGCCCTCAGAAACAATTATCTGTCAGCCCAAAACTGCCCTGGACGTAGGGGAGAACTTCGGTCATCCGTTCTGCACCTCAAGCTTGTCTTGTTTCACTCACTGTTAGCTATATCTACGCAGCGTTAATGTTAATGGTACTGAGAAGACAATACGAAATGCATGCATCTGCCAGCCTTTGTCTTCTTTCCGCACTTTTCAACCAGTTGAAGGGAACTAACTACTTCATAAATCATCCATCAGTGTTCGTATTCTTCCAGAGAATCCATGGACAGAAAGACAAGCGAAAATCTAATCTGGTTGCGTCACGCCGAAATGCAGCCAACAAAGTAGCGCCAGTACAAGGGTGTATCAGAATTGAGGCATAAAGATAAACGAGAACAGTAAAAATATAATATGGAAGAATGTAGGTACATCACATAAGCCTATTATATACAAGTTGTGACTTTATACGGCTTTCTTCCCAAAATTTATAGCTATTTGTGAATTTACTATTCATATTTTCAAACGCCTCCACTATACGCATACTGAATAATACAAGTGTGTACTCCGAATAACTGCAGTAGCAAACATGTAACTTTGTTGTTTCGCGCCATTAACACACCCTTGACTCATCAAGATCGAGGCATTTCACTTTTAACGGCTGATTGGCGAGTTGGTAGGATATAACGCCTCTGCACATTGTCGCACGTCTTCCTGTGTCTGCCGTTTTCATGACAATTGTAAACACACTCGTAACATGGTAAGAGAAATTTCTGCTGCTTAGACAGTACGTAAAGTTTAGGTTTCCTAGTCTATCGTTTTCCGTCTCCGTCTCGTTCAACTTATTTAGCCTATGCTACTTATCGTCGCTACAGTGTCCTTGGTGCGGCAATCATGAGATGACAGCAAATGATTGGGGCCATCGTACACCCGAGTGGGACCATTCCTTCAAACAGTACAGGCCCCTAGTGCAGAGGAGCCAGACTTTGTGATCCCGATCTCAAATCAAACAACCTCGGAAACACCCTCATCAAAAGGTGTAAGCAGACTAGCGCTAACAGTGCCGGTGTAGCACAGTGAATTGAGTTCCCACCGCGTCAACAAATACAATGCTGTCTCTACTCTAAACGGTCATAACTGCGCCAATGTCATGAAACAACAACTTGGGACATCATAGCAGTGGCTTAAACGTGATTGTCAAACAATATACTAGATGCAAAAATTGAACTCACGGAATAGTTATTATCTGATTGAGCATCCAACTCGCGGTGGTCGTGCTGCCGTCTCCTACCGAGAATATCTTACAGAACATTCTCTTGTTATTTTGCAAGCCGAAACTATCAGGCCGATAGGCTTGATTTTGGAAGAAGACGTGGGATGCTCGCATTATAGCAGTTGTAGATAGGCTTACAAATCCATCCGCGGACAGCAATGGCATTCTCTTAAACACTCTTTACCATGTTGCTTCCAAATGTACTAGCACTACATTATCATGGGCGTTTGCAGTGCACAGTCGATTGTATCAGCGTCCCCCAGTGGGCCATACTTCATACCAAAACTTCTTGTATTCTTGGACATTGCAGTTTTGTTCAACCATGTTGATCGGCCAAACAAACAGCGGATCAAACAAGCCATTACTACTGGACTAAATCCTGACTAATGAAATGTTGATGGTTGAGTCAATTTCATGCCACTTTTCACTAAGTAAAGATCACTCAGTCCTGTGTGTGAGTTTTGCCAGCACTGTTGAAAAAGGAGGAGAAACTCGACGAACTACTGGCGACTATAAGCTTTAAAACCTAGAGAAAATCGTTGACTGGAATCACTTGCTTAAAACCTGATCCAACGAATAAAAATAAAATTGAATGAATAAAACTAGATGGTAAACTCTACAAGTCATCTAAGTAGTCACAAAAACTGTGCCAAGACGAGCGCCGCACCGGAATAACATCTGGATCCAAAGAAGACGTGTAAATGGATTAACAGAACAGATGAAATCAGTGGGCAACATGCGCAAAATCCATGCGACATTACATAGAAGAAGTACAAATCCGCCAGAAACTACTGCACAAATATGAATGGCAGAAACCCAAGGCATCCAAGTTTACAAATAGTACCAAACGACCCTACAACTATATGAATGACACCAGAAAGATTTAGTTAAAAATGCCATCAGTTAATGCGAACAGTGGCCTTAGGATTACTGCTGTGGACTGCGAAGTTCCTACTCCAAGCGTTTGGCTCCGTGACTACGAAAACCATGGACACTTCTCTTTATCGTTCCTAGTAAATATTAGTGATTTGTGTAGCGCAGCCTTTACCCCGGCAGCTACCACAATAAAGCTGCAGGCCTTACTAGAAAACCGTGCCCATACGATCAACAAGGTTTGTCCAAGGTTTCTCAAATTCCTAGCTCTCAACTTAGCAGTATATCTTGTAGCCTATCTGCAGTGTCCAGTTGAACCCCAAACACTTCCATCTGAGTGAGCAAATGTAACCATCACTCCGACATACAAAGGAGGTAAGCGATCGGATCTTGCGAAACGTCGACCAATTACTAATCTCTGTTATATCGAAATTGATGGAGTTAATGATGACATTAAACGACGAGGTAGTTGGAAAGCCTGCGAATGATTTCCCATTTGCAACATGGTTTCTAATGCAGTAGATCTTGTCTCGCTTATCTACTTTTGGTTTGTGATTAATGGACAAGGACGGATGATGAAGGAGTCCTTTTAGATATAATCTATTTAGACTTACCTAAAGTATTCGACAGAGTCAACCGACCATTTATGCTCCAAAAAGTTAGTGGATATAGGATCACCGGCTCTCTGTTCATGTGCACAGAAAGTTGCCCGTCCGACCGCCCGGGCGGGCAACACCCAATTTCCTTGTGCTTCAGCTACGGTCCTAGTGATCGATTTGACCAAGGCTCACTTCGATGCGAATCACGGTCTACATTTAGATTGCTCGTTGCAATCCAATCACTCAACGTGTATCACAAAATGACCCTCCAAACTACAACCTTCGCTGTCTATTAGATGATCAGTAAGTTCAATTTGAACTTTCCAAAAATTTCCCTCATGCTTCGAGAGTGAAACTGATGCAGAAAAACCTTTTCCTCTTTCTTCATCCCCCAGTTGTTCCTTCGCATCTCACGTGACAGACACGCCGGGAAGTCTGGTGTGGTGTAAATAAGTATTGGTTGAGCGGAGTGTAATTTGAGCGCATCTTACTGGGCACCTAAAGACTTCGCAGCATGTCGTCTGTACGTGATTCAGCAAACCACTGAAGGAAGGAAACCCTATGCGATTTACCTACCCAACTAGTTCCATTTTAGCTTACATGTTTATAATGATTACGGTCTCATACAGCCAATATGCATATATGATGTGATGACTCACAATTGGACACAGAGAAATATTTAGTCCTTGGGGGGAGAAATCGCAAAGGTCGCGATATTTGTGAAACATTTCTTATCTTGATTTTTACCTGAAAAGTTGTTGGGAAATAAGGGTTAATTAATGAGTAACTGTGGTAGATTTTATAACATATGAATTCATGGGGCAAAAGTTCGGGCCAAGCAAATTGCAATCTCACGACGTGAGACCTCAGTTGTAGTTGCATATTCACCTACCCAGAGTACATAAAGGAAATGCTTGAATTGACATGATCCACTTAGAGGCGCGTGTGGTTTCGTTCCCATTGTATGGATTGTAAACAAGTGCTTAGCATAAACATTACCTCAAAACCATCCGCTTACAGTAGGTTTGTGCATAATTCTCAGGGTCCCGGTTAATGGGTGAAAATGAAATGGTGGCTATTTCTTGTTGATGTCGAATGCTACCGTACTACTTATTGGCGTGCAGCTAGTTAATTGTTACTTCAATTGATGGAGCTAGGTTGTTTCCATATGCACTACTATGGTGATTTTTCTAATGCCTGCCTGATTACTAGAGTTTGGAATATGTTTCGATATTACCGTCTAATGTACATTACCCCAGCACGGTATGAGGCAAGAGCTAATTGTTCAGGAGTTAACAAATCTCAGCCGACTAGACATAGGAAACCTGGGTTAGTTGCAATAATCGAGTCAAAGTTTGTATTGCAAAACACGTGGTGGTATATTATTGGTGGAAGATATGGTTTTCTATTAAGTACAATATAGCTTCATTCTGTATTCCTAAATAAATGTAAATGGTCACCTCATAGACTCTTCCAATTTCATAAAAGCCGAAGGAAACGTTACACGGTTCTGACTCAAATATTGCCTTGCATCCCTGCAACCCCAGTGTTTTTCGATACCGTGGGTTTGTCCTATAGTTAGCCTAAAATAAAAAAGGAGTTGGCGATTTCTTCAAATGTGTAACTCATAAGGCGTTTACTGTTTGACACAAATGCGCAATAATGGAGTAATTCACAAATCACCAACTTCACGGTTACTCAGTAAGCTCGTTTAACAAAACAATATCGTAACCTAAGAAAACCGTGTACAATGGCAAAACTTGTTCAGTAATAAGACAAGAAGTACGGAGCTAAACGTAGGCAAATAAGCTGCCCAACTTCACGCGCATAAGGCTAGCAGCAGTTACGGAGAATGTACAGGAATAAAAGGAATTACATCTTTATTACCTAGTAGTTGCCTATACTTATCTATCTGGTTAACGACTGCTGTGGCACCCGAGGGGATGATTCTTATGTTTTATGCAACAGTTAATTTATGGTCAGTTTTATACTACTCGTTCTTGTATTAAAGTCCCTAACCCTAGGGGGCACGTCTGCCTACATCTGGCTCAAAACGTTTCCGCTTGGTGAGTCACGACGTTGACGTCCGCCCCCACTCGATGCATTCGTTTGTAGCTCAACATGAATGCAGTCTTCCTGCTTTCTGGTATCCGCACCCGCTTACGCGCCCCGTCTCGGGACATTAACTGCTAGTCCTTTACTGCCTTGAGAAGCCAACAAAACCAGGAGGTAACTGGTATGGTTGTAGCTTTTTAACATGAGCGAAAAGTAACAGTAAATAAGTGCCGTACGTTTGCTCTTATATGGTAATCTCAATACCACTACTAGCAGCTGGAACTGTGGCTTTCAGATTGCACAACACTTTACTTATGTGCTTCGTTAACATGTCAAAATGTAAGTAATGGTAAAACTGTTGCAGTCATACAGCAGTCTAGGATAATGGATGGTTACGATATAGAAGCAAATATTAGTAGCTCAGGTTGTTCAGTTGGTTGTCTGAGTGTTCGCAGAGTTTGCAGTTCGACTGCAAACATTTCGGCACCACTCGAGGTGAGATCGTCAGTAGGTGTGAGTGTGAGTGATCGATCTTCTAGGTGGACGAGCCGTCAGTCTGAGTTTGGGACGTTCGACGGGCACATGACCATTAAAATTGATCTCTGATTTATGCCTCGTAGCGTAGGTACGCGTGTCTCTGCGGTTGACGTCATCATTTGACCTATTTGTCCGGCTATGGATGAGTTGGTTGGTTTTCGACAAGCAGTCATGAACCAGGCCGGATGGTGTTCGTTCACCCTGTCCGACAGGCGCCTCGTCGTTCGGCCAATATAACCTGCCTTACAAGAACAGGAGGACGACAAAATACACATTGATTTGGCGTGGATGAGCCTCTTGTCTTTAGAGCTAGTTCTAATTATTGGGCTACCGGCGAACTGGATTTGCATTTTAGCTGCTGCGGTAGTGTGTCCGAAAGCATGAGAAAGGCGACGAGTTATGATTTCAGCAGCGATTTCCCCCTTGTATGGTGGTTGGACTATAAGGTTTACGGGGGTGTTCTTCCTTTGCTCCATGTTCGCTTTCAGGAAACTGTCAGGGTAAAAATTTTCTATCAGCGTCGAACCTATGCGCTTCAGCTCTTCGGCAAACGCCAGAGTAAATTCTTTCTGATCGACTAATTAGGCCGAGGATCCGGTTCCGTTTTAATTTCGAAAGAAAAAGTCAAACAGGACAGTCAGAATGATGTCATATACGAAATAAACTGCAAAGAATGGTGACAAACACCACATCGGACAAACCGGAAGGGAACTTTCAGCACGGTTCAACGAACACAAAATGACCATACAGAGACATGACCCACACTCACTGGTTTCCATGCATGAAGACCAAGAAGGCCACCACTTCGACCTAGAGAACGTAAAGATTCTAGCCCGTGGAAATTCGAAGTAAGCTAGAGAATTCTTGGAAGCATAATATTCTAGAGACAATTCAATCAACCGAAGCGTTGAACTAGATGCTATATATGCAGCACGACGGATGAGAGATCACGGACTAAGTTAACTAAATCTAACAGAACAGAACGCCGGACAACTACATCAAACGACCTCAACCGCGGAGACACGCATGTCTACGCTAAGAGATCAATTTTGATGGTCATGTGCCCGTCGAACTATAGCCAAAGCAATCGGTAGAACACGCTCGCAAGCTAGGGAAAAAGTTTATGGAACGTAAGGGAAAGCTAGCTAATGCTAAAAATAGGGCACCAGAGAAAAGATGTAGCCGCGCGTTGAGTGTGTGGATCGGCGTTGGGTCGCGGGCCGAACCAGTGCACTTCCCGAATATTCGTAGCGTTCAAGGACGGATGTCGTATTTGTGTTTCAAACAAACGGGAACAAGGTTCCGACAGACAGACCACCTAATTCCCTAATACATAAGGAAACCACAATTTACAATATTTACAATAACATACATAGTCATACGGGAGAATCTCCAGCCCACTACAGAACGACCCAAACTCAGACTGACGACTCGCCCGCCTAGAAGATCGATCACTCACACCCACTGAGGCTTCGAACCGCGCTGTTCCGCTACAAACACACGCACTGACGATGTCACCTCGAGTGGTGACGAAATGTTTGCAGCCAAACTGCAAGCTCTGCGAACACTCAGACCACAAACTTAATGGATGTATTTTACTTTTCGTTACATAAAATAGCTGTGCGTGTTGCAGTACACTCAGCTGAAAGCATCCGACAGGTGAGCAGCTAGTCTATATCCTTGTTTTCCAAATTTTGAAATTGAATAATAATTAACTAAATGCGTATAACACTGTCGCCGGTAACCATGTTTGCAGATATTGAAGCAGTTACAAAAGACAATTAAGGAGATACTAGGAAGCCAAAACGCGCACGAAAGATACTAGAGGAAAAATATTACGCACCCCATATTTTAATTTCCTTGTCTCCAAAATGACCTCTGAGTGATCATCCACTTTTGGTAGTAGGTAATTTCTAGATGGTTTATTGATGATGATTTTTCGCCGTAGCGGTGTGCGTTTTTCCAGAAGGAATGCTTTTTCATCCATTTCGACAGACAGATTACGCCCAACTAAATTGAACAAAACCGACTATACACAGTTGGCATATATCGAAAAGACGGCGTTACAGAAACGATTTTTGTGACGGTGCAGATAACAAATGTGTTCTAGGTGCAACAAAATCCCGAAAGTGAAACACGTGTTTTTTTGCATAAACCTTTCCTTACTGTTGCCACCATGCACACCCAAAAGAGTAACTCTCGTGTCTAGAACGCTGGCTGGGGATGAAATGTACCCCATTCAAAAGGCATCTGTTATTGAGGCAATATATTCTTTGCAGTAGGCATGCTGCGAGCATTTTTAGTTCACATACAACCCGAACTGAAAGCAGTTCGGGGTTTGGCCATTTAGGTTCTTACTACGAACTAAGGCGCTCTTTAGCTGCTCTATGTGATTTAAAACTCGGACAAAATGAGCTGACGACCAGTTTATGCTCAAGATTGGATTAAATTGAATAAAGGAAACTCATTCGCTTGTAAAATCTACAAAACTGTAGCCCAATCTTATGTGAACTACTTACTGGTCGATAATGCAATGAAGCAGAAACTTTTGTTTTTACAATCATTTGTAACATGGCCGTTTAGTGGCATTTATAGCTACCAACCTTCTATTTGTTTTACTCACTGCAGTTGCCCACACAATCTAGATCCGGAAGATGGAATGCACACGTATGTGTGGTCAGAATTGTGACGGTGAATCGGATTTAAGTACGAGGACCGTGAGTTTACGTCCACATGGCGTGGATGTAGACTCTTTTGGTCGTCCTATCTCTCGAAGCGGATCATTCAAACGCACTAGCGGTGAAAAGAGTGTTAATCCCTTTTCAAAAACCACACTTGTTTTCTCCTTGTTTAATATTCACCTGACAGCTTCAAAGGTTCCCTAATAATAAGGAACTCCTACAGTTCGAACATACAGCATAAACCTGCCTCGGCGGAGGATTCAAATTTGGCGGTGCTCTACGATTGCTTTCTGTGGAATTTTTAACACACACTTTCGAGTTCATACCAACAATTTTTCATCACTTTTTATCCGGCTACAATTGTTTTCATGTTGACCTATACGCGCGATATATTGAAATCGTTGTGGTTCAGAACCCACGTGTAAGCAGTAAATTGAAATGAATTTACAAGAAGCACAATAATTGTGCAAGGAAACACCGCTCTGGATGGAAGGTTGTTCTTTGGAAGAAAAACTAGGAATCGTGAGCATATCTATCTTACTTACCTCAAACATCCGTTCGCATTTAAGGAGTATGGATGAACGAAAAAGCACAATGAACTCAAGAGAATATTCGCAACTAGGCCACATTTTGATACATGAGACCTGGCTACAAGAGATGGACAACGCACTTCTATCGGTAGAAGGGTTCAATTGTCATCGAAACGACCGCATTTGCACCTCCCTTAACCGTGGCAGTGGAGACATTATTTACAGCAACAATTCTTGGTGCGTATCCACGAAAGTTTTGTTTTGCTCCTCTTCTCAAAGTATGAGTTGCTTAGTTCAGAGGTACAAGTTGAGATGTATAAGTGGGTACCGCTAAATCTTAGCGGCAAACATCTATATTTCTCCCACTTGTTCGAAACCTGAAGCAGAGGCATTTTATGACGAGTTTACTGCGGCTGTAAAAGAACAAATCGATTGTTCACTATGTATTTTTGCTGGTGATTTCAACCGATTTGACTGAGTTCTTCTACCAAGTCTTATGCCACAAAACACCGTAAATTGTCCCACTAGATCCAATGCGACACTTGATCTAGTATTTGTCAACAATGTGAAGCTGCTCTCTGTGTGTAATAGGGCGCAATTACGCAGCTCTGATGCTTCAACAATTAAGCAATGTCCTGTGTTCTACTCTACAGCAAAGCATAAGGTGGCTATTCGTTACCACGACTGCTGGTTCAGATGAAGACAGTGATCCGCACAGAATGTTGGCCAACTGCGAGAAATGGCAGCATCCACTGCCTTCAGTTGGTTTTCTGACACTGTCATCAGGTCTCCTCTTATCCTTCGGTAGTGCACGGAGTACATCCCCAAACTGAGCAAGCGTTCAGGATACGTCTGTCCCCGTAGACCCTGCACTAACCGAGTGCCCACTCGTAACACCCTCTCAAAGTCCATTTTGTCTCGGTTAAGACATGGTGGACAAGCCTGCGTAAAATATTCCAGGTGGGGTCGGAGGAATGCCGAAAGTAGCTTCACATACAAATTGGCCATTGTAAGATTCCGAAAAGCGGCGGATAAACCACATCCTTCGAAACCCTAGACAAGTAGCCTTCTTCCAGTTGTCTCCAGTATGAAGTGCTAATGCGTGTACGACTCCTAAATCAACTTACTGAGTGACAACAGGGGGTTCACCACCGCCGACAACGTATCGGGTGGGAGGATTTGCACCTCCGATTCGGAGAACAGAGCATTTGGCCCTATTTATGGGCATCAACCATAAGGTAGACCATTCCCAGAGCCTATCCAAGGCACGCTGAATTGCCTCAGGACCCCCCGGGATATCCACAATATTCCAGAGCTTAAGGTCGTCAGCAAACATTAGTGATGACACCCCTAGCTCTCCCGGCAAGTCATTTACGTAGATCGCGAACAACAATGGCCCCAATACCGAGCCCTGCGGAACGCCACTAAGGACAGCTTGCCTGAGCGAAAGGCTACGCCCCACCCGTACGCACTGTTCCCTCCCCTCAAGGAAGGCAGACACCCATTGAAGGGCGCGACCAGATATCCCGTAAGATCTCAACTTTAGTGAGAGCCGAAGATGTGGAACAGTGTCAAAAGCTTTCGAAAAATCTACGAATAGCACGTCTACAGCGTGGCCACTGTCTACCGCTTCGGCCCAGCTTTCACGAGCTACAAGTAGATTAGTCTGACATGAAAATCCCTTGCGGAATCCATGTTGCGCATCACTGAGAAGGTTGAATCTATTCAGGTGGTTCTCCACTGAATCCCTTATCAGCTTTCAAACAACTTGACTACTACGCTTGTCAAACTGACAGGCCGGTAGTTCGCGGGTAGAGCGCTGTCACCGCCCTTAAAAATCGGACAGATGATTGCCTCCTTCCATTCCGAAGGTAGGCTGCAGCTATCCAGCGATATTGAAAACACGCATGTGAGCGGACCACTCAGCTCAGTGGCCAATTCATGCAACAGCTTCGGATGAATTGAATCAGGACCGGAAGCTTTAGAGGGATTAATGCCTTGCAGTAGCTCGAAGACCTGAGTCTCCGTTATGCTAAATTCAGCTAAGCAAGAATCCTCTGGAACTCTTGAAACCAATTCAACCTGTGGTAAAGAGGTCTCCCGAGCAAAGACCCCAGTATACTGATCACTCAGTATACAAGCCTTGTCATAGTCAGTTTGCGCACGGGTCCCGTCTGCTCGCAATAAAGCTGGTATAGACAGTTTTGCCCCGCTGCGTCTTTTAACGTAAGCAAAAAACTTCTTGGGATTAGCTGCGGCCGAGTCCGCTAAACCCTGCTCGTATTGGAGACGAGCAGTTCTGAGATGTTGCTTACATTTATTTCTAATCTCTCGATAACTATCATAGGTGCTGGCTGATGGAGCTGCTTGGTAGGTTCGCCAGCATCTAGACCGTTTCTTGAGTAGGTACTTGCCTGTGGTATCTATCCATGGAGGCTGTGCCCTTAACCCTCTTTTCCTAATGAGTGGAATATAGGGAGTGGAAACCTCCGTAAGGTATGCCTTAAATTTATCCCAGGCTAACTGGACAGAGTCAGCCATCGAGATCTCACAGTTCAGAACTGAAGCCTTAGTTCGCATTGCACTAAAGTCCGCCCGCCAAATATTCGGAAGTAATTCAACAGCGGTCTCTTGGTGCCTTGAAAGAGCACATCGAAAGGATATGCATGCGTGATCGCTGGACCCTAGAGGTGCACCGTGTGAAACGTCAGTCACGAAGTCCAGGGACTTAGCGAAAACCAAATCCAAAGTAGATGGTATTTGGTTGTCCATATACCTAGTGGGAAAGTCAACGAACTGGTGCAAAGGCACTTGGAGAGTCAGTTCAAGGAAGTCTGCACCGAATGTTCCTAATGCCGAATTGCAAGAAAGATCGGCCCAACAGACTTCCGGGAGGTTGAAATCCCCTAGAACTAAACACTTATTCGCAGACTGAGTGCGAATAAAGTCAAGTATCCCCCTGGAAGAACTTCCAGGACTTCTGTATATCACTATAACTGTAAACTGGGTAGAGGAAGTGCACAAAACAGCCGATAGGGCTTCAACAGTCTGATCCGACGACTGGAATGTGCAGGTCCTCAACACATCTAAGTTACAGCTCACATACAGTACAACGCCTCCGCCTTGGCGACCAACGGAGCGATCAGTTCTAAGCAGCGCGTAGCCAGGTAAATATACCTCACCGTCCGTGATATCCGGAGACAACCACGTTTCAGTGAAAGCAAGTATGTCGGGACGAGATTTGTCTACAAGTAGACCCAACTCGTGCACCTTGTTCCTTAGGCTACGCACGTTGCTAAGTACTACCTCAAGGAAGTCGGCACGACCATCCCTGGGTCGTGCGCCATCAGGATGGGTTCTGATAGGGCGGAAAGTAACTTCCGGCTGACCACCTGAAAACCCACCAGACGGAGGCCTTGCTCACCAGCCGCCCGTCTAGTTTTGAGGTCTTTGATAGCCTCCTTTAACTTCAGTCTATCTGCCAGTGGTAGGTCCGGCTGAACGCTGACACCACTACCCTTAAGTTTGAACGCAAACCGCAGTAATGATTTGCGTTCCTCCGGGGTAGAAAGGACTACGCGAAGTAGTCGGGGTCGTGGATTTGGCGTAGCGATAGGGACGTTCCCCAATCTGGTCAGCTTTCTGACAGTGACACCAGGGAAGCCAGGTGGAAGCAGCTTGCTGACACACAGTTTCAGCCACTTGATGTCATCCAAGATGCGTTCCCTTGGGAGAGCGGCCGCAGATTCAGTAACGTTACGGAATATAACGCTACTATCCGTGAAAGAGTCGGCACGACGGGGAGTGTTTACCCCACGTGCCTTGGAGTCGACACCTATACCAGCTGTTTTCACCACTGGCGGTGGGACTGTCCCTGTCTTCACAAACGACGCCGAAGCAACGGTAGCGTAGGTTTTCCGCTCTATTGCCGGCGTCTTACTAGTTCCTGGGTCTTCAAGCCCCTTCAAAGTTTTACGAGCAGATCTAGTCCGCTTCTTCTTCTGGTTCACTGGAGCAGGGGCCGTTGACTTTGTATCGCATTGAGCAGTTACCAGCACTTCGTCAGAACGGGCTGGTTCACTGGCGGCCGAGACGGTCAGCATCTTCGGAAAGTTCTGTGTACAATCGTCAGACGACTTTACGACTGTCAAAGACGGCATCTTTTTCGATGCCGTGGCAACTAATTCTCTGGGTTTAGCAGAGAGCTTTTGGTATTTCCGCACCCTATTTTTCTTCACTTTGATCGGCTCATGAGGACAGCCAGCAATGCTACCTGGACTGGCCGGTAGGATGTGCGACTTTATGACCGAGTGACAGACTCCAGTGGATGGATCGTCAGCAATGTTGCCGTCTATTGCAGTGTCTTCAAACGAAATATTCAGGGATTTTAAAATCAAATCCATTTTCGTATCGAGCGACGCAATAGAGGCGAGTTTAGCTATCGCCTCCTCAACATCTGCCAACCTTGAAGCCAGCGCTGAAAGTTTAGCACCGGTGACAGCCGGGCGCGTCGATCTTTGAGCGCAGCATTCAGCACAGCTGAAAAGAAAGTGAACGCTTGATGATAGCATTTTGTACTGGTCAGCTTGTAGGCCGGTACAGCTTTCGTGATACCAGCGGCAGCAGACGTCACACTGCATACCGCCAGATACATCTGTTACTGGCTCTGAACAGTTAACCTGTCCGCAAGCTGCAGTAGACTCATCAAACGAGGACCCCATAGGTCCATCCGTCTCGGTGTTTAGCGAGACAGCCATGTTCATGTGGAAAACAGAGTAGAATTACAACACGTATACAATAGGAAAACGACCGCAATAAAAAGGCAAAAACAGGGTGCAAAACGGGATTAAAACTGGGAACAACCGGAAAAATTACCAGTAAGCGCCAAAGACGCTTTGGCCAGTACCACTTTAATCGATCCAAGATATCTTGGATCAACTGTAACAGTCTGGAGATTCCCCGGTTTGCCTGTGTAAAATTCTAACCAAAATTCTATAATTGTACACTTACGCAACCGGTGTGGTTTGTTGAACTGCTTGCTGAGTTCGAATGCTTTACTTGCTCATCGCCATTTTCTTGCTTGGCGCTCGTTTCGGTTGCAGCTTGCGACTGCCCTGTTTGCTGTGCTTGCTCCATTCCCCTAGCTAGAGCGTCCACGGTGTCGTTCATTTATAGCGCGATAACAGGGAATCTTTTACTGTACCAATAAGTTTCCTTGCAACTCGATCTGTCTTCTGGAATCGCTCTCTGGGCTCCCGGAATAGGCACCACTCTAAATTGGTGACCCCGGATCCGGAACAATCTCAACGCCGGATATTTCGAACTTTTCTCCGGTGAGCTCGTTCCATTTATTTTCATATTTTCCGGTTTTATTTTTGCATACGGTAGCCTATTTTTTGCGTCATTTTTAAGCTATTGATTCTGTAGAACCTAAGGTAGAGTCTATGCTTAGCGTTGTATCTCTCTCAGTTCCACCTTTTTGGGACATGGACCCTGTTTTGTGGTTCGCTCATCTTTAGGCCGAGTTTTATAACCACAAAATCACTTCCGACTACGCGAAGTATTGCAAGCTCCTGTCCTATCTCCCCAAGGAGATATCAATGCAGGTTCGTAACGTCATCATTTCTCAGACCCAAAACCGCTATGAGGCTCTCAAGGAGGCCAGGATTAAGCGTGTTATGCTCTCTGAGAAAGTTCGCCGACAGCAGCTTTTCAGGGATCTGAAACTGGGCGATAAACAGCCCTCAGCCCTGCTACGGGAGATGCAGCAACTCCTTGGTTCATCAACCATGGACGAGACTTTACTTCGCGAACTATGGCTACAACGGCTACCGGAAAACACACAAACGATCCTCGCTACAATGAGCTCCGTTTCGCTCACTCAGCTAGCAGATTTAGCGGATCGAGTTATCGAACGATCACAGCCACAACCCGACGCCAGCAAGATCAATGCCGTCGCGTCCAAGGGCACTTCTATCACTGGCTTACAGTCAACTATAGAAGCCCTTCAAACACAAGTTGCGACACTTAGTCGCCAGGTGCAACAGCTTACTATGAATCCTCGTCGTCATCACCGATCAAAATCGCCCTGCAAACGTTCAAAGTCTAGAAACAGGCAGGCTAGCTGTTGGTACCACCAGCGTTTTGGTACCGCAGCTCGTAAATGTGTCAAGCCTTGCAACTTCGCGGAGAAGCAGGGAAACTTCTCGGCCGGTCCATAGCGGCGACGGACGCGATCGGCCCACACCAAAGTCACCTCATCCGTGTTAGGGATTTAACTTCCGGCGCCGAGTTCCTAGTCGATACTGGCGCGGAAGTTAGCGTCATACCCCGTAGTTCAGATGAGGTCGTCTCACCATCGCCGACCAAGCTGCGTGCCGCCAATGGCACACCAATCGCAACTTTGGGCGAACAGCTGCTAACGCTCAATTTAGGCCTCCGGCGAACCTTTCGCTGGCCTTTCATAATCGCTGCTGTGCTTTCGCCATCATAGGCATAGACTTTCTGCAACGCTTCGACCTCATCGTCGACGCTAAAAGGAAGAAGCTTATCGACTCAAGGACACAACTCAGTGTTATCGTTACTAGCGCCAACGTGGCTGCTATCACTCCCATTCGTGTCCTACCTCAAGCTTCACAACCATTTAAAGAACTTTCAACAAGCATCCTAACCTCGTTCGCATCCTGAACGACTTGCTTCCTGTGACGTCAAACGTCATGCATTACATTTGCACTAAGGGCCCACCTGTTTCGGCCCGCCCTTGCCAACTAGCCCCGGACAAGCTCAAAGCTGCTAAGGCAGAATTCGAGCAAATGCTCGAACTGGGAATCATCCGCCCGTCCAAAAGTCCATGGGCATCACCATTACACATGGTGTCTAAGATATCCGGTGACTGGCGCCCCTGTGGTGACTACAGGGCACTTAACAAAGTTACCGTCACGGATAAATACCCTATTCCGCACATGCACGACTTGACCTCAGCTCTAGCTGGCAAGTCTATCTTCAGCAAAGTCGACTTAGTTCGTGCCTACCACCAGATACTGTCGCACCAGATGACATTGCTAAAACAGCAGTCATCACGTCATTAGGTCTATTCGAGTACCTCAGAATGCCTTTCGGCCTCAGCAACGCTGCCCAAACTTTTCAGCGTTTCATTCATGAGGTAACGCGAGGACTCGAAGGTGTTTATCCTTACCTAGATGACATTCTCATCGCCAGCTCTTCTGACAAGGAGCATCTTCAACACCTCGACGCTCTCTTTCAACGCTTAACACAGCATGTCGTTACCGTCAACCCCGACAAATGCGAGCTTGGCCAAAGCTCTATCGACTTTCTTGGCCACCGCATACCCGTCTCTGGTATCGAAGCTCTGCCAGACAAAATCCAGGCACTGAAGGACTATCCTGCTCCGAGTTCCTTCAAGCAGTTACGCCGATTCCTTGGCCTGGTCAACTATTATCGACGCTTTATTCCTAACTGCGCGAGCATTGTCCAACCCATGACTGACTTGCTCCGCGGCAAACTACGGTCTTTTCACTTTGCAGACGGGGTTAGACTGTCTTTTGAGAAGCTCAAAGACGCTATCTCAAACATAGCGCTTCTCGCTCATCCAGACACATCTGCACCACTCTCCCTGACAACTGACGCATCCGACACTGCCGTCGGTGCAGTTTTTCAACACCTCATCGACCATCGATGGATACCTCTAGTATTCTCGTAACTTTTACAATCAGCCGAATCGCGTTACAGCACCTTCGGTAGGAACTGTTAGCTATCTACCTAGGTATCCGACATTTCCATCATTATCTCGAAGGTCGAAATGTTACAGTCTTCACCGACCACAAGCCATTGATCTACGCAATCAATGGCGCAATAGACAAGTATTCTCCGCGGGAAACTAGACACCTAGACTACGTTTCACAGTTTACGACAGACGTACGACATGTCTCAGGTGCTCTCAATCCCGTTGCGGATGCGCTTTCACGCATTCAACAGATCAGCTTATCGCCTGGCACCAACATTGATCTAGCCGCTATGGCTGCTGCCCAACAAGCTGATCCCGACATAGGCAAGCTACGACGCAGCACCACTGAGACGATCACCATTGATCGACTCAAGCCAGCATTTCTCGACAAGTCTGACTCTTCGGTGCAGCAAGCATCTGCACAGCCTGTGCCATCACAACTCGCACCGCAACCTCAGACGAGTCAGTCCGCTCCAGCAGAACCGACAACCCCAACCGACAGCACTCCTACTCGCCCTGCTATCAATCGCCGCGGTAGGAAACTCAAACCCTCAGTTCGTTTTTCGGACTTTGTTAGCACTTACTATTTTACATAGAACGTGCCTTTGAAACTTTCTGCTCTTACCAACTGTTTTTGAAAATCCACAAAAAAGATCAAAACCTTTGGAAACTATCAAAAAAGAGCAAAACCTCTTGAAAACCCAAAAACAGCTTTGCACGTTTTTCGCTTTGCACTCTTTTGTGTATTGCTATGCATTTATGCTGCTTTTTCATTTTGCTTTCCATATACACCGCCGGTTGGTTGCAACTCGGTTTCACTTTCGCTGGATCCCCGCACGTCAATTGGAAGTGGAACGAACTTCCTGTTCAACCGCCTACGTGAACTTTACTAACTGTCCCCCTACAAACAGTTTTTTTTACCGTTTCGACACCGTAGGGAGGACACGGGTGGGAGCCCGCTAGGGTCCGATTGCATGGTTCTCCCCCAGCAGCTGCATCAGGTTTCACAACCTGGTCTCGCAGAAGGCTGGCCCGCGACGAACAGTCCTCATGTAGATCGAAGGACTGCTTACACAGTCCCTTCTGGGAGAGGGCTATGTAGCAGTCTGGAGATTCCCCGGTTTGCCTGTGTAAAATTCTAACCAAAATTCTATAATTGCACACCTAGGCAACCGGTGTGGTTTGTTGAACTGCTTGTTGAGTTCGAATGCTTTACTTGCTCATCGCCATTTTTGCTTGGCGCTCGTTTCGGTTGCAACTCGCAACTGCCCTATGTGCTGTGTGTGCTCCATTCCCCTAGCTAGAGCGTCCACGGTGTCGTTATTTATAGCTAGATAACAGGGAATCTTTTACTTTACCAATAAAAGTTTCCCTGCAACTCGATCCGTCTTCTCGAATCGCTCTCTGGGCTCCCGGTACAGGCAACGCACTAAATGTTTTCGTCCCGGCTGCTTATAAGCTACCTAGCTCAAGCAAAAACCGGAAAAGCACCAGACGCGGTTCGCCTTATTGGGGCTCGTCTGTGGTGTGCATGCCCTCCGTCTCCTACTAGGGATTGAACCCATGACCGCTAGACGCAGATGCCAACTAGCCAGCAGCTTAAGCCACTGAGCCATGGGGGACGTCGGCTAGGCTACACAATTTGCAAGCTAACTGGGATATAGCACGACCTTAAGGAATGTGCTGACTTCCTGGCCGAACCTCTGGCTACGTTATACATTGTGCTTACAACAACATAAAATTGCCGAATGCCGGGGGGCGTCAATATCACACCAATACCAAAATACGGCTGAAGCAAATATTGACCAATTGCTTGTAGTTCGGTAGCCTTAAAGGTGTTCGAAAAATACATTCTTGAGTGGGTGCTGACACAAGAGAGGTCAAATGACTGTCTTCAATTTTCCTACCGTAGTTCGAGGTTAGCCAAAGACCCAGTTACCTGTCTTGTGCACTCAGTCCCGTCATCACTGGACAATAGAATTAATTTCACCCGAGACTGTTTTCTGGACTAAAGAAACGTATTCAGCTGCGTAAACCGCGAATTGCTCTTGAAAGAACTATGCGGTGCTGGGATACATCCTTCCATCATCACTGTGTTGAGGGATTCTTTTACCGGTCGTACTCAGTTTACCCGATTTGGGGCAGAAGCTCCTCGCCACTAATCATAAAAGGTATTCGGTCCACATCTCTCTTTTCCAACTATGTAAGCTTAACACCAGTCGCAGGAGAGGCAACCCTGTTGAAATAAGCAGATGACATGGTCCTGGTCATCAATCACTCGACTACTGCCTCTTCAGTCAGATTGCAAGATATTCGTAACGACCTTCCCTTTTGGTCAAAGGTCCGCGAGCTGCCGCTCAAGGTGTCAAAATGCAATGCTGTCAGTTTTGCACTGCACAGAGGAGATCGATATCAACAGCTTCTCCAGCAATGCGCGTGACTCAACAGCAATGAGGAGAGGTTAAACTCTACCATATCGGTAAAGCATTTGGGTGTCATGTCTGGCTATGATCTAGCTTGGTCATACCAATAAATGAAACCTTTACAAAAGGCAGAAAACAATCGTCGTACGCCCCACGTCTGCAAGTTCTCTCTGTCCGCCATAATTTGATACTTCGTCCTGTCATTGCCTGCGTTCTTCCACACTGGATGTACTGCTTACCTGATTTTTCCTGGTCTAGTGGGTAAGGACTGCAGACTAATTTCCAGGTCGTTAAAACCCTTGTCGCGATGTAGCGGTGTATAAAACCTGACTTCTGTTGACATACTTGTCCACACATGCTGGTTTTTTACATGAGGCTAGCGTCAACAGTACTTGCCGACACAATTCACCCATTTCACTGTGTATTGTCGCAATGTGTCGCTCTCGACAAGCAGACGGAAGTAAAATTCATATGTTTGGGTGTTGCTCTTCGCAACACTGGCACACCACGACCGCGGTTTCGTCTAGATTTAGGCTCGTCAGGTGCAGATAGCCTGAGCTGGGGTGGAACTCAGAGATTAGTAATTCATGGCTGACGCCCTGAACACTATGCTACTGAGACCCGAACAGAAGCGTACCGTTCGCCAGTTACCTTCCTCCCCACCTAGTGCGACTTTGTTGGGCAAAACAAAGTTATCTAAGAAGTAACAAAGCAGCTAATGCTAGGATGGCATTGTTTAGTTATTTATTACCACATTTTTGTTTCCATTAATATCGTGTTATATCGCTGAAAACGTGTGTTACGGCTGAATATACACCTATTCTGGGTGCATAAAGCAATTTCGTGGCTTGACTTGATAAAGCAAGTTTATTTATATAGAGGCTTGTTTAGAGATTCCTTATTTGATTTGATCATCTCTGGACATCTTCATGTCTGTAAAAATCTGTCTTTTAACCTAGTAAATGACCGATTTCGTATACTGCGAATTGACGAGGCAAAAACGCTCACTACTGCAAGTTGGAAATTCAAAATTTTATTCTTAATACTGCCCTGCCTTATATGTCGCGTTTGCTTGTTAACCCAATGAAAATCATAAACATACTATGCTATCGTTTGTTGGAATGCTAGTTGTGCATACATCCCATTTTCTACCCACGTACGTATAGGATGTTGATATTATCACCCAGTGCATCGGCAGTTATGGTGTAAATTCGGGTTCATGAATCTCATTTTGACTTGATTTGAACTTGCCGCCGCAAGTAGTTGAAGCAAAATCGATGTCAGAATACAAGAAATTGCTGGACAAACACTTTGCCGACATGAAATATCGGAAATGCTCGCAAACACAGTAATTCACTGTACCCGATGGATTTTAGATGTAGCTACACAAAAGTATCTCTGCTTTCTGCTTCCGCACAGTATTCCGTATTCATTATCACCATCATTATCGTTTTCATCATCATCATCATGAGCGCTAAGACCATGACATGGTTATGCAAAAGCGGATTGAGAGATTCTCTGATGTGAATGGATATGAGTTGAGGGTGAAACAAATAACCCGTCCTGGAAAAAGAGATGGGGAGAAGACTCGGCCTATGCGAGTCACTTTGGTTGATGAAATCAGTACAAAGTTGACTAAGTTTGAAGGTCCACACGCGCCTAGATACTGATCCGTCAAACCGGGGAAAACTCACATCCACTATCAGTAAGCTGAAGCAACGTACTGATAGTTGGAAAGCTGGTAGCTGCATTGCAAATTCTCCGGCAGTTGTCCGGGCTCACTAGATCCGCATCAACAGGTCGTTGACCCTTCCCGTGCATCCGGCAGTTCCTGCCGCAACCTGTGCGTAGATTCTCCAAGTGTTTGTAGTTAATTGAACAAACATGTAATGCTGTGCCATTTCGCTGCGCATCACCGACCGGACGTTCCAGGACTGACTGAGACCTAGTTAGACCCTGAAGTAACTCCCCAGCAAGTTCAGCTAAGTGGCTACTCGTGCTTCCGGTGCTAAAGGATATCAACCGACTGCGGTAGAGTGTTGTTATACGTTCAGTCTTCCTTGTGAGGGAGACTGGTAAGCACCCATCGAAGCGAGGATAGCTTATACGAGCAACTACGTTGCGCGACCCACCTGAGACGCAGTGAACTATTCGTGGGAGTAGCTTATCGCAGCCCGCGAAGTCGCGGTTTGAATTGGCTGCCGCACTTCCTGCTCAGGGTTGTTTCTAACTTACCCTGACTATTCTGACCAGAGATTCAACTTCTCCCCGGGGCATTGTCCAGTAGACTTAGAGTTTGCTGAGATGATATTTGAGACTTGGCAGCGCAACACATTTAACACGCATGCTAACAACACATCCAACACCGCATCGAATTCAATGGTGTCCGGACCTGATGTTGGCTAGCTGCGAACAGCTTGTGTATGATGTTCAGATTCTAGAGGCACTCTTAGTGAGTGACCATTCAATGGCCTTAGCCAGCCCAGAGTTGCCGCTGACATACTCGCGTCCACAGGAAAAATCATACAACTATTAGAAAAGTGGTTTAGTCAAGTGGAAAGGTCGATGCCGCAAGATTCCTATGTTGAGGCCTGTTGGTCCATAACAAAAGGTGTACACACTGTACACTTTATATACACATGACTTCGGCATTCGCTTCGACAGCGCCTAAACCCGCGCTCCCCATCAACACAAGCAAGACTGTTTGTGTTCTCCAGTGTTCACCCGAAATGGAATCCGTGGACCTGCCCCAAATCCACGATGCCGACGAAGCGTTGAAAACCACTCCGAGATTTTGCTGCCTTGGGAGCGAAATAACAACGGACCTGCAGATGACAAGCGAGCTGCGCAGCCGCATATCGAAGGCGGTTGCTGCATTTGGCAGGCTGGAATGTCGGGTGTGGAACAACCACCACTCACTGTGGGGATGAAGCTGCTGGTATACAAGTCTATGGCTGTTGAACTGTTCGCTGAGCTTGGCAATTTTGTTGCAAACGTTTCGTCACCAATCGCGGTGACTCGATTGGTGACGAAACGTTTGCAACCAAATTGCCAAGCTCAGCGAACAGTTCAACAGCCATAGACTTGTATACAGAGCCATAGAGATCGCCAGGCTCAAAACAGCTACTCTCAGACAGTCGCGCTTATTCAACACGAGCGAAACACGACATCAATAAACTTCAGAACAAAGCTTCCGCGCCATCTCAAAATGTGAATACCTTGTAGTATCGATGCTGAAGTTCTCGCCACAAAGCGGATGGTAAAAAATATCCGGTCCGCCCAGTAGATTGCAAAAATAGTAGCAAACGGAGCCATCTCGCCCGATGTTGTCGCTTTCGCGTAGTAGCCTTAGTTGACCAACAACGGAGCGATAATCCTTCTCCATCGATCACGGAAAGTGTTTTTCTCGATAAAAGAAAGCTATTATCCAGATAATCAGCAATCATATTTTATGGAGCCCAAGTTCCTTTCCCCTGACATGCGTACAGTTACGCTCCACAGGCGCCACACCACTGAGCCAGTTGCTCATAAGAATTATTCTATCTAGCCTTTACGACAGTTATTGGCATAACATGCCATTGCATCCAACAGCGTGCAAATTCGACTCATACATAAATGCCTGTGCGCACATTCGCGGATATATAATGGTGAAATTAAGTCTACACTCGGTCATATCCGACGTTGCTGTGTAAGTGGCTTCTGGAGATGGTCCAGACCTGTTGGGGCGAAAGGTTATGGTTGCTCCCAACATAAGACCGTGCACCAATCGAACCATATTATGACACACCATGCCTCGAGGCTCGAAGATCTATAGCCCAAATTGTTCAGTGGAACAATTAGCCAGATTCCGCCGGCGCTCAGCGTATAGGCATTAAACAGGACGCCAAACCGTTTTCCATAACGTAATCGTATCCCATTCTATTGGCTAAACGTGGTAGTGGAAAAGATCATAGACATGATATCCAACGACATGTCAGAGAAAACTAACGGTTCATAGTGGGTATATCAATGGTCACCGTCTTAAAGAAGGATGATACTGTGCGCAAATGTAATGAGTTGGTGTTGAATAGTTGAATCTTTGTCGAGAAATTCGTTCTTCCCACAGTTGGTGGGTTGTTGGTCAAGACAACCGGCGCAAGATTTCTCTCCAAACTAGACTTGCAGAAAGGTTTTTTCCATATGCTACTGACACCAGAGTCGAAGCCATTGACGGCTTTTCTGACACCCAGGGAGCTATTCCAATACAAAGCTTTGCCAATGGGTTTCAGCTATACATCGGCAGCCTGGTAAAGTTCATGAATCACTCACTGACAGCCCTACCCGGGCACGTCGCTTACATGGACGATATTTGTGTTTTTGGTGCATCTAGAGAAAGGCATGATTCTAGCCTATGTGCAGTATTACGCCGGTTGGAGAGACTAGATCTTCGGTTCAATCTTGGAAAGTACAAGCTTGTTACTAAGGAGGTGAAATTCCTGGCCCCTTAAAGCAACGGACCTGAAGAGGCTAGTTATTTTCGACCAGCGGTGCGTTCGCAATTTAGCTCACATCTGGTGGGAACACTGCGTGAGCTGCGAGCGTGTTGGACGCCTTGTTTACGGCACACGAAAAGGAAATGAACCGCTCAGCACCGTTATTTCACGCAGCAGGCTCCGGTGGCTCGGCCACGTGTGACGCAGGTTAGCCCACCGACTCCCTCGACGTGCGTTGTTTGCTCACTGTGGATGTGGGTGGAAGAAGAGGGGTGGTCAAACAATGACTTGGTCAAGAGGAATGAAGGCCTTCACTTCGAAGCTGGCTTCAGTTGGGGCGTCTCGGCTCCCTGGTTGGGGTCCGAAAGACGATGAATACCTTTGACTGGATACACTTGTTGATATGGCTAGGAGCCGACCACAATGGCGTTCGTGCATTGAGTTTCTTTGTCCCACCCCATCCCTCTTAGCCTCCCCCTTCAACCACGATCTCATTATTTTATAATTTGGCATAGTAAATTATTTTTTTCTGCTGCGTAGATGTAGCCGGCAGGTAGCTTACCGGAACGATGCCCATCCGTTACCGGTAGCCTAGCTGGCTTGCACCTGTTTAATTTTATTCCCCTTTTTCTTTTAGATATTGCGGCACAGTAGTTGAGGTGTTTTCCACCACTAGCTAACGTGTATAGTGTGTGTAGGTAGAATTCCTCAGGTACATCTTGTCGACTGGGGGCATCCGAGGATACACAGAAAACACTTCGGCTATTACTGAAGCATCCATCCCGAAGTTAAACACTTTCTTGACCTATGCTCATACAACACGTTATCTACCAGATTATGCTACTCTTGAAGATGCTTAGCAATGAGAAAGCCACTTTAGACTAGGGCTTTGCACACCAATCCGCCTTTGAAGAAATTAAAATACTCCTTATCTCTGTCCGAAAACTAACCATTTTTGATTACACTTGTCCTACACTTGTCGCGAGGGGTGCGTCAAACATTTGCTAAAAAGTTGTTCTGTCTCAGAAGGGAAACGGAAAATAAAAGATTATCGCGTATATTACAGAAGCTTCGTACTCCGCTGGCGAAAGAGAGACCACCATATGCGTCCGTGCATATGAAAAATGTCACCTTTTCTGCTTCGTTGGAGGATTACACTGCGTACGGAATACACTGCTCCAACTACCCTCCTTAGTCGGGGAACCGACGGTCACACGCCGCTTCAGATCAATCAATGAATTATGATTTTCAAATCCCATCCCGCCTAAGCTCCGAGAATCCAATCGCAGATAACCATTGGAGAATACCAACAACAAAGAAAATGACGAGGAAAAGTGATAACTTCTGCTTTGCAGTCAAGCGGGCTTACCGCCGTAATAAAGATAGAGCTGCATGAAGTCAAAAAGCGAACAAGATACAGGCAGTTTCCCGCTACCTCTCGGAAGTCTTGCCTCTAACACGAAGCTAAGTGGCGAACTGAGCGCGTTTTATGTTTTAGGGCACGGACTCGCGGTCATCAATGGTTGCCTTATGCGAGGATCTGGAGTCGTGACTCTACAGGATCTGATACCAAAAGTCATCTAATATGCATATGACAGATACTCTAGCATCGTGCGAACGAAACGCAGGCTAAAGAAGCATTTTCGTGACCGAAAGTGTCTAAAATGGTAGAGTCATATGTCCGACCCTGTAACATAAGTCGGAAATCCGACAAAAGCTCAAAGCCGATTGATGCACCCGTCCAGCCCGTCGTTTATCCAGTGAAATCCTGGTCGAAAGTAGCGATCGACATCATGGTGCTGTTCCATCATGCACCACGGCATCAGAGGAACTGTTTGGTGACCAAGCGCGTTTACAGCAAATGGCCTGAGCCTCATCAATGTGGTGAGGTAAACACTTCAACAGTTATAAGGTGGTTGAAGTATCGGGTTGCTAGATTTGGACTCTGCGAAGAAACTGTGAGGGATAACTGGAAGAATTTACAGTCCACGAATTCCATCCGTTTCTACAACTTTTCCATGTGAAATACGTTCGAATGGTTCTGTACAATCCAGCTGCCAACGGCATGATTGAGCGCGCAAATTGCTCGCCAAAGGAAAGTAAACAAGTGGCGTATTTGTCCGGCATGCAATGGAAAGATGCAGTAATTCAGGCTCTGTTTAAACACAATGCGACCGACCACACACCAGAGGAGCTTATGTTTTGCAGGACGTTGCGAAGAAAATCAAACGCAACTATATCGGTCCCCAAACACCACGATCCCCACTAGCTTGAGCGTGGTGGTTAGACTGTCTGGCTGGTAAGCTGCTGAAATGGACCAGTAAAAGTTCATGTGTTTGCATTATGGAAGCGCTTCTGATATTAACAGGACAATAAATCAATTGTAAAACGAACGAAGTCAATCAGAACGACCGAGTCTGTTTAGCTGTTGTAAACAGCCACAAGACGTCATCAACCCTGCCAGAGCTGTGACAGTATCCACAATAGATAGCAATGTTTTTCATCCACATGTTTCACACATTTTAGCCTCCGGCCCTGGCTCACATGCAAATACTACTCAAATGTCATCAACTGTTCAGTTTTACCACTAATACCAAACAACCATGATCACGATGTACGCAACCCTTAGTCGACGTCGCTCGGTGCAAATACTCTTCATACTAGACGTACTAATATGTAGGTTTTATTTGTTTATGGTGGTTAATAGACACAGATATTGGGATGGTGACTGATAGTTTGGCTAGAGAACTAACGCGGTAGCAGCGGATAGGAAGTTAATGAAGCTCCACCAAGAGTTGCAACAGTCGGAGGTACAAGGTAGAACTGATTTGGCTTATCATGAACCAAGTGCAGAAAAAAGGAAGTGAACTGGCCAGGATAGCGCAGAACAAACAGTAAACCCGGGCTGACAAGTCCACGTCTAGGACAAAGATTATAATGCCGGCAGAGCAACCGAGCAAAGAGTGTCGACATGAGAGCAAAAGACAGAAAGCCCTGCACGCTGACAAGGAGCAGGCCGAAAAAGCATAATTCGTGTTACCTGGTATGACCTAAACTTAATGTGGTTTTAGATAACACAGCTGCGTATAGGAACGAACACGGTGGACGAACGTTAGATGAAAGGCATTAAAATTAGGTAGAAGTCATATAGCGTGTAACAAGCAATGACCAATAGAACTTACCACGGAAGTACGCTTAACCGTAAGCTATTGTGTAAATGATCACACAATATATGTGTAACTGAAACGTGATCACCGCACAGACAAAATGCTGACTTACAACGCACTATCTTACGGATATAGTATAGATATAATGTGGCCTGAAAATAACTCCGGATTACAAAAGATGGTTGCGCAACATTTTCAAGAAGTCACTATTTAGTGGAGCACATCGATGATCGGTGTGGAATATTGGGCCAAATGTTAAGACTATGCTTGAAAAGTAAAACTGTTCATACACTTAGCAGCATGGTTACATTTCTCATTTAACACGTACCAGACCGAGCTGGATGGCTAATTTGGCTATCGCACTTGGTATAAGTTTTGACTGCTTTACAGGTCGTGACCAACAAAATAAATAAGGAATCAATGAATTTTGATATATCTTGGCTTAAATTAATTAAATGAGACTCGTTGCTTGCGTAAATCTTCGACAAGGCAACCTGCATCACATTGTATTCTGTTAGGTAAACACTCTTTGATTAGTTTTAATCTCGGACATTTGAGTGTTTCATAGAACAGATATCAAACATTCGGCTACAGCACATGTTGCAAGCTTCACAACCCGTTCTACCGATGCAGCATTATCTGGTTATTCAAGGTATGAGTTATTTCCTTATCAATGAATGCCTGTCTTTGGAAAAATACACCTTCTCACCATAAGCCGGCTTATAGCGCCCAAAAAGAAAACTACTATCTCTTATGTACTATTTAATTGTTAATGTTGGAAGTTTGTGAGTAGGGTAAAGTTTGTAGAAAGTAGAAGTCACGATTAAAATTCAAGCACAATAATATGCATATTATTTAATTGTTGACCGATTGTACATTATTCTTTCTTGTTTTAATGTTCCTTACAATCGGCTCGAGACTCGACCGCCTTGTAAGTTCCCGCGCTAAAGTGTACCTCCTGCCTTGCTTCATCCGTCCGCGTCTTCTTGTAGCCCATCGAATACAATCAGCTGTGTCCGACTCCAATTACCTTCTGATATCCGCGCTTACTTTTGCGCACCGTCTCGGACTAGTATTTATTAGTCCTACAAATTGGTGACCCCGATTCGCACGCGCAAATTTAAACTTTTTCGTCGTTTCTATTTTTGGTGTTTTTTTCTCGATTATATACGTCCATTCATTTGCTTCTTGCGTAATTTTAGTACTTTCACCGTGTTTCTGTTCAGCCTTTATTTTTTCGATTCACATTTCAAATATGGCATCTGAGTCGTTTCGCAGCGTAAACATGCTTACTTTGGCTGTTCCAAGTTTCATGGAACACAGCCAAGAGGTTTAGTTTACGATATTCGAGATCGAACTGGAAATTAAGGGCACTACGACGGAGCGTTCGAGGTACAATCAACTCGTTCCACGCCTTCCTTCGTCGGCTGTGACGCTGGTTGAGGACATTCTACTCTGTCCATCAAATGAGACAAAGTATGAAACGATGAAGCAAGCGATTCTAAAAGAGTTATAGCCCAGCGCACGAGCTCGATTTGAACAGCTCAATGGTCTCAAGCTGGGAGATCGCAAGCCGTCGGCGTTGCTTCGCGAAATACAGCGCATCGCTGGTTCCTTATTCTTGAGCAAAGGAGGGATAAAGGAACTGTGATTTGCACGACTACCAGAGCCATTGCCGGTAATGCTGTCCATGTTTCTGGATGCACCCCTGAAAGAACTAGCTACCAAGGGAGACGCTGCGTTCGAACGTCTTCCGAAGCAGACGATCAGTAGCTCCGGTGACGTATTCTCACTGATGAAAGCCGAGTTTCATAATTGCTCCAAGTCGTCAGACCGACCTGACCCTAAAGACGAAGAAATTGCGCTATTTCGCAGTAGGATAGCAGCAATGAAAAATTCGAAGCAGCGTGTGCCACGGTCACATGCTGATCACTTTTCGGCTACCGTTTATTGCGGCTCGTCTGTGCGTGCACCGAGTACGCCCCGTTCGGCACGAAAGCGCAACATTTTTCCTGCACGTTCTCAGTCAGATAACACCAAATCCGTCGAAGAAGTATGTTGGTATCACTGCCAATATGGTGGAAGAGATAGACGTTGTCGGGCTTCTTGCATTAGGCACGACTCAGCCGTTTCAGAGAAAGCGATTAGCCCGCATACTAGCACGACCAACGTATCCGTCAATAAGCCAACAAATCGCTTGTTTGACGTTAAGGATCGACGTACTTCCATCATGTTCCTCATCGACATGGGATCGGAAGTCAGCATCATCCCTGCGAACGCGAACGACAAGCACTCAAAGCCTACGTACAACCTGCGTGCGGCCAACGGTTCTCCGATAGCTTCATTCGGTCAGCACATGATGAACCTGGACCTCAATCTTCGCCGAGATTTTCAGTGGGTCTTCATGGTTGCGTCTGTATCCTTCGCAATTATCGGTATCGACTTCCTCCGACATTTTGGGTCGCTTGTTGATGCTGGTCACCACAGACTTTTAGACGACCGTACTAAACTAGGTGTTGGTGGCGTCCTTTCAGACACTCCGATAATTAGCCTCGTTTTTCGGATCGCAGACGCACCGTCCGACTACTTGAGCCTCCTCTCAGAATACCCGCGACTCGTTCGACCGGTTGCAGAGCTTCCATCAATCACGACAGAGGTCGCACACCACATTGGCACGCGCGGTCAACCAGTAAGCGCACGACCAAGACGGTTTGTCGTAGTCCGACAAGCCCGCTCCAAGGGTTCGCCGAAATGCACCCTGCCCTGCAATCAGTAAATAATCAATCACAAACGGCACAGCGGACTCCGACTTCTGGCGAACTCCCATTTGACACGAACGCTCACTCATGCTTACTCGGCACGATTTTGCCTTAAAAACCTCGATTCACCTGTCAGTTTCGATATCAAAGGCTTTCTATGTTCAGCCTTCTAGGGGGGCTCTGCAGCGCCCAAAAAAGATAACTGCTATCTTTTATGTACTATTTAATTGTTGACCAAGTGTACATTATGCTTACTTGTTTTAAGCTTCCTTACAACTGGCTTGAGACTGGACTTGACTTGTAAGTTCCCGCGCTAACGTGTACCTTCTGTCTTGCTTCACCCGTCCGCGTCTTCTTGTAGCTGGGTCCGACTCCAAATGCCTTCTGATATCTGCGCGTACTTTCGCGCACCGCCTCGGACTAGTATTTACTAGTCCTACACGCATGACAAAGCCGTTCAGTGTAGGCCCGACGTCTATCGTCTGTTAGAGGCGATAGTGGGAGTCTTACAAAATAGTTTTGTCATGTATCCAGTACATCTAAGGTGTTCATTTGTGCATAGAAGAATAAAGTTGTTTGAATATTTGTACATGCGTTCGAAGCTACATCTAGCTCGAATCACGCTCACCTGCACAGCGTTGCTGTCAGTTCGAATGCGCTGCGCTAAGTGGATTGGTGCACGAACGTCGTCGTAGCCATCGCTAGCTTACCAAACACCTTGGCGTGTGACAAACTCTTAGTTAATATTTACCGACAAAGTTATTAGCAGTTGCTTTTCTTAAGCGGTACCCATACAGTCTTACCAGCTAAGCCTAATTCTTGACATATCAGGTAATATCAACGTTAAGGTGGCGACATTTGACGTTGAGGTTTAAACAAAATAATACTGTCGAATTAAAATGTATAACAATACTTTCAAAGGAATGTTGGAAGCACTCAAACTCATGAGTAAAGTAGAAGAAAAAACTCCTTTAAAATGGACTAACCCGTCATTTTGCGTCCGTTAAAAAATATATCGTCTATGCATAACAATTGGCTGGCAATGAAGAGCTTATTCAGGGAACCAGCTGTTACAGTTCCACACAGCGTTTCGAGTAAACATTCACTGTTAGCTGACTGCCCATTAGATGAATTAAGGCAGGTGTCCACAACATTCCATCTGCAGACTTTTGAAAGTAGCAAATCAGTAGCATGATTGATAACGGATTCCACTCGTGACAAACAACCCAGATGAAGATTGTATTTGCCGCTAATCTTGTAGAATGGATTTGAGGTGCATTATCTTTTACCTCTTTAATTTCCAGTACATATGACAGTTGCTCACTACCCGCAGAATCAGCAGAATTTGTGATAAAAGTTGAAATCTCTGGATTGATTGAAAAGCGTTTCCAGACATTTTTAAATGTTGCTGAGAGTAAATTTGAGAAGTCCTGTGAGCCCGATCTGGAAGGGTTAAGCTGAATCAATTCACGACCTGGAGTCGCCATTTGTAGTATTTGTTCAGTCGAGGATTCCGAGGGATTCCGCGTCCAGGGGCCGTAATAACCGAGGGGGCTGAAATGCAAAACAGATACTTCGTAGGCGGCTGGATGATTTCATACAAACCACCTAGTAAGAGTCGGAGCTGGATGAAGGGTGTGCCTGACAAACGCCTCTTGGAATTTTTGGCTTGGAAGGGTATTCTTTATAGAATGAGTGTGGAAGCTTTGCTCTGTTCCATCAATTATCTGATAGCTATCATCAAGACAGATTCTTTTGTCAGACGGTCCCGACCCGAACTTGAACTCGGCCTGGTTCTATCGAGATAGGCTCTCGCCTAACTAGCGATCTATTTATTGTACCAGCAAGCAAACTAGGACTCCCTACCATCAATAGGACGTTTGAGTTGCTTTACTTACCTGCACATAGAAAGTAAAGCAAGTACTGAGCGTCCTGTATGCTGCTCTCGTCGCAATTTGAATTTGCTATCTGGATTCTCACCGACATTCATTTGTCGGCGGATTAATTGTCTTTTGTCCCACCCAATACCCCAGTGAGTTCGTTCCATTAAGTTTTTCTTGGTGTTTGCTGTACTTGTGGTTTTATAATTGGTTTCGGTTTCTCCGCGTCATTGTTCCTTTTTATCCCTGCGTCTGTCAATTCTGTCGTCTAGGTTTTATATATACATATATTTATCGGGAGAGCCTATGGTGCACTGAGGCTAGTGGTGGCTAGATCCTGACAGATGGTCTACCCACTGCTGCTACTGTTGCGCCGTAGTCTCATGTCCTGGGCGCCTCCTCGTGGCGACCGCTGGGTGGGAGTTGGGTTTCGCCCTTCTCCCTGCGTCTGGCCGTGGTCGCAGGTGCGTATCCAATTACGGTCGCAAAACATATAATAATTGTTCCAGTACCCCAAAGGCTGCGTGTGACGGCCGTCAAACAGATCCCCATCTGTCTCTGCAATCACATTCCCGAGCTGGATCTGCTCCCCACTGCCTTGTGGGTCAGGCTATTGAGTCAAAGGCTCCGGGCGGAGTCCCTCAAGCAAACCTCCAAACCACCCACTGCCTTGTGGGTCAGGCTATTGAGCCAAAGGCTCCGGGTGGAGTCCCTCAAGCAAACCTCCGAAGCACAACGACCATCTCGCGTGCGATTGCGCACCAATGCAATCGTATGCCTGCGCGCAAAGCACTCAGCATCGGGTGCTGGAACGTGCGCACGCTACTGGACCGGAACTCCAGCGAGCGCCCGGAACGACGCACTGCACTGGTCGCGATGAAGCTGGCGCGCTACCACATCGATATTGCGGCGCTCAGTGAAACCCGGCTCGCTGAGCAAGGTAAGTTGCATGAAGCAGATGCTGGCTACACATTCTACTGGGTGGGCAACGCCGCCTCAGCACCACGAGAACATGGGGTCGGATTTGCAATATCCGATCGCCTCCATGGCCAGCTGGTGAGTGAACCAACGGGAATCAGCGCGCGACTCATGACTGTTCGCCTACGACTCGGAAGAGGTAAGTTTGCTACTTTTATAAGTACGTACGGTCCGACCACGTGTTATCCTGATGACACGCGTGATCAGTTCTACACTGAGCTATCCTCCGTGATACGGTCTGTGCCGAGGAGCGACCGACTATTTCTGCTGGGTGATTTCAACGCGCGCGTTGGGCGTGATGCATCAGCGTGGACAGATGTTATCGGTGCGCATGGCATTGGTTCAGCGAATGCGAACGGTGACAGGCTGCTCTCACTGTGTGCCACTCACGGCCTGACGATCACGAACACTCGGTTTGCACTGAGTGCGAGTGATATAGCAATTTGGACGCACCGACGGAGTGGTCACGCTCACCTGCTCGACTATGTCATCGTACGTCAGCGTGATATGCGTGAAGTGCGCATGACACGTGTACTGCGTGGAGCTGAGTGTGGCACTGACCACAAATTCGTGCGGACCAAACTGTACATATACTTTCGTAAATCTATATATTGCACTCCCGCCGTGAATCGGCGTAAATTTAACATTCTCTCCCTCGGTACTGTGGCGAAACGTACTGAGCTGGAGAAGGCGATGGCTGCACGCCTGTGTGATGTGGACTGCATAGCCACAGTGGGCGACCTGTGGCACCACATTCGCGACCAGGTGACAGCTGCTGCCGAGGAGACCATCGGGCGCGCAAACTGTAAACGGCCTGATTGGTTTGATGACAACAATGCGACGATCCGCGCATTGGTGTCGGAGAAGAATGCGGTATTTGCTGCACATGTGGCAGACCCCAGTGACTAGGGGAAGAGTAGTCAGTTTCGCAAACTTCGACGGCGACTGACCCGAGAGCTCCGTCGCATTAAAATGCATGGTGGACGGAGAAGGCGAAGCAGATGGAATGCTATGCCGAACGCCGTCAACACAAGGAATTCTTTGACTCCTTGAAGGCGGTGTATGGACCGAGATTGGAGCAGCTGAGGACACTGATCGATGGTAGTTCAGGCGCTGCCTGAACATAAACTGCAGATATAATGCAGATCTGGCGGAGACACTTTGACTGTCTCTTGAACAACCGTTCAGAGATCGACTGGCCTACATTGAACGGCCTGAAGCAGCACGATGTGAAGGCGAATCTGGCGGATACGCCGACACTGGATGGGACGCAGAGAGCACTTGCTCAGCTGCGAAACGACAAGTGTGCCGGTGCCGACGGGATCCCGCCTGAAGTATTGAAACACGGCGGACCCGCGTTGTTGACTGCGCTGCACCACTTGGTGCAACGCGTGTGCATTGAGGAGGAGGTGCCTCCTGAGCTGAAGGATGCCCTTGTGCTACCACTGTACAAGGGCAAAGGTAGCAAGCAATGTTGCACGAATTATCGTGGCATCAACTTGCTGACTTGTGTGGGCAAGGTGATTGCCCGAATCCTGCTCAACCGCCTCGTCAGTCAGGTTGTGGAACCTAACGTGGCGGAGGAGCAGTGTGGATTCCGTTCGGGTCGCAGCACTATAGATATGGTGTTTGCGGCTCGTCAGTTGCAAGAGAAGTGCAGAGAACGACACCAGCCATTGTACTCGCTTATTGTTGACTTCACCAAAGCATTTGATACGGTGAACCGCGAGGCATTGTGGCTGGTGTTGGGTAAGTTTGGTTGCCCGCGTAAGTTTGTAAGTTTAATTGAATGTCTGCACAGTGGTATGCGAGCGCGGGTGCAGCTGAGTGGAGAGACCTCGGATGACTTTGCAGTTGTCTCTGGTGTGAAGCAAGGCTGTGTCTTAGCTCCTGCCCTGTTTAATATATATCTTCATGCAATGTTGTCTTGTGCTTTTGATGCCGCTTGTGCTTACGGTGTTCGTGTGTAGCACCGTATTGATGGTGGGTTGCTGAACATCCGTCGTTTCGGTGCGAGAACTATGGTTTGTGAGACAACTATCCTTATGTTTCTGTTTGCTGACGACTGTGCGTTGTTTTCACACAGCGCAGATGAGTTGCAGCACATGACTAGTGCTCTGGCTTCGACAGCGGCCAAATTCGGGCTCACCATAAACACAAGCAAAACTGTCTGTCTCTTTCAGCCTTCACCGGAGGTGCAATCTTCAATATTGCCGCGAATCAGCATTGGTGCTGAAGTATTGGAAACCACCTCCCGTTTCAGCTATCTTGGGAGTGTGATGTCGACTGATCAGCAGCTACACGTTGAGCTGCGTATTCGCGTGTCGAAGGCAGCGGCAGCATTCGGGAAGCTTGAGTACCGAGTGTGGAACAACCATCAGCTTACCATCGGCACGAAGCTGATGGTGTACAAATCCATGGTACTGTCCGTTCTTCTATACGGCAGTGAAACGTGGACGATGTACCGTCGGGATATGCGATATCTCGAGCGGTTCCATCAGCAGTGTCTGCAACGAATTTTGCGGATCAGCTGGGGCGACAGAGTTGCAGACACGGAAGTTTTACGCCGAAGTGGGATGTATGCAGTGGACTGCATACTTTTATTGAGACACCTGAGATGGCTCGGACATGTGAGCCGTATGGATTCGACGTGGATACCGAAACAACTCTTATACGGTCAGCTGAGTATTGGGAAGCGGCACGTGGGGAAACCAAAGTTACGTTACCAGGACATGATTAAAGTGAGCCTCACACGTTCTAACCTTGATTGCAGATCATGGGAATCGAAGGCGGTTGATCGGCGTGCATGGCGCGATCTAATCACGAAGGCAGTTGCCGAGGTACAAGAGAAAGACCTCATGTATGCAGAGAAGGAGCGGCAAGTGCGGAAGCGGCAAGCAATGATGAAATGTACTCCATCGACATCAAGCGCATGGTGCTGTAGAACATGCGGTCGCGAGTGCCTTAGTCAGGCAGCCTTAGTGAGCCATGAGCGAGGCCACTCGGGACCAGTACCGAAGCGACGACGGGTCCTGCAGAGAAGTATTCAAAACCGGCGCAGCGTCTGTAGATACGCTGCATGCTTCTTTTACTAACCGCGTGCTTGCACGCTAAGTCTCTTTATTTCAGGTGGTGGGTTTTCAATTTTGCCTTAATGCTTTTCTTTCTCATATAAATGTCTACCTGTACTCTATTCCATTAACTTGCACACTTCGCTTAAGCCAATTGTATTCGATTTGCATAACATTTTTGTGTTCGTGGCATTTCCGTAAAGCATACTTTCTGATCTCGTGAACTTATCTAGGATTCATTTGTATACAACTTATTTCATATGCTCATTAACTTAAGGTTTATGTCACCGTTTCCTTATGCATCAATCGAGTTATTTTCTTTCTATCTCTCTCAAGTGTTTGGCTGTTGTTTGATATCCCCGGTGTGGCTGCGCTTGATGTGCATAATGACAAGGTGCCTACCTGTCTATTACCCGCTACCTCGTCCATACTGGCTCCAGGAGACAGTTGGTTGTTGCTGGAGGGGACAGGGTGCACGGTCCTTGTGGCCGTGTTAGAATCAAAGAGTGGTTCCATGCACTCAGTGTGGAGCGGACTACGGTCCAGCCGCCGCCTTGTGTGCGCTTGATTCCCCAAATACAGCGTGCTTGTGTTTGCCTGTGAAGGAGTGTGGGCCGGCTCCGTTGATGAAACGTGGTTCCCATCTGCATGCCTCCCGGTCCTATTCTTTCGGGTTTACACTGGATATGGGGTGTGTGGGTGGTGCAGTGCAAGCCATCCATGGTCCCTCTGTAGGCGCAGGCGTCCTGTGGCTGGCCACAGTGACAGGCAAATCCGAAACCGGATGCCGCCAACCATTTGTCCATCGTTTTTCCATTGTATATCACCATTTTCATATATCATTGTTGTTCCGTGTTTGGTCATGTCGTCAACGGACACAATTTATTGTGGAGAGCGTAGCTATGGTAGAGTAGGAGAGAAAGGAATTCAATGCGATAGGTGCTTATCTTGGCACCATAATGTTTGTTTGCGGTTGGACGAAGAGTCTATTGTATTATATTCTCTTCATTCTAAGTTGAAATGGATTTGCTTTCATTGTGTATGCTTAGAAGAAACCTGCTCGCGTTTACTAGATGGAGGCACCCAGTGCAGTCTCGGAATATTGGTAGCGCCTGTAAATTTACTTGTCTTTCATTGTACATTCCTTTCCTATTACAACCAATTCTAGTACATTAACCTTGTATACTTGTTTTGATTGATAAATAACACTTTTTGAACGACGCAGGCAAATCGACGTGTTCGCTCTGTGTTCATGTGCCACGGATTTTATGGCATTGTCGGTCACTACGTTCTAACCTAGAGCAATATTCATTTACAGATCTCATTCCGTCTCAACTGGTTTCACCATCGTCGTTTGTCATCCATCGGAGTGGCTGACGCAAGAGGACTAGGAAGTTTTATGTGGTTGGACTTCTAACCCACGTCGAAACCCTTCTGTGAGTCTTGTCATTTCTGATCATCATTTATTCACCTTTATTTCTCTTTGGGTCCGAGTCCACTACATATTGCTGCTGGACAAAGTGTTTCTGAAAACGACAATCTGCAGAGGCTCAATAAGGCAGTGAGGCTGATCAAGGAGCAGGGCTCTATTATTGAAGCTTTGCGAGCAAGAAGTGACGCGTTACATTCACATTTCGAGCATTATGCGCATTTCACTGAACTCGCTATGGGTAGGAGGAGAATTGTGCTCATTTGCAACCGAGAAGAACTAGTAATACGAGAGGCTAAGACCAGACGTGACTTGGATAGAAGGCGTGTTCAGGACATACTTCGTATTGTGTGTATGTCACCGCTCGTTGGCACCAAAAAAGCCATCCTGTTGGCAGTTGGAAGAGTGTAAGTGTGCTGCATAAGAGAGGCCTTGCAAGGCCGATCTTGGTAGTCTAAAAATCCGTTTTATCGTGAGCTAGTTCTCAACCAAGCGGGCCTAATGGTTAACCGAACAAATGGACGATATCAAGTGGCCCCCGATTCGTTCGCTTTCAGAACCAAAACCAGCTCATTATAAACTTCAAATAATACTAATTTTGGTTCTCTTTTGTCAGCTAACAACGGCCTCGGTCAAAGAAATCCGGTTTGCATCTTCTCTAACGGAAATTATGATAAATGGAGCTCGTGGTCAACTTCCCCAGACGGATGTTGTTACCTGCTCCCATCTCGCCTCTCCACAGAGCATAACTGGATCACAGCTTAATATTCAGGAGGTTGCTACAGAAATACCGCTGTTGCATGACTCCAAGGTTGCGTCATTGGTGAATCCGGTTCCTGCAGAAATTCAGGATGCAAGTGAGCGATCGACCACGACTGAAGCGGCCATTGTAGTGGCAACGGAAACGAGTTCTTCAGCAACTGTGATTGGTTCAGAAGCCGAGCATTCTGACAACTCGTCCAGGTGCGCAAAATCACCTCAGTCAGCTGCAACTGTGAGACATATGTTCAATAAGGCCAGGTTTGCTTACCGTAGAATGAAAAAAGGTGTTGTGACCAGGGTCGCCGAAGCAACTAGAGCAGGTGACGTCAGTGCTACTTTGCCTCGAGGGCCCAGGTAGAATCCCCAGTCAAACCTACTGAAAGTGGCAAAAATCGGAGTACTCCCTCGGGTTCTACGACCGAGGAGAACTTTAAAAGTGCGGCTGATAGCGGAGAACAAATGCGGCAAACGCTTCTGAATGTTTGGTACACAAATTCTTGTAGTACAAGGAACAAGTGGGGGAGCTGGCGATGAGTTGCAGATCTGCCAACTGATACAGATGTTGAGCGCGTCAAGGTCATGCTACACTGCCTAGCCTGTGGAGCTGCATTGTGCACGCTAGTGCGTGAATGTCCATCTCCCGACTAACCAGCGATGCTTATTGATTGGTTCAAAAGCGAGTGCTTAGCTAAAACATGTGAACTGCGTAAAACTAAACAGTTGATCTGTACCCAGTGTGGACTGCCGATGTACTATTGCCATTGCTTCTACCAAACTTCCATTTGCAATACTGTTGTTCTGATTTCGGTTGCGTGTAACACTTTGGCGACGGAGGTTATTCTGATTGCTCATGGCAAATTCAATAACGGCACCCCAAACCTTTTGGAATTCTTCTACTGAAAGGCCTACTGCGAAACAATGGTTGCAGTGAGAAATTCCATTTACTAACTACGTTGATTTGATTTTTCTCCTTGGCGGAAATTGCACGATTGATGGTGCAGCGAAAATTAAATTACTACGCCCCCATCTCGGCATCGAGGGCCAGCGACATTTCGACAGTTTACAATTACATACGAAGCGAGACCTAATAATTGTGTTCTATTCCCTGGACCGAATATGGGAGGAAAAGCTCCATGTGTTTACTGCTCGGTATAAATTCAGCACCATGCGACAATAGCCAAATGAGACTGTAAATGAGTTTATCTCTCGTCGTCTTACTGCTCTCCCTGACTGCGCCTATGATCAGATCCTTCTAGCTGGCTTGCCGAACAACCTCCTCGTGGTGCCAGCTGGGTGGTTCGGGTTTTTCCCGTTCCAGCGAATGGTTCGGCGGCAGTGTTCCAGGACGTGGTGGGTTTTCGCCTGGCAAGCGTTCTCCCTATAAAAAGCCACATATGTCCGTTTAACAACACTGCGACGTGGCGGATGTGACTCGCCACTAAATAAAGTCACTGCCCCTTGCCCCTCCCTGAGAGGCATTGTACTTTAAGGGTGTGTTGGGCCCCTGGTCCTTCACGGACCGAAAGGCGTATGAACCATCTAATTGGTCACCGGCTCCCAACGGGTTGCGACGCCCTCACATCGCCCTGCTGCCTTGTAGGTTAGATCTTTGATCAAAGGCTCGGGGTAGGGCCCCCTAAGACAACCCTCTACTTCGGCCTGGGCAACCGGGTAGTATCACGCCCACTGACGAATCATGGACTTCACCGCTCACTACTACTACTGCAATGCCGCTCTTCTGTCTTAACTCAACTGCTCAACCTCCACTCACAGACCACCCCACCTCCCGTCTTTCACCTACATGTACTCTTGTGTCTTCTACGGTCACCGTCACAAACGACCCACGTCTCGCAGCTGATGGAAGTAACAGCCAAACTCCCGGTTCTCAATGCCCTGCGATCGCAACCGCCTCTCACTCCACCGAAGCTCCAGCTCTTCTCCGACCTGGTTCTCCATTCATCCTCGCAGCGTTTAATGTTCGAACTTTGATGCAGATCGGACGACAAGCATGTCTGGCCCGTACTCTTGAAACGCTATCGGTAGACATCTGTTGTCTTTCAGAGACCAGATTACAAGACTCTAGCGCCGTCATCAGAATGGCCTCTCCGGTAAACTCTGACGCCAAATACTACTTGCGGCTTTCCGGAGACCCAGAATCTGCCGCCACTGGTCAAGCTGGTGTTGGGGTTGTATTAAGTGCCAGGGCTGAATCAGCTCTGATTGACTGGATCCCAGTCAACAGCCGACTATGTGCAGTCAGACTAAGAGGTTCATGTAAAGTAAGCAGGCGTCGAGATGTTAAGCGTGCCTTATTTGTCGTCTCCGCCTACGCCCCTACAGACTGCAGCCCGGATGCAGTTAAAGATAGCTTTTACCAACAACTACATGAGCTTCTGCGTTCCTCCAAACGGACGGATATAGTCATTCTTGCCGGGGACTTTAACGCACGGGTTGGCCGCCTTCTACCAAGCGAGCACCACATTGGGGGTAGTTTTGGTCTCGGTGGCAGTCGATCAGACAATGGAGACAGACTACTTGCTCTTTGCTCTGATCATCGCTTGTTTCTTTCGAGCACTAGTTTTCGACACTCGAGGAGACAGACTGCTACCTGGCGCCCGCCCTCACAAACGCAAGAGTGCTCCCAGCTTGACCACATAGCAATCAGCTACAGATGGCGCGGAAGCATAACGGACTGCCGATCGTACTGGTCAACTTTTCTAGACTCTGATCACGCATTGGTTCGTGCTAAGATTTGCATGCGTTTCGGAGGATCACCTAAGCGCGCCCACTACCGACCGGACGTCGCGAATCTACAAAACGCTGCGGTTTTAACCAGGTACCAAGCCTCACTGTCAACTTTGCTTGGCTCAACTATTGACGGTGATCTCGATTCGCAGTGGGCGCATATCAAAGATGCGTTAGTTTCCGCCAGTATCGACACTTGTGGAGTTACCCGTCACCCACCGAAACATTGGATTTCCGCCGACTCCTTGTCGCTGATGGACAAACGCCGCTTGATCCCATCGGATTCGAGACACGTTGAAGAACGCCAATACCTTGGTCGAGAGTTGCGCAGGAGTCTGCAAATGGACCGCGAAGCTTGGTGGTGTGAACGTGCTAGGGAGATGGAGCTTGCTAGTCTCTGTGGTAATACCAGGAAACTCTTCCATCTCCTTCGAGTCACCGAAGGTGTTCGATCTGGTATAAGTGAAACAATATGCGAAGAGGATGGCACCTTAATCACCAATCTTCAACGACGGTTGGAGCGATGGGCCGAACATTTTGGCTCACAGTTTTGTTGGCCCCCAGCTCCATCTGCTACCTCTGGCGCTCGCGCTGGGGCCGAGTGGTCTACCCCAACAGACCCTCCCTCTTCCCAGGAAATCGAGCAGGAGCTCCGGCACCTGAAGCGTTATAAAGCTCCCGGCCCTGATGGTCTTCACCCAGCTCTATTTAAAGATGGTGGCGCATCGCTGGTCCGAGAACTCACCGTTTTGTTCTCGAAAATTTGGTCGAAAGAGAAGGTTCCATCATCTTGGGGTGAATCGATAGTCGTACCCATCTTCAAAAAGGGCCTGCGCACAATCTGCTCCAACTACAGAGGAATAAGTTTAGTCCCCGTCGTTTGCAAGCTGCTGGTGTCCATCATACTTCGCAGGCTATCCCCAACACGCGAATCGTTGCAACGAGAAGAACAAGCTGGGTTTCGCCCTGGTCGCGGCTGCATCGATCAAATCTTCACACTTCGCCAGATCCTCGAGCTCCGCCATGTGTATCAGAGGCCAACGATTGCTGTGTTCCTGGATATCCGTGCAGCCTTCGATTCTGTCGATCGTACAGTACTGTGGCAGTGCCTTCTGAGGAACGGTGTCCCCGAGAAGTTCGTCTCCATACTGCGCGCTCTATACAGTCTGACCTCGGGCAGGGTTAGGGCTTATGGCATGCTTTCGCCTACCTTTGTGGTCTCCAGTGGAGTTCGACAAGGATGCCCTATCTCTCCGTTCCTATTCAACTTTGCCATTGAGGATGTCCTGAAGAACGCTCTGAGCGATTCGTTGAACGCTGGCGTTGAGCTCCTCCCAGGTAGTCGAGTTGTTGATTTGGATTATGCTGATGATATCGTCTTGCTGGGTGACGATCCACAGGTCGTCCAACTTGCATTAAACCGCTTGACGATTGAAGCATCAAAGTACGGTATGTGCTTTTCGCCATCCAAATGCAAGGCTCTCCTTCAAGACTGGCAGGTGCCTCTGCCTGCACTCACGCTTGCTGGTGAGACACTGGAGGTTGTGGAGAGCTTTGTCTACTTGGGAAGTTGCATCACTGCTGGCGGGGCTGTTGGAGACGAGATTTCGATGCGCATCTCGAAAGCACGCCTCGCTTTTTCTAGGCTGAGGCATTTGTGGCGTCGCCACGACATTCGTCTCTCCATCAAAGGGCGGGTCTATTGTGCAACTGTTCGTGCTGTACTGTTGTACGGATGCGAGACCTGGCCCATTCGTAAAGATGACTTGCGCAGGCTATCCGTCTTCGAGCACCGCTGTCTGCGGTCCATTGCCCGTGTGTGGTGGCAGCACCACGTAAGCAATGTGGAAGTTAGACAGCGTGTCTTGGGACGTGGAAGCCACTCGCTCGAGGAGCTCATCTCACTGCATCAACTGCGGTGGTTGGGACACGTATTGCGCATGCCTGTCCAGCGTTACCCCCGTCGTGCGTTGTTTGCACTTGCTGGACAGGGCTGGAAGAGACGGTCTGGTGGACAGCCTACAACATGGAGAAGCCGCATGAAAAAGTTGACGAAACAATTGGCCTCGGCCGGTTGTTGTCGACTACCTGGTTGGGGTCCGAGAGATGCGGATACTTGCTGGTTGAAAACCTTGGAAGTTATGGCTCAAGATCGATGTCAATGGCGGACGTGTGCATCAGTGTGTTGCGGTGTCCCTTCCTCCTCCCCCTAAAAAAGAACAAACTGAAAAAAAATTTCAAAAACTGTGAGTGGTAAACTTGACAAAAAAAGCATTTCTTGTTGCTCTTTTCTTATTATTCATATTGTTTTCCTATTCAGCCATGATTCCGATGGCACAATATCTGTACCACAGATTGTGTATAATATATATATATATATATAGCCCAGTTCGAAGAAGCGATGCTGTTACAGGCATTAATCGTGGGTGTTTTCGATGAGAAGGCACGAGAACGTCTGCTCTCCGAAGATGAAACGCTACTGACATGGGAAAAAGCATGTGATATAGTCCGACAGCGTGCCAACCTCGTCCAGGAACTAGCCGCATTCCCCTCTTCAAATCAATCAATCTCGCATGACGTAAACATGGTCTACCAGACTAACCGTGAACATGCCTTACCTCGCCCCGTACAGCGCAAGGAATTCCGTTGTTACCGTTGCGGGGCGAATCACTTGTCCCCGACTGACCATCCGCACATTCGTTCATTATGCAGATTTTGTGGAAAAATGGGTCATATTCAGAAAGTGTGTCTCTCCAAGCGGAAATCACTCGTCCAGGAACAATCTAAGGCTACAAACTGCATTACCGATGAATTGCACCAGAATTGGATTAACACCACAACCGTTTTCAATCGCACCATTACAGCAGAAAAACCGTTTGTCGTATCCGTCCAAGTAAACGAACAACCGGTGGAGTTTGAAATTGATACTGGTTCCGTAGTCACTTTGCCCCGACCAGACGCCTTATCCCAACTTCCAAAGCTGTGTCCACCGGGGCGACCTTTCGTGATCCATACGGATCATAAACCTCTTGTTTTCCTCCTCGGCCACGAGAAAGGTATTCAACAAATGGCTTCACCTAGAATGGTGTGTTGGTCGCTTATTCTGCGTATACATACGAAATTCAGTACGTTCCAGGCAAACAGAATACCACCGCTGATGTTCTTAGCCGGCTTCCCTTACCAGAGACACCATCGAAAGAATTTATCCCACAAGAGCTCGTAAACCTGGTCCAGCACTTTAATGATTCCCCAGTCACATGTACAGACATACGTCAGGAAACTGACAGAGACTCTGTTCTATCGTTGGTCAAACGCTATGTCCAAGTTGGGTGGCCGGACAACACCCCCAAAGAACTCATGCCCTTCCGTAACAGGATGTCTGAACTCAGCCTCCAGAATGGATGCTTGCTGTGGGGCGCACGAGTTATTGTCCCAAGAAATTTCGGTCACGTATCCTTGACGAACTACATGATGCGCATCCAGGTGTCGCAAAGACGAAGTCGTTAGCTCGATTTTATGTGTGGTGGCCTGAATTAGACCGTGATATTGTGGCGAAGGTTGGAAGTTGCAGACCTTGCCAGGAGACCCGAAACGCTGCTCCTCATGCGCCAATGCAAGCCTTGGAAGTGGCCAGAAACACCCTGGAAACGAGTCCACGTAGACTATTTCGGTCCCTACGAAGGTCGGATGATTTTGCTAACCATCGATGCCCATTCTAAATGGATTGATGCTCATATCCTTGTTTCAGCAAATTCAGCTGGTACTATAGAGAAACAACGCACAACGTTCGCAAAATTTGGCCTTCCCGAGACATTAGTATCTGACAATGGACCAGCATTCGCCAGTGTTGAGTTTGCTACCTTCCTCAACTCGAACGGCATTAAACACATAACAACTACACCCTATCATCTCTCTTCTAATGGGTTGGCGGAGAGAGCCGTACAAACAGTGAAGAAGCTGCTAATAAAAAAACCAAATGCTCCGCTGCGTGTACGTTTGGATCGTTCCTTGTTCGCATATCGAAACATGCCAAACGAGACCACAGGCAGAAGCCCCGTAGAGTTAATGTTTTGTCGTCGACTGCGTACATGATTGGGTTTATTGCATGGATCTATTGAGCCACAAGTTTCGGAAAAATAACAACGAGCGAAAGAGCGTTTTGATACTTGTAGCAGAGACAACCATGTGACAGATTCAGATCCCATCTACATCCGCTTAGCTACAGGCTCGGGGTGGGAGCCAGCCGTCGTTAAATCAACTAACGGACAGATAATAGAAGCAGAGACTGAGGATGGCAGGATCGTTCGACGTCATTTAGATCATGTGCGACCGAGATTGTCCGACACAGAAACAGTTGCCGAGACAGAGTAGCCAGCTCAAGCATCGAACGACATGCACGTGCGTGACGCCAAACCAGTAGCTGAGTCACAATTGCGGCGTTCTGAGCGCCGACGCTGACCGGTCGATCGTTTCCAAGCTGGATAGCTCCAACTAAAGGGGGGAAAAGTGATACAGACGTTGAGCGCGTCAAGGTCATGCTACACTGCCTAGCCTGTGGAGCTGCATTGTGCGCGCTAGTGCGTGAATGTCCATCTCCCGACTAACCAGCGATGCTTATTGATTGGTTCAAAAGCGAGTGCTTAGCTAAAACATGTGAACTGCGTAAAACTAAACAGTTGATCTGTACCCAGTGTGGACTGCCGATGTACTATTGCCATTGCTTCTACTAAACTTCCATTTGCAATACTGTTGTTCTGATTTCGGTTAAGTGTAACACCAACGTTATTGCGATCACGGAGATCTGGCTTTTACCACATAACTCAATAAATGAATGCCTGTTAGTCGACTTCGTCGGGTATAGGACAGACCATCCTGGGTATCCAAATCGGGGTAGAGTGCTCTTGCTTATAAGGTGTCACTACAGTCACTGGGAAGCTCCGTTTACCAGGTGCACGCACAATGTTCAAATTATTTCTTGTTTTTTAAGGGTGCAGGGTAAAGTTGAATTAATTGTTTTTATCACAGCGCGTCCTATACGCGAGGAGAGGACAATGAGCTTAGTGATCTACTAAAACAAGCTGCGCCTTTTACGCCAAGATTTTGTGATTGTAGGCGACCTGAACCTGCCACATGCCGGCTGGGATCATGCTCTCAATAGGGCCGACTCCTTAGATGATAACTTAGTACAGTAGGTACAGGAAAATGCCCTTGTGCAGCACGTCAATTTTCCAACAAGAAGTCGTGGCGAGAGCATCCCCTCTTCATTAGATGTTGTGATCAACAAGTATGGTGGCTCGTCAGCCATAAATGTTGAGCCTCATATAGGTGAGAGCAATCATCTCGTTCTTTCCTTCTCCATTTTCGGACCGAGGCTCTCAGCTGAACCCCGACTGACGCGGGGACTAAGCCGGATTAATACAAGGCTTCTGAGGGATAGAGCCGCACGCATTACCTAGGTTCCTGAACAAGAGGAAGCAACGCTGGAACAGAGGTGGCACGTGATCAAAAGTGGCCTCACGCAGTTGCTAGAGGAGTTCGCTCCCCTGTGCAGGCGCCATTCAGATAAGCCTCGCTGGTAGCGCCGACTTATTGATTGGGTGTTGAAACGGCAGAATATTCATTGGAAAAGATATCATGAGTCTGGTGGTTTCCGCAGGTGGCTTGAGTACAAAAGAAGTCGAAATTTGGTGGTCAAACTGCAGAGGCAGGCCAAATACTCCTATGAGCTTAGGCTGGCGCAAAACGCAAAAAAGAACCTAGTGTGATAACAGCTATGTTCAGTCTAAAGCCTCTTTAAGGGAAGTAGTTGGCAACTTAATCACAGAAGATGGATAACAAGCTACAGGAGACCATGATAAGGTGCAGAAGTTGTCGTGTTTTCTGGAGTTCACCGAGCGAACAATGGTTTTTCAATACCGTTGTCTTCGCACCGCGTAAGTGAGTGCAAAACGGATGAAAGCATCATAACTGCTGCAGACGTCTTCTCCGTATTGAAGGACTTAAACCCATAAAAATCACCTGGCCCCGATAATGTGCATCCCGCTATTATTAAGCCAATTGATGACATACTCCAGCTTCCTACCCTTGTGTTGTACAGCGTGTCTCTTCGGGAGGGGAGGATACCACAGGAGTGGAAGGAAGCGGTTTTAGTGGCGGTTCACCAGGGTGGAACTAAATCTTTACACAATAACTACCGGCCTGTTAGTCTGACTAGTGCTCTCAAGTGTCTAGAGAATATCAACAGGAATCGAATCTGTAAACATCGCTGTTAATAACTTAATCGGAGCAGAACAGCATGGCCTCTTCAAGAAAAAATCATATCTTACCAACCGGCTGTGTTTCCTTGATGAAACAATTTGATGTCGCGATGATGGCATACCAGTAGAAGTATGTTACCTTGACTTCAGTAAAGCTTTTGATTCGGTAAACCACCGTTTCTTGTTAGAAAATATGTCCTGGTTTGGAATCCTTCCTCAACTGATTTCTTGGCTGTGCATTCCTTTATGGTAGGACATTCCGTGTCAGGGTTGGTGAAGTTATTTCGACGGCAGGCACTGCTAACAGTGGAGTTCCCCAGGGATAAGTACTTGGTCCGTTGCTCTTTCTCATGTCTATAAATGACTTGGTCCCTCTACTTGAAAACTCCTCCTATGAGTTTGCTGACAACTCGAAGCTTGTCAGCAGGGAAGACAGGGCTTCGTTATCTAGAGATTTTGCTACCGTTCTTAATTGGTCGAATTTGTGGGACTTTCCACTGAACACCAGCATATGTCAAATCCTAACCCCGTGTGATGAAGTGTTTACAGTGAATACATCTAATGGGTCCCTAACACTGCAGCATGTCACCGAGGTACCTTATATAAGTGTCATCGTGACGAGTGACTAAGCCATCGGCGCAATGCAGGCATGCGGCTAATAAAGCGCGACAGGAGTTATTTCGTTTCAGGAATTCTGAGTTGTACCAAGCCAGAGGTCATTCTTTCCTTGTTCAAAGCTGTGGTCAGACCACACCTGAAATACTGTATTCGGGCATGAGAACCCTACCTGCAGAAAAATAATATTTGTATTGAGAATGTGAAAAGACTGGCCACACCAATGATAGAAGACCAGCGCGGGTTACCGTATGAAGATCGGTTCGCTAACTTGGGTTTGTTCTCAAAAAATACGCAGATTGAGTGGTCTTAATGGGACGGTTAAAATCATGAAAAGTCTCAGGCCAATCGATCTGTTAGAACCAGCTACGTCAGACAACTTGCGGGGCCATTGCATGAAATCGAAGCAGCATAGATCTAGGCCGGGTTGTGCCTGTTTGGAATAAACTTCCTTCCGCACTATTAGCATGCGAAACTGGAGGAATTTAAACGTAGCCTAGACAAACATTGGATGGCCCTGTTTCCCGAATTTCTTTGAGCTTCAGTGACTGCCCCTAATCACATTACTTCATGACAGTGTGTTGTTCGTCTTGCACTTGCTTCTGTTTCTTCACCATTAGGGAATCAAGAATAATCTATCGCGTCGTAGTGCTGAGGGCCCTTTTTCACTTACTGACACACGAAACAGGAGATTCAGATGGATTGGAACGATAGGAAAATCCTTTGAGTGTTCCTTCTTGAGCAAATCGTTGGGCCAGGAAATGATACGGTACTAGGATGTCTTGATAGATCTAAAACGAAACACCCGAAACACCCTGGTCAACCAATTACTGCCCACGTTCCCTGCACTAGCAGTCCCCGCTGTGTAGGTTACGTGAAGAAAGATGTAGAAAGTAAATGGAAGATAAAGGGGAATGAAAGTCATTTAAATGATGACACCAATGAGTGAAGAGAATGACAGAATAAGAACTAAAGTTTGAAGATGGATATGGTCAGGAGAAGGGAAAGGTTTCGTGTTGCCCCCCAAGAGCGTCTAACTGACGCTTGAAACCCTTAACCGTAGGTTCACTGACTACACTTTCTGGAAGCGAGTTCCAGCGCTCGATAACTCTACGCGATAACCGAGTTTCCGCCCTGATCCGGTCAGAACGCGGCTTGTGTAGCTCCATGGGATGACCGCGAAGACAAGGCAACCTAGCTGGGCTAAATAGCCAGCTCAAGTCCGGTCCAACCTTCCCTGTTAAAATGCGGTAAGTAAGGATTAGGTCTCCTCGAAGCCGTCGGTAGTGCATTGAATACATACCCAAGCTAAGTAGACGCTCGGAGTACGATTGCCCCCGTAGCCCCTCGACTAATTTGGTACCTACTCTCAAAACCCTCTCGAGCTCCATTTTGTCCCGTTAAGTGGAAGCTTTGTCCGCCCCTGAATCTTGTCCTGTCCTGTGGTGAAATGGATGATTTCCACAGCTGCCTGTGGATCAGGTCACGTCAGGTCAGGTCAAACGGACGACAGAGGCTTCCGCCTAACGAGCGTCCAGTTCTTGTGCCTGTAAGTGAAGCGGCCCCCGGGCACTTCGACGTTGGATTGTCTCTTCTTGCTTCTGCAATGGAATGAAGCAAGAACAAAAGCAATCTTTGCACTTTCACATGTCAGCATCAAAATACACTACATATTCCAGTACAACTACAATAGCTCTGGAAAAATGATGGACCAAAAATCGTCTAAGCCTCTTTTGAAGGCTTCTACTGTCTCAGACTCCACTAAATCAGAAGGAAGTTTATTCCAGAAGTTAACTACTCGGTTCGTAGAAAACTTTGCCCTGATGTCCAAACGAGCTCTATGATGTTTGAGCTTCAGGCGATGCCCACGCAGATGGTCTGACATAGCCAACTCAAACAGATGGGTGGAACTAATACCACTAAGTGCCTTAATGATCTTAAACATATCTATCAAATCCACTCTCAACCTACGCCGTTCCAAGGAAAATAATCATAAGCTACTTAGACGATCTTCGTAAGACTTCCCTCGTTGACCTTCAATCATCCTGGTCGCAAGTTTCTGAATCTTTTCTATACAAATGATGTCACTCCGGAGGTACAGTGACCAGGCCTGAACACAATACTCCAGATGTGGCCTAACCACTGCTTTATATAACGGTAAGAATACTTCTGTTTTAGCGTTACTCAGCGCCCACCTAAGACGAAATAACTCGTGTCGCGCTTTATTGGCAACATGACGACACTGTGCCGAAGGCTTAAAATTGTTCGCTACGATGACACCTAGGTCACGGGCTTCATCAGTACACCGCAATGATAGAGATCCCACAGGAGACTGAACTGCAATTCCGCTACCACTACTAGTCAATAGTTGACATTTGTTGGCATTTAGAGGTAGATCCCATTGGCTTGACCAATTCATCACAGTGATGATGTCCTTAGCCAATGTCGCTCGGTTTCCCCTACTGACAAGCTTTAAGTCATCTGCGAAGATGTAGCAGGGATCCTAAAGAAGAGGAGCCAGGTCATTTATAAACATAAGAAACAACAACGGAGCCATTACCGAACCTTGGGGGACACCGCTGTAGGCATGGCCAACACTAGAACTCGCTTCCCCAACCCTGACTCTGAATGTCCTTCCATGCAAGAATTCAGATCCACGGTAATAGTTGAGGATGCAATTCAAACCATGTCAGCTTCTCAAGTAAAAATCGATGATTCACTGAGTCAAAGGCTTTACTAAAGTCCAAATATCACACCTCTACCGATATCCCACTATCAAGACATCGAGTAATCTCGTCTAAAAAGCACAATAAATTGATAAGACAAGACTTCTTTTTAAGTAATCCATGCTGTTCCGCTCTAATTAGATTTTGCTCAGTCAAGTGCTCACAGATCCTTTTCCTTATAAGCTTTTCCAAGCATTTCAGCATGATGCTGGTCAAACTAACAGGGCTATAGTTAAGAGGCACCGACTTAGAACCCCCCTTGTGGATGACAACAATAGTCGCCTCCTTCCAACCACGTGGCAGCTTGCCTTCTTGAAGAGACTGGTTGAATAACTCCGCTACGGGATACTGAAGGATATCATCCAGAGGCTTAACTATGGCGGGATGTACACTATCAGGAAAAGCTGATTTATACGGGTTCAAACTGGTCAGCATTGTGAAGACCTCTGACACATTGAGAATAATTCCCCGCATTGAGCAGTGCGGCTGTGATGGCAAGGCTGACCCACTATCCTTTCGATGCAGGTTTTGGTAGACACGTGGATCATCGAGCCTGAAGTGAATGGAAGGATGAGGTGAAAACGCACGGGTGCTGGCTGCTATAACGACAGTGAAAGCAAAATGGGAAGGCAAAGTGAAGAGCACATGACAATAGTACTCTAGGCAGAGCTATCAACAAACACCGACTCACTACACATCAGACGTCCATCTGACGGAAAGTAAATTGGTCCAAAATGAGCTCTGTGGATGGGTACAGCAGATGTTATTGGAGTGATTCAGTTATTAAGTGCACAAACGCATAATAACTTTATAGCATCGAAAGTTGCATGAGTATATAGCTATACATTTTACTAGAATTCAACTTTACATAATTTGTTATTTCCTTTTATTTCCTTTAATCCTATTACATATAAATACGTTAGTCACATACCTAACCTTTGTACTTAATAGTAATGTATACTTTAATTACAGTTATTATCTAAACTGTCTTTACCTTTTTCATAAAACCGGTTTTAGGTATGCTTGCTGTGAAATAGTCTTCAGCCATTCCGTGAGTAAAACACTCCCCGATTTCGCACAGACTGCTTTCAAATTATTGCAATATTTGTTGACATGTTAACTCGGGACTGAGTTGTTTAAACTACAAAATGCCATATCATTTAAGGCTGCAGCTATCACCGTACAGTTTATGTTCATAATTGAGTTCATTGCGTTGTAGATAGCAGGAACTACCTTGTGAGCCCATCGATTCCGTATCATATTGGGTTTGATGCGTGTCGTTGCATTACGACGTTCCACAAGTGTGCGCGGTAATTACAGTGAAAACCGCAGGCTTCCAGCATTCTCAGAGAAGGTTTCTCTAGCACGCTTGCAACTTTCATCGGACGGGGTGTCTGCAATCTCTTCCGGTAGGCGCTTCCAATCATTCAGCCTTCTAGTGGATGGGGTGACGTCCATTCGCCTTCTCTCTTCTTTGCTTAAATAGCTTCCATGTGTGACGTCGTGTGGAACAGTCGGGGTTGGGCCGGCAGAAGTGTTGAAACGCAGTTACAAGTTCCTCTCGGAGGATGCGCTTAGTGTAGGGGAGATCACCCTGGCGACGGCGGAGGTCGAGGGAGAACAGATTTGGCTGCTGGAGTCGAATAGGGTACGGGAGGTAACGGAGCCCCAGTACAGCTTTCGATACACGTCTCTGAACCATTTGCAACAGACGCATACAAAATTTGAAAGCCCATAAATAGCTGGTTTGTCATATGCTAAGCCTGGACGAACGTACAAAGTGAACAATGGTCGAACAACTCAGGTGCCCTTCGAGCCAGTGATCTTCTTGAGGCACCCCCAAGTCTCCTTCCATGTACCACATTCTTCAACTGCCTTGCGTCGTTTTAGAATCAGAAGTCACGATAACCCCGAGATCCCTCACGTGAGCTGTAATCTTGAGGAGAAACCCACCAGCACGGTATGCAACGTACGGTTCGGTGCCACCCATTGGGAGAACAGCACGTGTAACTCGGTTTACTGGCAATTCATCATCATCATCATCATCATCATCATTGCACGTTAGCTGGAGGTGGAAAACCCCTCAGCTATTGTGCCGCAATACAAAAGGCAAGAAAAGAAAAACAGACAGTGGCACGCCCGCTGAGTCCCCAGTAACGGATGGACATCGTTCCGGAGAGCTAACAGCTGGCTGCCGTAAAAGAAAGTCATATTATGCCTAACAGGTGAGATCGTGATTGGAGGGGGATGCTAAACAGGTGGGGATGGACCAAGGAAATTACAACACAAACGCCAATGAGGCCGGCTCCAAGCCATATCAGCAAATGTGTCCAACCAAACGTGTTCACTGTCCTTAGGACCCCAGCCAGGCAGTCGGGGTGCACCAACCGACGCCAACTTCGAAGTGAGTGTTTTCATTTCTCTCGACCAAGTCATCACTTGGCCTCCCCTCCTCCTCTTCCAACCGCACCCACAACGCGCAAACAATGCACGTCGTGGGAGTCGGTGTGCTGGCATGCGCAACACGTGGCCCAGCCATCGGAGCCGTCTAGGGAGTGATATAATGGTGCTGAGCGGTTCACTCGCTTTTCCTGCACCAAATACGCGACGCCGAACACGCCCATTGCTCACGCGGTGTTCCCACCAGACATGAGCTAAGCTGCGAAGGCAACGATGATCGAATGTGATGAGTCTCTTCATGTCTGTCGACCTGATGGGCCAGGTTTCACAGTCATATAGGAAAGTTGAACGGACGGCTGCGTTGTAAACCCTGCCCGTGAGGGCGAGAGTAATGTCGCTTCTGCGCCACAGATGGCGGAGATTGGCAAAAGCAACTCGAGCTTTTGTTATACGGTTCGTAACCTCATCTTCAATCCCACGGGTGCTAATATAGCTGCCCAGGTACTTAAATTCCTGAACGACTTCTAGCAGATCGCCACCAAGCGTTAGCGCAGGGATGGGTCCCTGCCAATCTTGGAGAAGTACTTTGCATTTCGATGGAGCAAAGCATAGCCCAAAACGATTGACAGCCAGTGCTAATCGGTTCAGTGCTATTTGGCATGTTTGGGAGCTGTCACAGATTAGGGCAACGTCGTCCGCATACTCCAAGTCAAGAAGTCGCTCACCAGGAAGTAGCTCCACACCTTCTAGGTCGTGTCCAGCGAACGCTGTTTCCATGACTTCATCAATAGCGAAGTTGAAGAGGAAAGGTGACAGCGGGCATCCTTGTCTCACACCGCTGGTGATACTGAAGGGTGGCGAGAGTTTGCCATAAACCCTCACCCTGCCCGAACTATGTGCGTACAGCGCTTTGATAATGTTTACATATTTATCAGGCACACCTTCCCTCAGCAGACAGTCCCAAAGGGCACATCGATCGACTGAGTCGAAGGCACCTTTTATGTCAAGAAACACGACAACGGTGGGTCGCCAATAAACATGGCGGTGCTCCAACACTTGACGCAATGTGAAGATGTGGTCGATGCAGCCCGGACCTCGACGAAATCTGGCTTGCTCTTCACGAATCTGGCTTTCACGAGTGCCAGTCAGTCTGTAGAGAATGACAGAGGCAAGCAATTTAGAGGCAATCGAAATCAGACTGATCCCTCTATGATTGCCGCATTCCAAACGGGAGCCTCCCTTGAAAATTGGGACAATGACGGAGCGGTTCCAGTCTGTCGGTACTGTCTCCTGCTCCCAAAGTTTTACTAGCAACTCGTGTAGATCATCTACTAGAGCAGTTCCCCCGAATTTGAAGAGGGCTGGGGGAATTCTATCTGCCCCTGCAGCCTTATGCAATTTCAACAGCCCGATCTCACGTTCGACCTCTGCGCGTGAGGGCGGAGCCAAGGAGACGGCCCAAGGAGAAGGGCGCTCAATGCCAGAAGAAAGCGATAACTCAGGTTGGTTAACTTGCCTCGCAAAGTGTTCAGCCCAACGCTCCAAGCGTTTTGACAGGCTGTGGTATCGGCTGCCCACTCTCGTATGGCTGCGTATGGTCTCGCTAACACCAGGTCTCCTGCTGCCTGTTTCCCGTATCAGACGGTATAACTTACGATGATTACCAATGGCAGCGGCTGTTTCCATCTCAGAGGCACGATGAGACCACCAGGTTTCGCGGTCCTTCTTCAGGCTAGTACGTAGTTTTGCCCTGAGATTTTTGCGAGCTTCATTGTATTCGCTTCCAGCCGGAATACGTCGGCGGGCATCCATAAGTTCCAGAGACTGTGTAGAGACCCAATGTCCGGTTTTGCAATTTGCTTTGCCACATGAAGACATGCCTGCTAATAGCAACGCTTGACGAGTATGTGACCAGTGATCTTCAACGGTGTTTACTGGGCACCTACTCAGCCCAGATGTCAGCGCATCTTGGTACACATTCAGAACACCTGGCTTCACCTGCTGGCTATTGTCAATTCGTTCACATCGACGTCGCGGACGTCCACCGAAACGCACTCGGAGGTCGGCACAGACAAGTGCGTGGTCAGAGTCCACGCTCGTGCTCCAAATTGAGCGACAGTTTTGGACACAGCCTCTCCAGCGGTAACTGATCGCGATATGATCGAGTTGCGTCCATGACTGGCCCGAGGCTGGTGGTCGCCCAGTCACACTTCTGCGGGTGCTGTGTCGAAAGTTAGTGCTCGCGAGAAACAGGCGCGCATCTTCACACAGCTGTATTAATCGCTCACCATTATCATTACGGGAGCCTACACCATGTTGGCCGCCCAGATGAAGCTCATCAGAGGACAATTTTCCGACTTGGGCGTTTAGATCGCCAGCCAACACCACAGTATCCGTGCTTCTTCTGTAACGAAGGAGCTCGTGAAGTTGCTGATAGAAATCATCTTTTATCGAATCAGTGCTACAGTTTGTAGGGGCGTAGGCCGCAATGACAAACAGGCACCGTTTGTCCCCGCGCGACTTCGTAGCACGGAACGAACCAGCTAATCTAACGGCGCGCATCCTACTGTTTACTGGGATTCAAGCAAGCAGGGCAGCTTCAACCCGGGGACTCAAAACAATGCCGATGCCAGCTTGACCGGCATTTGAAGCTGCATCATCGCCAGATAGGCGCAATGAGAATGTGCCGCCTGTGTCGCATGTGGGGGATCTCAGAGTAAGCACGGAGCTCGAACCTTGCAGGCGGGTTTTTTGATAAACAGCAAATATCGATCGATAGGGTCTCTAGTGTGCGGGCAAGTGCTGCCTGTTGGCCAATCTGCAGCAAAGTGCGCACGTTGAGGCATGCCAGTCTTAGCGAGACACGAGGACTCCAAAGGGAAACGGATGAACTGACGTTGTCCGCTTGGTTAAACATGGACTTGTCGACTGGATTGGAGCGAAGCCTTGCGATTGTGTGTGATTTGAAATAAGAAGACAAACGACTATTGAAGTAAGCTGGGGAGGGCCAAGAATTAGGGATTGAAAATGGGGGGGTGTAAGTAAAGTTGGAGCGGGACAATAAGGATGCAGAAGCGCAAGAAGGGGTATAAGAAGACGGGAAGGCCTGAGCAGTAGCATCCAAACCCCTATCCACCCTGCTCGATGCAGCAGATAGGGCACCGTTGATTATCCTCTGCGGTGGCCAGAGCATCAGCAATTTGTTTGGAGGAAGATTCATTGTATTGCGTGGGCAGAATACTGTCAGGTTGCCCAGGCCTAGACAGGAGAACGATTAGGGTTCTCAACCAAAGCCTTTGGTTCAAAAACCTTACCGCAAGGCAGCGGATTTTGGCACTGGACTACAGAGCCCGTTCTATGAAATGAGGAGCCACCCCCATTTCAACCCCCAACCTGGAGGACCAGGAGGCTGAGTTTGTCTGGCCTCTAACCATTGACCAATCTGGTATGAGTGGCTCTTGAGGTGCAAAAAAAGCACCACCCAGCATAGCTCAATGGATCTCTGAGGCACGCAAACCATCGCACCACGGTAAGGTCCAGCCTCATTGCGATGGTCGGCCGGTGGCCGAGTGGTCTGCACGTTTGATTTGCAACCATAAGGTCACCGGTTCGAATCCGCGTAGGGGTGGGCGTCCTCGCGGTATACACAGCCCGCGCGCGACTGGTGGTGGTCGCGCGGCAGCGAAGCGCCGTTACGGCGTACAGCTGACACATTATTATTACTGGCAATTCTCACTTGATGGACCATTCGTGCAGTTGGTCTGGCGTCCTTTGTAACCTGTCCGTATCCTCAAGGCTGTATACTGTTGACCATAGCTTGAGACCATTGGCAGCCGGTTTTCAGAGTATTAGGCAGCTTGTTAATGTACGGCTTGAAGAGCGCTGGTCCAAGCCTCGATTCTGAGGGAATGCCATTGGTCATATGTACTGGAGCAGAAAGGATTTAAATAAATAAATACAGTTTTTATTCCCGACAATGGGAAGCACGCCTTTACAGACATGATCATTCTGACATAACAACGCGTGCTAATGCATGTGCTAAAATCCGATATATTTGCCATAAATGTGTATGTTTGTGTAGGGGGGATGTAAGTATGTAATAGTGTATGTGTGGTTGCGGCTGTGTAGCTTGTGCCTGTAATTGTGCTGCTGCATTCTTCCATATATATATTGCGAGTAGAAGCTTGGTGTCCGTAGGTTGGAAAGGTTTATCCGGAAATCCAAGTTTCCGTGACTTTGTTTTGTGGTGTGTCACGACCGCTACGTCACTATGTTGTTAAACAGACATTTGTTCTACCTCTTAAGAAATCGTCTATCAAGAAGAGAAGCTTTCCTGTAATGCCAAGTTTCTGGATTTCATGTAGCAGTCGTACATGTGGTACCTTATGAAAGGCTTTACTGAAGTCAATGTATATTACTTCAACCTGTGTTCCGTCATCTATGGCCTCTTCTTATGTTTCCCTGGCGATGAGGAAGTTAGAGGTGAATGAGCTTGCTCACCAGGAGCCATGTTGAGCAGGTGACTTGAGGTTTAGATTCACACAGTGTAGGTGGAGAGCGCACTTGACTATTTGTTCCATGGTTTTGCATACGACTGATGTCTGGCCAAATGGCCGGTGGCTCGCTGGGAAGGTGTTCGAGTCCAGTTCGAGGAGTAGCTTAGTAACTACGGGGTTAATTTCAACTTGGTCCATAGGGGAGCAATGTGCGGGCAAACCGTTGTTGAACAGCGGAGATTCCACTGAGTAGATCGAGGAAGGTTGCGCGGCCAGCAGGTATTTTAGCATCGCCGTAGAGAACGGTACCTTCCTTAGAAGAGGATAAAGCGGGTATTCCACTACCCGTTTTGGCATTTCGCTTCCGGTAGGCAAAAGCTTTTTTGGGACAGTTTTGGTATTTCATGGTTAGTTCATGTTCCTATTGTAGTCTTCGTCTCGTTTTCTCAGGGAGCATAGTTTCCCGACAGGTTTGTACTACAACTAGCTTGATGTCAGTCCTGTGCTGTTGTAATTGTCCCATATTTTCCGTCGTATTTTTAATTGGGATCTAACATTTTATCAATCCGTGGGGTCCTTTTGATCGTGGTGTGTTCTTGCATCTTGGAACAAACTGTTCGATGGGTTGCATCAGTATAGATCGTAGGCGTTTCCATGCGTCGTCAGGCCCTAAGGATTGCGGAATACTCCAGTACATGTTACTTGTAGCCGTACTTAAGCTGGGCTGGTCAGTGCACCAGAAATTCCGACGCCATGTCACCTGCTCGTGGCTTGTGAGGCGTCATTTCCACGAAAAGGTGACTGTACAGTGCTCACACTTCCCGAGAGGTTGGGGGATCGTTCTATCTGAGACAGCAGATGGGGCCTAGGTGAGAACCAGTTCGAGCATGTTTGGTGTCTGACCAGTTACCATCCGTGTTGGTATCAAGAAGTGCTGTGTCACGTGGCAATTGTACAGGGTATCAAGGAGAGCAACTTCCAAGAAGTCAGGTGGGAGGTCACTGTGAAGAAGGTCCCAGATTATGTCGGGGACGTTGAACTTACCTACAAGTAGACAGTTGGTTCATCTGCTGTGGTTTCACACAGAGCGTAATAGATGTGAGTTAGGTCCTGCGGAGGCTCTGTAGACCACTTTGATCATCAGCGATTGGTATCCATCATGAATATGACAACAGAGCGTTGCTGACCTATCATACTTTCCACAATCGGGTTCGCCAATGTCGGCCTTGAGGTAATCCTTTGTGTAGCGGATTACTTCGCCCCCAGATCTCCCACCAACGCGATGGCATCGAGGTAACTTATATCCTGAAACCTGAACCTCCAAGTCAGACATATAAGATGACAGCCTGGTTTAGGTGAACGGCATTAGGTCCGGCTGCTGTTTAGAGCTAAGCAGTGGAATTTCATCTAGTTTTTTCTGAGACTACGCACATTCGCGAGTATTACCGCTAGTCCGTCCTTTATGTTTGTGGTCCTGGAAGAAGGATGAGTGACCTCCATCGAGCTCCCTGATTTTTTTACTAAGCAAATATCCGCTATGTGTAGATCTGTTTCTCCATTTGCTCCTGGTGTTCGCAGCTCGCAGACAGGTTGCCTCACTCGGGCCCGATCCTCCGGGGAGAGCTTTTACAGAACTTATAAGTTTTCACCCTTGAGGCGCGGGGTCCGTCTCAGGATGCGTTGGCGTACCGTTTCATCTTTACAGACGATTTTCAGAGGGCAAAGCTTGGCCTGGTCCTCTTGTTTGCTGCCAAGTCGAAAAGCAGCGCTTAGGTTTATCGCTTGCTCACCTTTAGCAACTAATCTGGAGACCAATATTTTAAAAAGGCTTGGTCGTCGAGTATCCTTTTGGCTGGAGTCTCTTTGTTGGATACTGGAGTGTTTGTGATTTTCAGGCAGCGGTTGCGAGCGGGAGGCTTGTCTCGTTTCGGTGAAGCTGGCTTTTGTTACCACTACTTTTCTTTTACCAGTTGCTCAAGCTGCGCTACTCTATTTTGGACAGACTTTAGCCCTGCGTCTTTGGTGTTTGCTTTCACTTTGGGCCGTGAGGAGATCAGCTTCGAGGCTTTTTCTCATCTATGGTTGTCCTCGCTTCAGCTGAGGTGCTGGCACTCGCAAGCGCGTTATAAGACTTGGACTTATCCATTAGCCCATTTCCATTCTCACTGGGAAACGGTGTTAACTCCAACGTTTCCCTTTCGGTGTAGAATAACCAGACGAGGGCAGACACACTGATGAGGCAGGTGGCTCGCTTTCCGTGTTAGCGACGACTTGCGCAGAACCAGTATGTACGTTGAAATGGTTCGTCAGAATTTGCTTGTAGCTGACCATTATTAGTCACCGCTTGCAGTGAAATTTGAAGCCTTTAGAGTTGGTAATCTGAAGAGATTAGTACAGCACATTATGCATGTTACAGCAAAAGCTGTGCATCCATCTGTCGCAGAAGGCGCAGCGGTCGGCCTTTGAACGTGAGGTGACACTTTTCCCGCAATCCACGCACTTAAATGTCATACCTACCAAAAGAAAAATTTAACTATAGTCAAACTTCGTCTTAAGTGTCTATTCAAACCATGTTCTTCAAGAGAATTTCACCTAAAAGGCTGGAAAGAGGAGTTACTGCGGAGTAATTGTTGTGTCACTGTGAGAATTATGTAGTTGTAAAACCTACCCGCGTTTTCTTTGAGGTCTTCTAATTTACAAGACGCAGCTGCAAGTTCAAGTTCAACTGGTACTGCAAATGGGTATGTCCAATTGTTGTGCAAGCGGGAAAGGGTTTCACAGGCATCACCTGCGGTAACGTAGAAGGACTATGGAGCAGCTATATAGGTTCCTCAATTTGTGGTTGTTTAAGCAAAATTATTATGGGCTCGTATTATACAGCCAAGTGCTTCTGGAATACAGCTATGATAAATGTACGTGCTGACTACCGGTGTATGTGGTAGTCACGCCCCATTTGAAAGCAGGAACTATGGAGTGCAAATGAGGTTCAGGTTACGTTTTGGTTTTGGGGAGGCTCCAGTTAGGTTTGTAGAGGGATAAGGAGGTTGGAGACAAATAAATGAAATTCTTAAGGAAACTTACATGCTAGAAAGGGTGCCGTACTAAGTTTCCCACTGATTCTCGTATCCACTGTTGTTCTACGACGTTAGGGGCCAATAAGCATTAATAATTCGCCAAAGATTGTTCGCTTTTGATGCTGCAACCGAAGAAATTAAAATACTCTTAGTACAGGCAGTTGGATGCTAATGTGAATAATGCTTTACATGAACCGCTATGCTTGCATGAAATGTGCCAGTTAAGGTATCTGTGTGAGGGTTGCGGTAAAGATAACTATCTATGGTCATATCATTACATACTGAATGTCACGGTTAATTAGGCGCTGAAATGAACGCCTATTTTCACGTGCGAAAGTTGCCCAAACGTGATATTACTAAGGAGCATATATATACATATGCTCATTGGCAATGCCACGTTTAAGCAACTCTGCAACATAAAATATCCCTTTAGTTCACCGCACAATTCACTACAATTTTATTGTATATTTTTAGCTTCTGTGTTGGCGTTACATGCTTTAAATCTCCCAGGGTATCCGCTTTCCTGTAATTTTGATGAAACATGCTGCATTTTCAGGTAAAACTACCATCAGAGCAAATCTTACGAGCTCACGTAACGGTGGTGCAAACAAATGCTGGGTGATATTTTATGGGACGAAAACTGTTAAAGTTTAGGTACTGTAGTGTACCGGAAAACACGCTCTTTCAATATCTTGCAACCTTGAATTTTACGGTTGTTTTACCCTTCAAAAGGTCTGTTTGTTTTTCTGACTGCACATCCGCTAACACAAAGCATTTTGTGAGTACCTTGCTGCACCGTTTCTCTCGCTGGCTGATCCGCTTTCTACTTTTGTGGCCTGCACAACATACGTTGGGTTCAGTCGCCTCAGACTTCCACGCGGTCTCGTATTTGACACGTCTTACGTGTTATTGCTTACCGACTAGTATCCCAGGCTTCGCCCAACCATTAACTACCCCTCTCGGGAATACCCCGTCCGCCATTTTGAATTTTCCTTCTGGTGAGCTAGTTCCAGTGATTCTGTGATTCATTACTTGTTATCATTTGGTTTTCCCACCTACCACAACGTTTTTCTGCTTTTTGCAATGGATTATTTAGAGGATAAGCCGTCTCCATGCGCAGTTAACGCCGTCGAGCTTGTCTTGGGCAATTCTGTCGCGTTAGCCCCTCCCCCTTTTGGGAGAATGATCCTTCGTTACGGTTTACACACCTAGAATCCGTATTTTGTATTTGTAGGATAGCTTCTGATTTCGTCATGTATAATCAGCTAATATCTCACCTTCCTTAGATTATATCCTAGCTGGTGAGAGCCAGCAGATTTTGCTCCCCTCTAGCAATGAAATACGTGACTATTAAACAGGCTATTATTCAGCGAATTATGCCCTCTGACAAGGTCTGACTGCAGCAACTGTATACTGATCTGCAACTAGGAGATAGGATGCCCTCAGCCTTTTAGCGCGAAATGCAACTGCTCGTCGGCACGTCCAGCATGGAAGTATGGATTCTCCACGAGCTGTAGATGCAAAGCGTTCTTGAAAGCACTCAGGCTATCCTTGCAGTAGCAAGTGACCTGCCACTCACAGCAGCTGCGGATCTAGCAGACCGCGTCATCGAACGACACCAGCCAGAGACTGAAACCAAAGCACCTAAGCAGCTTGGTGCTGGCGCAACCCCACCGGCACCCGCGACTAGCCAGACCTCGGCAATAGACGCATTATCATCTAGATAGCGTCGCTTCAGCGCCAGATCGAGGAACTCACCTCAAAACGTAAGCACCGCAACCGCTCTGGATCATCGCCCCGTCGCACAAAATCTGATGCCACAGGTTACTGCTTTTACCACTCGCGCTTCGGCAATAAGGCCGGTAAGTGGGTACAGCCGTGTAGCTCCTCCGCTAGAGATGATCCGCCACGCCGCACTGTAATGGCCACGAACGTGAGCAAAACCAAAAGTTGTCTCATCTACAACAGGGATTATGATTCCGAGACTCAGTTCTTATTTGATTTCGGGGCGGAAGTCAGCGTCATTCCCCTATGCCAGGTGAGTCTATCGCTTATCCGTCGACAAGCCGCAGTGCCGCCAATGGCCAGTTAATAGCCATCTACGCTCAGCGTCACTTAACCTGAACCTAGGTCTTCGGCGCACGTTCCGCCGGGTATTCAGTGCCGCTGCAGTCCCCTTTGCCATAATCGGCAATGACTTTCTCAGGCATTTTGACCTCTTGGTCGATGCAAAACGCCAGATGATAGTCGACACTGCAACGAACCTCAGTGTACGTGGCATCACCGCCGATATCGCATCTGTAAAACCGGTCTACGTATTTCCCCAGCTCGCCAGACTACACTAATCTTTTTTCTCAGTATTCCAAGCTCGTTCAGCCAATGAACGCAGCTTTGCCCGTGGCAGCTCAAGTCACGCATCACATGCGGACGAATGGCTCACCCGTGTCATGCCGTCCACGCCGACTATCGCCCGAGAAACTAAAGGTAGCTAGGGCTAAGTTTGAGCACATGTATAAACTTGGAATAATCCGCCCTTCCGACAGCCCTTGGTCCTCGTCCCTGAAGATGGTCCCCAAGGAATTTGGTGACTGGTACCCTTGCGGTGATTACCGCGCACTTACTTGGCTAACCGTCCCAGATAGGTATCCCATCCCACACATGCAGGACCATTGCCGCATGCCTCACAGATAAGACGAGCTTTAGCATGATCGATCTGCTTCGCGCCTATCACCAGATACCTGTAGAAGAAGATGACATTCCCAAAACGGCCGTTATCACTCCTTTCTGTTTGTTTGAATTTTTAAGAGTGCCATTTGGACTGTGCAACGCGGCACAAACCTTCCAACGCTAAGCCACGATATCACACGTGGCCTAGACTTCACTTGTTCCTACCTCGATGATATTTTAGTAGCCAGTTCATCGGCACCAGAGCCCCTCGAGCGTCCTCGAACTACGTTCCAGCGTTTGACCCAACAAGGTGGAACATTTAACCCGGCTAAGTATGAACTCGGCAAATCAATGGTAGCATTCCTAGGCCACCTCGTTCCATCGTCTGGTATCGAAGTCCATCCAGATAAAATCCGGGCAATCAAAGACTTCCCAACTCCGACTTCGTTCAAGCACCTCCGTCGATTTTGCGGTTTGGTCAAATACCATAGACGCTTTATTCCCCGCTGCGCTCAGCTCACGCAGCCACTGACTGACTTACTCAGAGGAAATGAACGTAAGTTCGCCTTCCCGGACACAGCACAGACGGTCTTCGCCCAGCCTTGGGATGCTATCTTCGTCATAGCCCTCCTCGCTCATTCCGAATCCACTGCACGCCTTTCTATTACGACTGGTGCCGTAGATGTCGCAGTAGGATCCGTAGTCCAACAACACGTTAGTGGGCAATGGCAACCCCTTGGGTTCGTCTTCAAGCGTCTGCAGCCAGCGGAATCCCGCCACGGCACGTTTGGCAGGGAACTGCTCGCAAGTTACCTAGCCATTCGTCACTTCCGGCACACACTCGAATGCCGCGCTTTCACGGTCTACACCGACCACAAGCCCCTCAGCTTCGCCTTCAACTCTGCTTGCGACAAATATTCACCACGGTGAACAAGACACCTAGAATTTGTCACGCAGCTTGCTGCTATCGTACGTCATGTCTAAGGCGTTGACAAGCCCGTCGCTGACGTGTTCCCACTCGTCAACCACAACCTCCGGTCCTTGCCTACAGTAGACCTTGCCGCCATGGCATCGGCTCAGACTCAAGTTGCAGACATACAACGCTCCCTGCAGTCCACTTCGCTGCCTGTGCAACCTGTGCGCCTCCAAACCACGGAAGGAACAATTCTCTGCGACACTTCCACAGGTTGTTTTAAACCCCTAGCGCTCGTCTCCTTCAGTCGCACAGTCCTTGACGCACTGCACTCACTAGCACATCCCGGTATCCGTGCATCCTTCAAACTGGTCACCGAACGTTTAGTTTAGCCACGAGTAAACAAAGATGTTCGTACATGGGCTCGTGCCTGCCTTGTAGTGTACCGGAGAACACACTCTTTCAGTATTTTGCAACCTAGGATTTTACGGTTGTTTTACCTTTCAATACGTCCATTTGTTTTACTGACTGCGCATCTGTTGGCACAAAGCTTCTGGTGAGTACCCTGCTGCACCGTTTCTCTCTCTGGCTGATTCGCTTTCTATTTTTGTAGCCTGCACAATATACGTTGGGTTCAGGCGCCTCCGACCTCTATACTGTCACGTAGTTGACATGTCTTACGTGCCATTGCTTACCGACTAGTATCCCAGGCTCCGCACAACAGTATGGTCCTGTCCAAGTTGGCTTGTGAAACGCGGATGGTGTGCAATAGTTTATTTCTTATATAAGGTAACGGGGGATGTATAATTGCGCTTTGCTTACTTCTGTCGGGCAACCTTAAGGATAAGCGTTGCAGGTAGGATTATCAAGCAGTGCGGTTGTTCCCGAGATAGTATGAATAATGGTGAGAATTTTAACTGGCGCGTAATTGGTGGTGTGCAAGGGAGGATGACCGTTTGGGAAATATAAGTAGTCATATGCAATGAAGTTACTGAGGTTTAGTATGTATTGCTGAATGGAGTACGGTTTTCGCTGGAGGGATATTGCGCGCATTGCGCGCGAACCGTCAATCGCGATGAAAGGATCCCACTGCCAGTAATTGGCTAAATGTGTACCTGAATAAATAACTAAATGGTCGATTTATTCTCGGCGGCGCGAGGAAGGCCTTCAAAGCAGGATCAAGGTAATGTAAACGCGTAACATCATTATTGTTCCAGAAATGTTACGACGTAAGCAGTACTTACTGGCTGGCTAGCCGAACAACCTCGTGGTACCAGCTGGGTGGTTCGGGTAAATCCCGTTCCAGCAAATGGTACGGCGGCAGTGTTCCAGGATGTGGTGGGAGTTCGCCTGGCAAGCGTTCTCCCTATAGAAAGCCACAAGTATCCGTTTAACAACACTGTGACGTGGCGGATGTGACTCGCCACTAAATAAAGTCACTGCCTCTTCCCTTTTCCGGAGGACCATTCACATATCACTAACGGCATCTGATTCAAAGCATTCCATTGATTCCCCCTTTGATGGCGAACACAACGAACGAAAGCACACACAGTCACATTTACCTACTCACACAATATGTCCCCTTCCAACTACACAGTTAAACATAGTTTTACATCTCAACACACACATAAATTCCTATGCTATGGGTCAAAATGTACTAATTTGTGCAATTGCTGACCATACATGTCTGTAATACCATGATCTCGCCCGTGATGGTGCGCCTCGCAGTGACGAGAATAAACTATTTATTTATTTATGTATATGTAGTATATGTGTGGGTGCATGTGTAATTAATCGTGTTATTGAATTTGTTGGTAGTACTGTCAATTTGTAAATTGTTTCGGCGAATGTGCCAACATAGGAAGCTACCAGATGAACTAGCTGAAGTGGTTGACGTTCGCGGAAACTGTAAGATCCACTACTACAGCAAAGCAGTGAGTTATTTATTGGCGAGGCATATCCACCACGTCACAGTGTTGTTAAGCCGACATTCATGGCTCCTTATAGGGGAAAGCCTTCATGTCGGAAAAGCACCACTTCCTGAAATACTCTCGCCGAACTATTCGTCGGACCCGGATTAACTCGAACCAAGCAGCTGGCACCAAGTGGTTGCTGTTCGGCTAGTTAGCCAGTTCTGAATGAGGTGAAAGCTTATCAGTGCACTAGTGTTGCATTGCAAACATGTATACCTCCTGTCGACTGCCAGGATGCGGTAGTCACGGAGCTCGGAGTTCTATGGTCGACTAATGGTAGTGTATTGGTGTTATCCCAAGAATCAAAGGCAATTGGGAATGGGAATGCGCTTTGCCTACCTGTGCTAAAAGGCAGGCAATTTCAAACGGGGAGCACCGCGCTTTTTGCCTTGCAGACAAAGTATAATGTTGTGAGAGATTTCATAAGTCGCATCATGCAACGGGAAGCGATAATGTAGATGTACGGTTAAGTGAGACGTGACATGACTAAACCAAGGGGCAATAAATGCACGTATAAATGGAATAAAGGAACTGGCACCGCACTGCAACTGAGGCCAAATCATACACATACGTGTGAGAAACTAAGTTAACTACAACACTAATATGAAGTTATCAGGTTAACTAGAAGTCATGGGAACGTACGGGCACGCGAATGCGAACGGCATGATAGAAGTTGGTTTTAAATAAGTAAATAAATAAATAGTTTATGCTCGATTTTGTCGAGACACACCAAGGAAGGCATGATCAACTTTTACATGCAATATTGCCTTGCAACAAACACGTTGCTATGAGTGTAGTCGGCAGTAAGCCGAAGGTTGTACAGGCTGCGGAAATTGTGTAAGTAATCATGAGGGATAGAGTCTTCATTGAATGACGAAACGTTGGGTTCTAGCGTGCGTAGTGTAAACAGTCAGGGCACTATATGTGTAGTGAAAACCATACATATATGCACAGAGTAACTTATTATTGAGTGTCATGGCAATATTGAATTGTGATTCTGGTCGACTAGCCAGTAGGTAGTTCTGGGCAGTGAACTTATTCAGTGGCGAGTCACATCCGCCACGTCGCAGTGTTGTTACACGGACATTTGTGGTTTTTATAGGGAGAACGCTTGCCAGGCGAAAACCCACCACTTCATGGAACACTGTCAGAAAGTTGTTTGTGCACTAATATACAACTGGCAGACCAGGTTATCGACTGATTTCACACTCGGATATCCGCAGTCAAATGACCTTCAATTTCCTCTGCTAGTTGATCAGGTACCTTGGGCAGGGCCGCCATAATGGCTGAGGCTAATCGAGGATGGGGACTTCACGAAGAATCGTCTTTGTGGGTGTCCAGGTAGGCAAAACGTCAGTTTCTTGCGTCTGGATTTTTCAGGAGTATGTATTCTTTTCAGGAGTGCGAAGGTCTCGAGTCCAGCTAGCATCACTGGACAACGGTCATGGTAGTGATTGCAGTTGTATCCGTTTGTTGTACAGCCATGTGCTTCATAGGTCCTTATGGGTTGTCCTGTCCCGGACAAAAGCGGTTTCTCGATCCAATCCCCGATCCCCAAGAAGTTCCGGACCTCAGAGAAATGGGAAGGTGAGAGACAACCAAGGCCGCAACGAACAGGCGTGGAACCAAACATTGTTAAAATCCTATGTTATAACATTTAGAGTGGAGGCAAATGATGTCCAATGGGCAGCAATTATTGTGCTGAAAGTGGCTTTTGAATGTTTTACGAAAGCAATGGCCCTATAAGTTGGTTTCTACTATCTACATGGAATACAGAGGGTTGCGCCATTAAGCAGAAACGCAGTATCAGTTTACTATGATGCGACTATTGCGTGGGAAGACCGAAAGTAGAGTTCAGGGACCAGCGGCGTTTGAATGGTGGATGGACGGCTGGTGGCCAGCCTACGTCGAAAGAGATTCAAAGGTCAATTGGTGGTAAGTCAACGGATATATAGGACTCAAGCGCTGAGTAAAAATTATCAGGGGATCAAGACAGAAAGACGACACGAGGGTACCAGGAGTATAGTGCTATTGCCTATTAAAATTGGAAAAGCCTGTAAGAGCTAACCTCCTACAAATGTAGGTGTCGAAACCTTTGCTGCAAAAACAGACCCAGATTACTAGGTGAGAAAGGATTGATCGATAGAAGTGAAGTATTAAAGATCAGTTAAAGGAAAGCGAACGTGCGGAACAAATGTGTACGTAGCGTCGCGCAGAGAAACGAGTCATTCTAGGGTGCTGAGAAAACTGTGAGAAATGAACACCTAGAAATGTGAAGCTAACGGGCGTCTGTGTGCTGACCACATGAGAGGAGTGAAGAACTAAGGGGCTAATAAACGTTAATTGACGGAAGGGCAGGGAATAGCCGGAATGCAAGCGTAGAGTAAGGTTGCTTAGAGTGTCAGAGCAGTGAGGCCTAACCGCAGCAGCTAGGGTGCTAAGATAATAGTACCAAGCTGGATAGTGCCAGAGAATGCTAGCCCGAGAGCTGGAGGATTGCAGGTAATAAGGTCTAAGACAATATATCGAGTAAGGGATAAATGAACATCTAGAAAGGTGAGGCAAAACAGCGGCTTGCGTTGAATACATGGATATGCCTGCACAACAGAAGAGAGCTAAGAAAGTTTTCATGAAGAAAGGACAGCGAACGGATGAAGCCCAGGCATACGTTATGACCCTTAAATAGTTCAGAGCAAAAATAGGCGAAGACGCGGCGACGCGCAGATAATAAGAGCACGCTGCGCTGCTAAAGGAATAAAACTAGGGAAGACTGAGCCGGGGCACGCGACTAAATTGCCACGGAAAGTGTCATGTGGATCGCTGCTCAAGCCCAATCAAAGTGCTCACGTATAGGCAGCGGACGAAAGGACTGCGTCGCGTTAATACAGCGGATCACTGATTTATGGGATATTGGTGCATTGGTAGGCTACAGGTGTTATTGAACTATAAGACTGATGACACGTGACATGTAACCTGTGGACTAAATCGGGAGCGCGCCTGCTCGATACGATAATAAGCGTGAGAGCTCAAGCGCGTCCCACCCCTAGAGGGCAACCTATTTGTGGAAGGCTACGAAAGGAAGTAAGAAACGTTGTGGATTTGGTGTAGCGAGAAAGGTGATGACAAAATATGTATATAAGGTGACAATGGGTACACAAATTAAATAAGCACGTCATACAGGAATGGTTCGAGGCAAGCCAAACCGTACATGATAAAAGTTGGATAAACAAAGACGTTTCTCAGTGTTCAGGATAGGTTACACGCAGGAACATGAAAATGTAACGTATTCTGGCCAGTCGAACCACCTGCCCGTGGTGCCAACTGGTTGGTTTGGGTTTAACTCGTTTCAACGAATAGTTCGGCGGCAGTGTTCCGACAAGCCTTCTCTCACTAACAAGCCACGAAGGTCTGCTTAAAAATACTGTGACATGACGGTCGTAAATCGCCAAAATATGAAGTCACTGCCCCGTGAAAATCCGGATACTGCTTTCCAACACGCGGACACCAACCTTTTATAAATAAATAAATAAATACTTTATTCTCGACTATGCGAGGCACGCCCATGGAGGCATGATCAGATATGTACTACCGTACAAACATTTTATGGCAACTGTGACAGTAATAGTAGAAAATTGGTCGTATGTCCATGATAAAATAAATAAATAGATAGTTTATTCTCAGTTTCATAGAGACGCACCAACTGAGGCATGATCAAGGTTTAAAAACTGTTGTGTATCACGATGATACTCCGGGTTCAATCGTGTGTAGTTGAAACGGTGTCAATAAGAGTTGCTATGTGAATCTAGTCGACTCGCCAGCATGTAGTTGTGGGCTGTGACTTTATTCAGTGGCGAGTCACATCCGCCACGTCGCAGGGTTGTTAAACAGACATTTGTGGCTTTTTATAGGGAGAACGCTTGCCAGGCAAAAACCCACCACGTCCTGCAACACTGCCGTAAAGCATTTTGAACATTAATGTTGAACTGGCAAAGCCGCTTGACGACTGGTTTCACCGTCGGTTTTTCGCGGGTTAGTGGCTTCTAATTTCCTCTGTTAGTTGGACGGCTATTTTGATCTGGGTCGCCATGATTTTTGAGGTCGGTAGAGGAGAGGGACATCGCGATTTTGCTTCTTGTTGTATGTCCAGGTGAGCAGAAGTTTCAATTTTTCCGCTGTCCAGATTTTTCAGATGTATAATGTATGGGAGTATGAGGATATGTCCAGTTCTCCATACTGGACAAGGGTTATGGTGATTGTAGGTCGGTCCTTGCGGAGTTTTACCATCCTCCATATCAGTCCTTGTGGGTTGTTACGTCCGTCTTGGGCTAAAACTGTTCCTCACTCCAATCCCAGATCTCCAAGATGTCCCGGACCTCAGAGAAAAGGGAAAGTGAGAGACAACCGAGAGAAGACCGCAAGAACAGGCATGGAGTTGAATATTGTTAAGGTCTTGTGTTATAACATTTGGGCTTGAGACAAAAGCATGTACACTGTGCAACAATAATTATGCTGAAGATGTCTTTTGAGTATCCTATAGAATCATTAGCCGTATAGGTGGATTGCTATCGCCTGCGTAGGGACAAGAGCGTTGCACCAGTAAGTAAAGTACGAGTATCCGTTTGATATGAGTCGATAGTTGCGTGGGGATAGAGCAAAGAGAGTTAGAATGTTGGTAGTGATTGTCAGGTGCATGAACAGCACGTAGTTAGTGTAATCCGAGAGGGGGGCATAATAAGCGAAAATAAATAGGTTGCTGCGAGAGAGTCTTAAAGATCAATTGGTGGCATGGCAGCGGAGGGACTGGATGCAGATATTCTAAAGGAGTATAGGTTATTGAGATACGGGGTGGCTACTAACAAGCACTGGATCATCGCATATGCATGGGGCCAATGGCCATTAGCTACATCTGAAAAGAAATGCCGAATTTATGACGACCGACAGATATTGGCGCTGGGAGTGACTCAGTCGCCAGATGCAGCTATGCCAATCAGACGCTTTGTCACTAGTGTATGCCTATAAGGTCGATGAAAGTATCTATAGGCCAGTGAAGGTAAGTGATAGGTCAACAGATCAGCTAAGCTGTGACGCAAACAATCCAAGAGAATGAGCATTGTAAGAGGGAGCGAGCTCCGGATATCCGCAGAGTTAAATGGAGGCTATGGCGATTAACTGCTGCTGAGCAGAGATATTGGCTCTAGAAAAGAATGAATCAGTGGCTGGTGCAGCCATAGTATTAAGACGTTTGTCCACTATTGGATACCTACAGTCTCGACGGAGGAATCAACATGCGAGCGAAGCTTAAGCAAGACATACGGCAAAAGAAAATGAGGGTTGGAGAGTCAGGGTTTGGCTACTTGTAAGCTACATGGAGACAACAAAGACTAGCTATTGCCAAGAAGAGTTAACCAGAGTAGGATAACGGCGCGCTACAAGAGAGATGAGTAGCCAGCATTGGAGTTCGGATTAGGACTTTGGTTACTAGTGGATCCTACGGTGGCATGCAATAGGTCACAAAACCATCTGAGCTGTGACGCAAGCAATCCAAGAGGATGAACATTGTAAGAATGGAGCTACTCCTACAGATCTCCGGATATCCGCAGAGTTAAATGGAAGCTATGGCGACTAGTTGTTGCTAAGCAGAGATAGTGGCTTAGAAAAGAATGAATCAGTGGCTGCTGTAGCCATGTCATTAAGACGCTTGACCAATACTGGATACCTACAGTTTGGACGAAGAAATCGACATGCGAGCGAAGCTTTAAGAAACAGACGGCAAAAGAGAACGAAGGTTGGAGAGTCAGTGGGTGGCTCTTTGTAATCTACATGGCGCCATCAATGACTAGCTGTTGTCAAGTGGAGTTGACGCGAGTAGGACGAACGACAAATATCGGCGCGCTAGGAAAGAGGAGTGACCAGCAATAGAGTGTAGACTAAGCCTTCAGTTACTAGTGGATCCTACGGTGGCACATAACAAGTCAACAAACCATCTGAGCTGTAATGCAAACAATCCAAGAGAATGAATATTGTAAGAATGCAGCGACTCCTACAGAGCTCCGGATATCCGCAGATTTAAATGAAGGCTATGGTGACTAGCTGCTGCTAAGCAGAGATAGTGGCTCTAGAAAAGAATGAATCAGTGGCTGGTGCAGCCATAGTATTAAGACGTTTTTTGGAAACTATTGGATACCTACAGATTTGATGGAGAAAGCAACATACGAGCGAAGCTTAAGAGAGACATACGGCAAAAGAAAATGAGGTTTGGAGAGTCAGGGAGTGGCTACTTGTAAGCTACATGGAGCCAACAATGACTAGCTGCTGTCAAGAGGAGTTGCTGCGAGTGGGACGAACGACACATAACGGCGCGCTAGGAGAGAGAAGAGTGACCAGCAATAGAGTTTGGGCTAAGCCTTCAGTAACTAGTAAATCCTACGGTGGCACATAATAGGTCAACAAAACATCTGAGCTGTGACGCAAACATTCTAAGGCAATGAACATTGTAAGAATGGAGCTACTCCTACAAAGCTCCGGATATCCGCAGAGTTAAATGGAAGCTATGGCGACTAGCTGCTGCTAAGCAGAGATAGTGGCTCTAGAAAAGAATAAATCAGTGGCTGGTGTAGCCAAAGTATTAACACGTTTGTCCACTATTGGATACCTACAGTTTCAATGAATAAATCAACATGCAAGCGAAGCTTGCGAGAGACAGACGGTAAAAGAAAATGAGGGTTGGAGAGTCAGGGAGTGGCTACTTGTAAGCTACATGGAGCCAACAATGACTAGCGGCTGTCAAGAGGAGTTGATGCGAGTGGGACGAGCGACATCTAACGGCGCGCTAGTAGGGAGAAGGGTGACCAGCAATAGAGCTTGGGCTAAGCCTTCAGTTACTAGTGGATCCTACTGTGGCTCTTAATAGATCAACAAACCGGCTGAGCTGTGACGCAAGGATTCCAAGAGAATGAATATAGCAGGAGAGGAGCGAATCCTACAGAGCGCCGGATATCCGGAAAGTTAAGTTGAAGCTGTGGCAACTAGCCGCTGCTAAGCAGAGATGGTCGCTTTAGAAAAGGATGAATCAGTGGCTGGTGTAGCCATAGCATTAAGACGTTTCCCAATACTGGATACGAACAGTTTCGATGAAGAGATCAACATGCGAGCAAAGCTTTAGATAGACAGACGGCAGAAGAGAATGAAGGTTGGAGAGTCAGGGAGTGGCTACTTGTAAGCTACATGGAGTCAACAATGACTAGCTGCTGTCAATAGGAGTTGACGCGAGTAGGACGAACAACGCATAACGGCGCGCTGGGAGAGAGAAGGATGACCAGCAATAGAGTTTTGACTAAGCCTTCAGTTACTAGTGGATCCTACGGTGGCACATATAGGTCAACAAAACATCTGAGCTGTGACGCAAGCAATCCATGAGGATGAACATTGTAAGAAAGGAGCGACTCTTACAGAGTTTCGGATATCCGCAGAGTTAAATGGAAGCTACAGCGACCAGTTGCTGCTAAGCAGAGATAGTGGCTTAGAAAAGAATGAATCAGAGGCAGTTGTAGCCATAGTATTAAGGCGTTTGTTCACTATTGGATACCTACAGTTTCGATGAAGAAATCAACAGGCAAGCGGGGTTTAAGAGAGACAGACGGCAGAAGAAAATGAAGGCTTGAGAGTCAAGAAGGGGCTCTTTGTAGGCTACATGGAGCCAACAATGTCTAGCTGTTGCCAAGAAAAGTTGAGGCGAGTAAGATGAACGATGGATAATGGCTGGCTAGGAGAGAGATGAAAGGCCAGCATTGGAGTTCGGATTAAGCCTTCAGTTACTAGTGGATCCTACGGTGGTAAATAATAGGTCAACAAACCATTGAGCTGTGAAGCAAACAATCCAAGTGAATGAACATTGTAAGAAGGGAGCGAGCTCCGGATATCCGCAAAGTTAAACGGGGGCTATGGCGACTAGCTGCCGTTAATCAAAGATAGTGGCTCTAGAAAAGAATGAATCAGTGGCTGGTGCAGCCATAGTATTAAGACGTTTGTCCACTATTGGATACCTACAGATTCGATGGAGAAATCAACATGCGGGCGAAGCTTAAGAGAGACAGATGGCAAAAGAGAGAAGAGTGACCAGCAATAGGGTTTGGGCTAAGCCTTCAGTTACTAGTGGATCCTATGGTGGCACATAATAGGTCAACAAATCATCTGAGCTGTGACGCAAGCAATCCAAGAGAATGAACATTGTAAGAAAGGTGCGACTCCTACAGAGCTCCGGGTATCCGCAGAGTTAAATGGAAGCTATGGCGACTAGCTGCTGCTAAGCGAAGCTAGTGGCTCTAGAAAAGAATTAATCAGTGGCTGGTGTAGCCATATCATTAAGACCTTTGACCACTATTGGATATCTGTAGTTTCGACGAAGAAGTCAACATGCGAGCGAAGCTTAGAGAGACATACGGCAGAAAAAAATGAAGGCTGGAGAGTCAGGAATTGGCTACTTGCAAGCTACATGGAGCCAACAATGACTAGCTGCTGTCAAGAGGAGGTGACGCGAGTAAGATGCACGATGGATAACGGTGCGGTAGGAGAGATATGTGGAGTCGGGAAGATAACAGTGCCGAAGGTAATAAGAGGCGAGTATAAGAGGTCCGGTCCAGTTTCAAAAAACTCTTCTTCGGGACAGTTTATATTCAGTAGTTTGGAAACTTGTGTGACAGAGAGGTATTTGCTAATAGAGAAGCGGAACGGGTTTATGTTCATGGATACCCTTATTGTGAGAGGTAACCTATTCCATACGTGTGCGTATCTGTAGAGGTAGAAGTTGGAGCGAATGCTGCTGCGCGTTTTTGGTAGGGTAATGGAGTAGGGTCTATCACGTAGGGGGTACGAAGTGATATATGAGTCTGAGACAGGGGTTAGTGGGCTCCCATTGGATTTGTTGATGAGCGAGTATAGAAAAGCGAGGTTGGTTTTCAATCGGCGCAGCCATAACGGGTCGAGCTTAAGTGTGTGGCACCGATCACGGTAGCTGAGACTTGAGTGTCCCAGGAGGCGTTTTGTGAAGGTACGCTGAACCTTTTCGAGGGCTATTCGGTCGCATTTTCTAAGGTTGGTGAATACTATAGAGCAGTATTCTAGCAGGGGCCGGGCACATGTTTTGTGGAGCACAGTTCTAGATTCCTGTATTGTCATGGTTTTGAGGATGTAACCGATGAGAGAGCGTGCTTTAGCTGCGGAATAAATTACTTGTTCCGCGAAGTTCAGCGAACAGGAGTAGTGCGCGCCCAAGTCACGCACTGTTAGGCATTTTCCTTAATGGCGCGCCTTGCAGCATTAAGGTATTTGGAGGCATGGTGCATCGGTACGTAAGGACATTGCATTTTGATGGTGTAAAAGCCAACTTCCATATGTCGCACCATGCAGTTAGCGATCTTAAGTCGTATTGTATATGGGAAATGGCGGTGTGGAAGTTTGACGGATGAAATGGGAAGACAAATTTGATGTCGTCCGCAAATAGGTAGGGTGTCCCATGTTTGAAAACCTGGAACACGTCATGATATAGAGCAGAAAAAGTAGAGGGCCTAAAACGCTACCTTGAATTACGCCACTTTTGACTGGTTTAGGGAGTGATATAAATTCTCCAACCATTACTGACTGTGAGCGAGCTGCAAGATATGATGAGAACCAGGTGTGCAGTTTGCCGGAGATACCGTATGATTCCAGCTTCATCAAGAGTTCTGTATGTGGTACTCTGTCAAAAGCTTTCGTCATGTCTAGGATGATGATGGCTAGTGCTTGCTTGTTGTCAATCAGTTGAGTTACATGAACGCAAATTGGCAGGTCTGACAGGATTTGGACGGCAGAAATCCTTGTTGTTGTCGATTGATGAGGTTGCGAGTAAGCAAGAAGGTGAGCATGGTTTCTTTGACTATTCGTTCCATTATTCTTGAAGCTATAGGCGTGTAGCTGATGAGGCGATAGTTTTCCATGTTCTGCTGACCGCTTCTGTTGTGTTTGAGGATGAGGTCCAGACCAATCTTGGAGAAACGCTTTGCACTTCGAGGGTGCAAAGCAACGCCCGAAGTGACGGACAGCTAGTGCTAATCTGCCCAGTGCCGCTTGGCACGTTAGCGAGCTGTCACCGATGAGGGCAATATCATCAGCATACTCTAAAGCAAGAAGTCGTTCTCCTGGGAGTAGCTCCACACCTTCCAAGTCATGTCCTGTAAACGCGGTTTCCATGACTTCGTCAACAGCAAAGTTGAAGAGGAAAGGTGATAGTGGGCATCCTTGTCTCACGCCGCTGGAGATATTAAAGGGCGACGACAACTTGCCGTAAGCCCTCACTCTGCCCGAGCTAAGCGCATATAATGCTCGGATAATATTCACATATTTCACAGGTACATCTTTCCTGAGTAGACAGTCCCAAAGTGCATGTCTATCCACCGAATCGAATGCACCTTTGATATCCAGGAACACGACGATGGTGAGCCGGCAATATATGTGACGGTGCACCAACAACTAACGCAAGGTGAAGATGTGGTCAATGCAGCCACTACCCCGACGAAATCCAGCTTGCTCTTCACGAATCTGGCTTTCACGAGTGCCAGTCAGTCTGTGAAGGATGATAGAGGCAAGCAATTTGGAGGTGATGGAGATCAGACTGATTCCTCTATGGCTGCCGCATTCCGATCGTGAGCCTTCCTTGAAAATTGGGACTATGACGGAGCGGCTCCAATCGGTTGGGACAGTTTCCTGCTCCCATAGTTTCACTAGTAACTCGTGTAAATCATCTACAAGAGCAGGTTTGCCGAATTTGAAGAGGGCTGGAGGAAGGTCATCAGGTCCCGCGGCTTTATTTAACTTCAACAGTTTGATCTCATGTTCGACTTCTGAGCGAGAGGGTGGATCCAAATGAACAACCCACGGAGCAGGACGATCACTGGTCGGCGAGAAATCTAACAATTCCGACCGATTAAATTGCCTTTCAAAGTGCTCAGCCCAACGTTCCAGGCGTTTTGATAAGTTGTGGATAGGCTGTCCACTCTCGTCACGTATAGTTTCACTAACACCAGGTCTCCTGCTGCCCGTTTCCCGTATAAGACGGAATAACTCACGATGATTACCAAGGGCAGCGGCCATTTCCATCTCTGTTGCACGACGAGACCACCAGGATTCGCGGCCTTTCTTCAGGCTAGCACAGAGTTTTGCCCGGAGCTCTTTGCGAGTTTCATTGTGTTCGCTTCCAGTCGTAATATGCCGACGAGCATCTATAAGTTCCAGAGACTGTGAAGAGACCCAATGTTCATGTTGACGATTAGACATACCACATGAGGATTTGCCTGCTGCAAGTAAGGCCTGTTGCATATGAGACCAGTGAGCTTCAATTGCATCCAGTGAGCGTTTATCCAACGCGGATGGCAGCGTAATTTGATAGGCTTTCCGAACAGCTGTATTCACCAGTCTGTCTGTGTCAATGCGCTCACAACATCGTCGCGGGCGTCCGCCAAAGCGCGTCCGCAGGTCAGCACATACAAGTGCATGATCGGTGTCTACACATGTGCTCCAAATCAAGCGGCACTTCTGGATGCAGACTCTCCATCGGTAACTTATCGAAATGTGATCGATTTGCGTCCAAGGTTGGTCCGAGGCGGGTGGGCGTCAACTCACCCTCCGACGGGTGCTGTGTCGGAAGTTAGTGCTCGCAAGTAATAAGCGAGCATATCCACACAAATGAAGTAACCGCTCACCGTTATCATTACGGGAGCCTATACTATGTTGGCCGCCCAGATGCAGCTCATCTGTGGATAATCTTTCCAACTTGAGCGTTCAGATCCCCGGCCAGCATTACAGCGTCCGAGCTTCTTCTGTGGCGAAGGAGTTCGTTCAGTTGGCGGTAGAAGTCGTCTTTTACCGAGTCTTCGCTACAGTTTGCCGGTGCATAGGCAGCGATAACGAATTTAATTTAATTCAATTTAATTTAAGCATTAAATTAATCAGAATGGAACCAGAAAGCCACCAGAAAGCCAGAAATGGAACTCAGGAACGCCATCCTCTGCACCACGTCTGATACGATCCCGCAGGCATCAGCCTGCTAGTCTCATAGCTAATTTCTTTATTCCCCCATGCCACGTCATGGACTGCCCACTCCGCGCTTTCACCAAATTGGAGAAGTCACGGAGTATAATGCCTGCCGCGAAGTCCATTAATAGGCAGCTTGCTAAAATTGCTTAGGCGACGTTAGTGAATAGGGGACGGTACAAGTTGCAGTGTGGAGCAATAAGGCTTTTGGCAAAACAACTTGCGGACCTAAGCATTGATCACACGATGTTGCAACCACAGCACTACTCCGCAAGCACCGGTGGTCAAACATGGGAAAGCATTTAGGTCCGAGTTGGGAACTGGCCAGATCTCTTATCCATCCAGTAAGACCGGCCTAACCGCAGAGTTGTCCACTTACAATTTCAGCCAGGCTACTATAAGGCCATCTCCAAGAGTTGGTGAGTCTTCAGGAAGCTGCAAGGGTCTTGCTGATGCGGGACTTAACCTGCCCATTTGTTTATTTATTTATTCATTTCGCGTGCTTTTAACAAGACTGCAGCCGCAGTGTTTAGTCGTACTTTTAAGCCAAGAAGGAACGACCACATAAATAAATGAAGAAATAAATGGTTTATTCTCGTCACTGCTAGGCACGCCATCACGGGCGTGATCATGGTATTACAGACATGTATGGTCAGCAATTGCACAAATTAGTACATTTTGACCCATAGCATAGGAATTTATGTGTGTGTTGAGATGTAAAACTATGTTTAACTGTGTGTTTGGTATGGAACATGTTGTGTGAGTAGGTAAATGTGATTGTGTGTGCTTTCGTTCGTTGTGTTCGCCATCAAAGGGGTAATCAATGGAATGCTTTGAATCAGCTGCCGTTAGTGATATGTGAATGGTCCTCCGGGAAAGGGAAGAGGCAGTGACTTTATTTAGTGGAGAGTCACATCCGCCACGTCACAGTGTTGTTAAACGGATACTTGTGGCTTTCTATAGGGAGAACGCTTGCCAGGTGAAATCCCACCACATCCTGGAACACTGCCGCCGAACCATTTGCTGGAACGGGATTTACCCGAACCACCCAGCTGGCACCACGAGGAGGCTGTTTGGCTAGCCAGCTTAATACGATTTTTCTTTCTCAACAAGAACACCGTTTGTTGGAACACTCGACCAGACAAGAAAAATTTCGACGTGACTTCATACTACTAAATCTTTTGGTAAATATGTTCAAGGGGTGGTCTAACCACACTAAAATAGACCCCGAGTTACTGCGCTGCCGGACCTTTTGCTATAAGCTTTTCAAAATAACCAATCGCCCTACAAGAGCGAGGTGCTCGTGTTTCCTCTGTTTCTTATCCCAGCGGTGATCTAAGGCATGCAGGTGAGTCATCGCTGCATTACGTGTACGAAGGCCCAATACGCGACTGCAACATGGATCCAAGGAGAAATTCCGTTGCCGTGGCTAAAGTTTGAGGATGCAATGCTTGTCGAGAATTCGACAAGTGTGCGAAGCCATTGAAAAATTCAATTCATCCCATTGAGTGTCCCACGGAAGGTTGAGCAAAAATTACCAGCAAAATGATCGGTCCCTTTGCCATCGTACCCACGCAGAACGCAAACGTGCTGGTTGCCGCCTGCTGTTATAAATAAATAAATAAATAGCTATTCTCGGCTGTGCGAGGCATGCCCGCGAGGGCCTGATTAAATAAGTGCAATTACACAGACATGTCATGGCAATTGTAACAGTGACAATCGGAGGTTGTTCATACGTTCCTATTTGAAACTGTACAAATAGGACAGAAATAAAAAGGAAGCAAGCCCATTGCCATGAGTTCGGGCACTTTCGTGTGGGTACATTCGCTCTACCATAAAGTGCAGTAACAATTCAGGCATGAATAGATCCAGAACTACGACTGATCAATTAGAAAAGAGCTGGTGAAGAACACGCTCAATCGCGATTACACGGTACGCTGGGTTCATGTGCGTGTAGCGTAAAAAACGATGGTGAATGCGCAGAAAAAGACGTGGCGAGGAAATATACAGATAAGAAAGTGTCGGGGTGTATCAATCATGGCAGTATATAGTCATGGTCAGCTTGCCAGTGTGAGCTTATTGGCAGTGACTTTATTCAGTGGCGAGTCACCTCCACCACTTCGCAGTGTTGTTAAACGGACATTTGTGGATTTTTATAGGGAGAACGCTTGCCAGGCGAAAACCCACCACGTCCTGGAACACTGCCATCAACGCATTCGAACGACAAGCTGCAATTGGCAATGCTTCTCATTGCCCGATTATTGGTTCTGTTAGTCGCAGTCAGGATAAACCCATAATTTTCGCTGGCTGATGCATGATGGGAGGGACTGTATCATCCATGAGTCCTGTCACTTCCTGACGAAATGGCAAGGCTTGTACGGTAGGTAATCTATAAATCGAACATGCTGGCATGTTTTGTATTTGTCGTCGGTAGAACCGCGTAATGTCTGTAATGGGTATCCAGTAATATGTTGTTGAACCAAATATTAGAGGAGAATGGCCAAACGCAACCGTTCAGGCCCAAGAAAGCTGCAAGTTGTCCTGAATAATGAACCGGAAATCCTCCCAGAGTAAGTTCACTTGCTTGGGGACATTGGCATCCACGAACATATGGACGGTAAAAGTAATGCGGACAGCTCCAGATGTGGTAAGTGAAAAGAAGTTCAGTAGTGTAAAGGGCCGAACCCATTTGCTCTTGCCATAGTGAGAGTATTGTGTGTGAAAGAATTGTGTTGGGATATTTCCAAATTACGTGCATAGTACATGCAGGAAAATCTGCTCTCCAGTTAGATAAAATGACCGAGATGACACTAAATATCAGCAACTCCGAATAAGAGTTATGTGAAGAAGAGGCAAGCTGAACCCAATTGTTCAGGCCTTAATATAGTGGCATCCATCCAAGATAACAGACGAGTGTTTTGTCCATCCGGTAAGTACCACGGCAGCGTAAAGATTATCCATCCATTTGGAGATAAGGGAATATGGCGCCTCGTTGAAGTGTTGAGGTCAAGAGAGTGGACGTATCTTCGGGTTCTGGCCACCGTTTCTGTAGAAATCTCGGAAAAAAGACAACGAACAAAGACAGCCACACATACAGGCAACAACGATGCATCCGGAACGCAAAGATAAAGAGCAGTCGCAAAAGTGCTTTCACTAATGAACCTCACATTATATGTATCATTATAAACTAAATATCTCATGTACATGTGTTCCATAGAAATTTATATTAGTCGTAGCATGAACAATGACGCATCAGAGAGCTGCGCGATATCGGGGAGCGAGCGGCCGATCCGAAGGGTTTGGATTAGTCGGTGAATTGCGACTAAGTCGTTTAATTAAGTAGTGAAAACGAGTGGTGAGGATCAAGGTTAGGAATGAAATAAGCAGTGATAATAAAGCATGAGCAAGTTCAGCAAAGTTCTCGGGGAAGCAATGCTTTGGGTATGCGGCACAGATTATATACGTCTCAGTAGTATGGATGAAGTCAGAAATACGGTCAATAAAGAATAGATTAAGGCAAAGCACGGAGATGGCCATCCATTTGAAAAGCAATCAGAGACCAAGGTAAGGAAAGGACAGAGTAGGATTGAGAAAGGCTTTAATCGAAAGAGTAAAAAGTTCGACGAGGCTTTCGAGGGACTAAGCAGTCAATTAGAACAGCCGAACTAGGAAAGGTAACGTCTCATAACTTTGAGTGAATTCGGAGTGCAGGGGGCCGATCAAGCGAGGTTCGAGTGGTCAGCGCGTTGGGATTGGGATTTACAATGAAGGCAAGAAAAAGGCTAAAAAATATAAAGTGAAAAAATCTAGCAGGCCCTAGAGGAAAGGAAAACGTATAGCTGAGTCTGCAAAGACTGTGCCGCTGAAGTCTCAGTAACAAAAGAGTAGTTAGAGAAATTGACAGGTCAAGTGCGGCTAAATCACGGTAAGGCAGTAAAACTGGCCGTTCGATTAAAAAAGGGGAATGAAAACAGAAAGCGAGATAAGAAAAGGTTAGGGTCGGTATGAGCAAGGTTTACTGATAAAGAGTGGGAGAGCCCATGAGGATTGCCAGGTGATGTAAACAAGACGTTAAGTCAGCCGAACCAAAGTTTGTAACGTGGAATAACCGAGTAAAACTGGAAAACAAGTGGTCAATCTGGCGAGGCTGGATTAGTCGGCGCGTAGGAGTAACACGTAAACATAAAGGCAGGAAAAGGTCCGCAACAATAGAGGGTGAGCGATTCAAGCAGAATCTCCGGGTAGGGGAACAAGAGCGTTGTCTGCATAGCCTATACCAATTAATTCAGAGTAGCATTGGAGCATTCAGAGAGAAAGAGACTAGTCAATGGGACTAGATTACCTCAGAGCAGTGAGATCGGGCACTCCAATAGAAGAAGAAATTAAAACAGACGCGATAATAAGAGTTAGGGTCGGGATGAGAAAGGTTTATTGACGAAAGATGGAAAAGCCCACGAAGCTCTCCAGGTAAAGTTATCGGGTAGTTGAGCCAGCCGAACCAAGAGAGGTGACGTCTCAGAATTCTGAATGAATCCGGAGAGCAGGAGGCCGATCGGCGCGTTTGGATAAGGACATGTAGTAAAGGTGAGAAATGAGCTATCAATTAATGGTGGACAAGTCTAGCAGGCTCTAGGGGTAAGGAAACCTAGCGTTGAGCCTGCAGAGGCTATAACGCTTGAGTTACCGATGTAAAGGAGCGTTCATAGAGCAACAGACTGGTCAGGCGAGACAAGATCACCGCAGGGCATTAAAGTCGGCCGTTCGATTGTAAATGAGATGAAAACACAGAGCGCGTTAAGCGACCTCCGGTCGGTTATTTTGGGCTGTTGACAAGATCACTTTGTGTTGACTTTCTGCGTTCATTGGAAGTATTTCGTGGAAATTGAGATACAATTCAGTTTCATTTCCGATTCTGAAATTTCCGATCAGAAATACTGGTGTTTTCATCGCTTGGTTTCGGCGATCTTGCTATCGCCATTTTCTCCGTCAATTGGTCGCCATCTTGTTTTCGGATTATTCACAATGCCGAAGCAGTTCTCCTGTGGTACTTGTTCCAAACTAGTCGGATATCGTGCAAATGCCCTCACGTGTGTTTTGTGCCAAGTTAAATACCACATTTCATGTGTTGGATTATCAGCTGAGCATTTTCATCGTCTTCGCGAGATCCAACACGATTTCGTCCAAACTATATGTGAAAATTGCCGAAATAAGATACAGCCAGAAAGAGTAAAGCCGACGTGTAGGCCTCAGCGTTTCGTTGCGAACAGCTCCGTGTGTTTGGCCCAACAACCCAGCGCAAAGAGCCTTCAGGTTTCGGCTCAGTCGTCCTCCTCTACCCGTGCAAACTCACCGACACGAAGTCCAACCGTTGTGAGAAGCCCAGTTGCACCTGACCTAAATTGTTTACCTTTGTTGTGTCCAACAGACACTGATGTCCCAGCAGGTGAAAGTCTGAATGCTGAAGACCGGTGGAAAGAACAGAGGACGAAGTTACGAAGGAACGTTGGGCGTTTACGTTCTGTAAGTCAACAGTTAGCCAAACCACTTGAGGCTGGTAGTATACTTCGCCCTGCAAGGTCAACCTCGTCCGACCAGAGGCGTTATAATCTCGTGATCTTTCACGCACCGGAGTCCAGTGATCCATCGCCCCAAGTGCGCTACGATCACGATGTCGAGTTTTACGGGGTCTAATTGATAGACTCCTCGACGTTGGTGAGGACTCGGTAAAAGTGAGGCAGATTACCCGTCTTGGAAAGCAAGGTGATCAACAAAATCGGCCTATGAGAATCACTTTTGTGGACAAAGCCAGTCCAAGACTGATCATGTCTCGCCTAACTAGACTGAAAGGTTTGAAAATCCACGTTCGTCCCGACCTAGACCCAGTAGACAGGGAGCGGCTCAAGTCTGCCATCATTGAGCTGAAAAGACGCACTGGTGAGGGGGAAACAAATCTTCGTATCGTAAATTTTCGGGTGGTTTCCAACAATCCGCGAATCAGGATAAACAGGCTGCTCACACTTCAAGCACGCCCGGTGGCTCCTGCTGCGGCCTGCGAGTAGCCTTCACAAACGTTTGCAGTATTATGAATAAGCGCGATGAGCTTTGTTGTTTCGTTGCGTCTGAGCGGCCAGACGTAGTGGGACTCGCAGAGACATGGCTGCATGCAGAGTTATACACCCAAGAACTTGAACTCAACCGTTACTCGTGTTTCCGATGCGATAGACTAAAGAATGCCCATGGTGGTGTCTTACTTTACATCCGGTCTTCCCTGCGTGGGAGACTTGTGAGCACCCACCGAAGTGACGATGGTCTGTGTGAGCTACTGTGGTGTTCCATCCGCCTCAGGCGCGGAGAACTGCTTGTGGGCGCATTTTGTCGCAGTCCCCTGAGTCGTTGTTTGGATTGACTGCCCATTCTTCGGACCCACATGAGTCGTCCACACTTTCTACTTATGGGCGATTTTAACTGTCCTCGAATACGATGGCCTGATGTGCATTTGATGCCTGGACATAGTGAGGTTGAAGCAAAGTTCGTGGATTTGGTACTTGAAACTGGTGCGTCGCAACACACATGTCAGCCAACACGCATATCAACACGTTCAACCCCGTGCTGTCTCGACCTGATGTTAACGAGCTACGAACAACGAGTGCGAAACATTAGGATTCTGGAGCCCCTGGCTACGAGCGACCACTCAGTACTGATGGCTAATATGGACTTATCATTGCCGTATTCACATCCGCTGCGACAAGCTTTCAACTACTGGAGGACGGACTTCGATGGTCTAGATCGAGCCGCGAGCAAACTGGATTGGTCTCTGTCACAAGCTACATCTGTGGAAGATTGTTGGATATTTATAAAAGAGAGATTGACATCATTGTGTTCCCAATTTGTGCCATTGAAATGTCGAAAGGTTGGACCGATTAAGCCTCATTGGTTTGACAAGGAGTATAGAAACCTGGCTCGGAGGCGGCGCAGACTGTGGGACAAATTCCTCCTCTCTGGCTCTTCCAATGATTACGAATGTATAAATGTCAGCGGAACCTCTGCAGCAGTGCAAAAAAGAATAAACGCCGACACTTTGAAGTGCAGCTCGCATTAGCCGCGAAAACTGCCCCAAAGAGAATCTTTGCATACGTGAAGCGACGCCTGAAGCCGGCAGGTGATGTGTCAGTGCTGGATGGCACGGATGGACAGCCCCTAACCTCCAGCACTGAGCGTGCGTCCGCGTTGGCGGCGCACTTCGCTTCTGTATTTGCGAATAACCAGGTGTCTGTTCCGAGTTCGACGTGTACCGCCTTTACCGAACTCGATAGTCTGCATTGCGGCGATGAAGAGGTAGCTCAACTACTCGCCAACCTCGACGGCACCAAACCTGCCGGACCTGATGGGCTTCACCCACTGATTCTCAAGTCACTTTCAACCATCCTCTCACCTGTCGTGACTGACCTTTTCAACAGGTCGCTGTCCGCAGGTTTGTTGCCGGTTGACTGGAATTGTTCGGTGGTGAAGCCTATTCCGAAAGGCGGCGACCCTAGCAAAGTAGACAATTACAGGCCAATTTGTCTGACACCTATTTTGTCAAAGGTTGCTGAGAAAATCGTGAAGAAGTGATTGCTGCAATTGCTACAGTCAAACAAGGTCCTGACGCCCGCACAGCACGGTTTTATGCAAGGTCGCTCATGCATTACGAACCTGCTTGTGACGAGGCATGAGTGGTTGAAGGCAATAAACAAGGGGAAGTCCTCGACGTGATATTCATCGATTTCAGTAAAGCGTTCGACAAGGTCAGTCATGAGGTTCTCCTTCACAAACTCAGCATGTGTGGTGTCGGTGGCTCACTGCACCGGTGGATCCGCGGCTTTCTTGTTGGACGAAAGTGGAGGGTACAGGTCGACGACCATCTAACTGACAGGTACCCCTCTACAAGTGGCGTTCCTCAAGGCACTGTGCTGGTGCCCACTCTGTTCCTGATCCACATCAACGATCTACCGCAGCTTCTCCGGTCGCCGTGTGCCTTGTTTGCGGACGACATGAAGGTTTGGAGAGAAATTGACGCTCCCGATGACAGTGGCCTACTTCAGCAAGACCTCAACCACCTATCCACATGGTCTGCAGAAGTTCTTCTCCCGGTCAACCCAGCCAAGTTTGTATTTATGAGCCTGGGGAAGGGTGCTAACGGCCGAAACTACACCCTTGACGGCCAAACGCTATATCCCACACCCTCTGTGAAGGACCTGGGTGTACTCTCACGCTACGATTTGAAGTCCGTGGACAACACGAACAGGCTACATCGGAACGGACTGCGCATGCTTTGGGCGCCCAAACGTAGCTTCGGCACATGGTCTGAAGAGGTTGCCACCCGCCTGTTCTCTT
>OX104064.1:163034132-163050208 GCA_944474145.2 Dicrocoelium dendriticum | reverse complement strand
AACCGATTAGCACTGGTTGTCAGTCGTTTTGGGCTATGCTTTGCTCCATCAAAATGCAAAGTACTACTCCAAGATTGGCAGGGACCCAACCCTGCGCTAACGCTTGCTGGTGATCTGCTAGAAGTCGTTCAGGAATTCAAATACCTGGGCAGCTATATTAGCACCCGTAGGATTGAAGATGAGGTTACGAACCGTATAGCAAAAGCTCGAGGTGCTTTTGCCAATCTCCGCCACCTGTGGCGCAGACGCGACATTACTCTCGCCCTCAAGGGCAGAGTTTACAACGCAGCCGTCCGTTCAACTCTCCTATATGGCTGTGAAACCTGGCTAATCAGGTCGACAGACATGAAGAGACCCGTCACGTTCGATCATCGCTGCCTTCGCAGCTTAGCTCATGTTTGGTGGGAACACCGCGTGAGCAATGAACGTGTTCGGCGTCGCGTATTTTGTGCAGGAAGAGCGAGTGAACCGCTCAGCACGATTATATCACGCACCAGGCTCCGATGACTGGGCCACGTGTTGCGCATGCCAGCACACCGACGCCCACGACGTGCATTGTTTGCGCGTTGTGGGTGCGGTTGGAAGAGGAGGAGGGGAGGCCAAGTGATGACTTGGTCGCGAGAAATGAAAACCCTCACTTCGAAGTTGGCGTCGGTTGGTGCATCTAGACTGCCTGGCTGGGGTCCTAAGGACGGTGAACACGCTTGGCTGGACACACTTGCTGATATGGCTAGGAGCCGGCCCCAATGGCGTTTGGGTTGCGAGTTCCTTTGTCCATCCCCCTCCTGTTTAGCATCCCCTCCAATCAGGATCTCAAACGTTAGGCATAATATGACTTTCTTTTACGGCAGCCAGCTGTTAGCTCTCCGGAATTATGTCCATCCATTACTGGGGACTCATCGGGCGTGCCACTGTTTGTTTGTTTTTTCTTTTCTTGCCTTTTGTATTGCGGCACAATAGCTGAGGTGTTCTCCACCTCCAGCTAACGTGTAATGATGATGATGATGATGAGAATCTAGAGGAGCAGTTTGGTTCTTGAGAATAACACTACGAGGAAGCGACAGTCAGGGTGCGGCCACGCAAACGAAGGACGGCCATCACAATGAATCGAGCAAGACACATAGTGCGTAAAATTACCGAAGGGATTGCAGAGGTTTCAAGTGTACGGAACATGGTTGAACAGAGTATGCGGTTGAGTAACACAGATGGCATGGGAACACATGGATGTATGACGTGATATCTTGGCTCCAAGGAAAGTTTAAGTTCAAGTTAGAGTGGGACTGGAACGATAGGAGATTCCCGTGAGTGTTCCATCTTGCGTCGATCGTTGACACAGGAATTGATGAGGTGCACAAAGTTATGGATGGGGCTAAAACGGAACACCCGTATCGCACCCTGGCCAACCAGTTAATGCCCACATTGCCTCCTGTAGCAGTCTCTGTCACGTGAAGTAAGAAAATGAGGGGAAGAGGAACCGAACATACAGAATAAGGGCACTTAAACTAAGAAAATGATACCAATGCGTGAAGAAAAGAAACTCGAATTACGAAGGAGGTTTCGTGTTGCCACCCAGGAGCGTCAAGTTGCTGTTCAAATCCCTTACCCGTAGACAACACTTTCTAGAAGCATGTTCCAGCGCTCCATGACTCGGCGTGACAGCCGGATTTCCGCCCTAGTCCGATCGGACCGCGGTTTGCCAATTTCAGGGAATGACCGCGCAGAACAGACAATCTGGCGGGGCTGAATAGCCAAGATAAGTCTGAACCAACCTACTTAGTTAGGATACCGTACGTTAGGATTAGATCTCCTCTAAGCCCTCGGTTGTGCATTGAATGCATTCACAAACTCAGTAGACGCTCGATGTACGTCCGTCCCCCTAATTCCTTGACTAACCTAGCACCCACCCACAAAACCCTCTCTAGCGCTAGTTTGGCCCGGACGATGCAGGACAGACGACCCTGGAAGCAGCATTCCAGATGAGACCAAACGAAAGCCGAGAACAGTCTCGTAAAGATGCCGCCTGTCAAGACTTCGAAAGAACGTCGTATTAACCACAACCTGCGGAAACATTTGCTTGCGGCCATCTTCCAGTTGTCGCCGGAGTGTAAAACCGAAGAGTGTACGACTCCTAGATCAACGTGGCTAGATACACAGGGGAGTTCGACCCCACCGACCAAGCACTTCGCAGGAGGACAACCTCCTCCAAATCGAAGAACGGAGCACTTTGCAGGATCTCTGAACAGTAACAATAAAGTAGACCAGTCCCAAAGCTTATCCATTGCTCGCTGAATAGCTTCGGAACCCCCAGGAACATCGATAATGCTCTACAGCTTCAGGTCACCAGAAAATAGCAGCGATGGTACCTCAAGCCCCGCAGGTCGGTCATTCACATAGATGAAGAACAGCAGCGGTCCACGTCCCGCGGCACGCTACTGGGGATAGACCGCATAAACGATAGGCCTCAGCCTACTCGTACACACTGTTCTCCACCCTCAAAGAATGCAGTCATTCAGTGAAGGGCGCCGCCAGATACCCCGCAGGAGGTTAGCATTTGCGAGAGCCTCTAATGGGGTACCTTGTCAAATGCCTTCGAAAATTCGGCGAAAAGCACCTCCAGGGCGTGACCGCCCGACTTTCGCAAGCCACTGGTGGATTCGTCAGACACGAAAATCCCTTCCGGAATCCGTTGCACATTGTTAAGTAGATTGAATCTACTCTGATGCCTATCCAATGAATCACCAATTTCTAAAGGAGTTTGACTACTACACTCGCCAGCCTGTAATTTGCAGTCAGACTCCTGTCCTTAATTTTGGAAGATGGCAATTCACAGCTGTCACGCGATTGCTGAAACACCATAGCGAGCGTTCCAATTAGTTCTGCAGCCAACTGGATACACTGACAGCGAGCGTTAGAAACCAGGATGCAAGACACCGGGGTATTCTCCGAGAACTATTTAACCGGTTACCCACACTTCACTGCCACCTTACTGAGACTGTGTACTTACCAAACGGGACACTGGACGTACACACAAAACGTACCAAGTATCCCGAACGAGTATTGAAGTATTGCGTTAACGAAATGCAGCCAGCACCAACCCCGCTGATCCCGGACGGGGTTATCTGCGATATGAAGACAAAACGCCTGCCAGTCGGGAACTTGCTATGGGCACTAGTTTACCTGTTCCCAGTGTACTGAGAAGACAGAAACCGGCTAAAATTGTTTTATGAAATTCTCGTATATGCAGGTGAACGACAATGCTCCAAATTGACGCTGAATAAGCCTCAGGGACAAAGATCAGCGTCTCAACAATATTGACAAAATGTGCATATATACGCCGATCTCGGGAGTCAACAACCGAGGAGAAGACAGTGCGGTGTTATAAACGATGAAAAGTGTTATCAAAAAGTGTAAACGCAGTGAGTTAAAAATGCAGATAGTTATTCTTTGTCTTCCTCATTGCTCTCAGAGTTTGGAGCGGACTGTTCGTCGTCGGAGTCAGGGCATTTAGTATCTTCAGGACGAGTGTTACAAAGATAAAGACTTACCCTTCGCCTCCAAGCTACCGTTCAGTTCATCCTCTGCTTTGGTTCCTTCGTCGTGTTCATCAGCATCTGTAACAACCGAAAGACGCACATATGCAGTAAGGCGGAATCATTGACTACATCAGGAAATATCAACTCTTTTACGGCCAGTATGACGGTGAGATAGTGGTTCAAAATCAAATGTCACGTACCGGAGACCTTAGATTCCGTAGTCCCGTTGCTGTCTGAGGATTCTGAAAGTGTGAAACTTTTACGCACCACAGTTACCTTCTTTATCACCGCTTTGATCAGGACCTTCTAAGGATATAAGTAAAATTGCCGCAAAGTACTAACCATCAGCAAATCTATGGGAGGTTGAAGTCGCCTATCACCAAACACTTATTTGCGGACTGGGAGCGAATGAATTCAAGTACCTATTTGGATACGCTCCCAGGGCTTCTATACACAATTACAACTGTAACCTGAGCCGAGGATGTGCTAATAACAGCCGATAGAGCTTCAACAGTTTTGTCTGCCGACTGAAATAAGCAAGTCTTCAAAACGTCAAGTTTACAGCTCACATAAAGAGCGACGCCCCCTCCCTGTCGGCCAGCAGAGCGATCGCATCTAAATAGTGCGTAGCCAGATAGATGTACTTCACCATCCGTGATGTCCTGAGACAGCCACGTTTCAGTGAATGCGAGTATATCGCGATGAGACCCATCTACAAGCAGACCTAAATCGTACACCTTATTCCTTAGGCTGCGCACATTACTTAGCACTATCTGAAGTTTTTCGTTAGATCCTGGCCTGGGTCGTGCGCTACCAGTACTGGCACTGGTAGGGCGGAAAAGGACCGCCGGCTGACCAAACGAAAACCCACTAACCATCATCATCATCATCATTACACGTTAGCTGGAGGTGGAAAACACCTCAGCTATTGTGCCGCAATACAAAAGGCAAGAAAAGAAAAAACAAACAAACAGTGGCACGCCCGCTGAGTCCCCAGTAATGGATGGACATCGTTCCGGAGAGCAAACAGCTGGCTGCCGTAAAAGAAAGTCACATTATGCCTAACGATTGAGATCGTGATTGGAGGGGGATGCTAAACAGGAGGGGGATGGACAAAGGAACTCACAACACAAACGCCATTGGGGCCGGCTCCTAGCCATATCAGCAAGTGTGTCCAGCCAAACGTGTTCACCGTCCTTAGGACCCCAGCCAGGCAGTCGGGATGCACCAACCGACGCCAACTTCGAAGTGAGGGTTTTCATTTCTCGCGACCAAGTCATCACTTGGCCTCCCCTCCTCCTCTTCCAACCGCACCCACAACGCGCAAACAATGCACGTCGTGGGAGTCGGTGTGCTGGCATGCGCAACACGTGGCCCAGCCATCGGAGCCTGGTGCGTGATATAATCGTGCTGAGCGGTTCACTCGCTCTTCCTGCACCAAATACGCGACGTCGAACACGCTCATTGCTCACGTGGTGTTCCCACCAGACATGAGCTAAGCTGCGAAGGCAGCGATGATCGAACGTGACGAGTCTCTTCATGTCTGTCGACCTGATTAGCCAGGTTTCACAGCCATATAGGAGAGTTGAACGGACGGCTGCGTTGTAAACTCTGCCCTTGAGGGCGAGAGTAATGTCGCGTCTGCGCCACAGGTGGCGGAGATTGGCAAAAGCACCTCGAGCTTTTGCTACACGGTTCGTAACCTCATCTTCAATCCCACGGGTGCTAATATAGCTGCCCAGGTATTTGAATTCCTGAACGACTTCTAGCAGATCACCACCAAGCGTTAGCGCAGGGTTGGGTCCCTGCCAATCTTGGAGAAGTACTTTGCATTTTGATGGAGCAAAGCATAGCCCAAAACGACTGACAGCCAGTGCTAATCGGTTCAGTGCTGTTTGGCATGTTTGGGAGCCGTCACAGATTAGGGCAATATCGTCTGCATACTCCAAGTCAAGAAGTCGCTCACCAGGGAGTAGCTCCACACCTTCTAGGTCGTGTCCAGCGAACGCTGTTTCCATGACTACATCAATAGCGAAGTTGAAGAGGAAAGGTGACAGCGGGCATCCTTGTCTCACACCGCTGGTGATACTGAAGGGTGGCGAGAGTTTGCCATAAACCCTCACCCTGCCCGAACTATGTGCGTACAGCGCTTTGATAATGTTTACATATTTATCAGGCACACCTTTCCTCAACAGACAGTCCCAAAGGGCACATCGATCGACTGAGTCGAAGGCACCTTTTATGTCAAGAAACACGACAACGGTGGGTCGCCAATAAACATGGCGGTGCTCCAACACTTGACGCAATGTGAAGATGTGGTCGATGCAGCCCCGACCTCGACGAAATCCGGCTTGCTCTTCACGAATTTGGCTTTCACGAGTGCCAGTCAGTCTGTGGAGAATGAGAGAGGCAAGCAATTTAGAGGCAATCGAAATCAGACTGATCCCTCTATGATTACCACATACCAAACGGGAGCCTCCCTTGAAAATTGGGACAATGACGGAGCGGTTCCAGTCTGTCGGGACTGTCTCTTGCTCCCAAAGTTTTACTAGCAACTCGTGTAGATCACCTATTAGAGCAGGTCCACCGAACTTGAAGAGGGCTGGAGGAATAGTATCTGCCCCTGCGGCCTTATGCAATTTCAACAGCCTGATCTCACGTTCGACTTCAGCGCGTGAGGGCGGATCCAGGGAGACGGCCCAAGGAGAAGGGCGTTCAATGCCCGAAGAAAGTGATAACTCAGGTTGGTTAAATTGCATAGCAAAGTGTTCAGCCCAACGCTCCAAGCGTTTTGACAGGCTGTGGATCATCTGCCCACTCTCGTCGCGTATGGTCTCGCTAACACCAGGTCTCCTGCTGCCTGTTGCCCGTATCAGACGGTATAACTTACGATGATTACCAATGGCAGCGGCTGTTTCCATCTCAGATGCACGATGAGACCACCAGGTTTCGCGGTCCTTCTTTAGGCTAGCACGTAGTTTCGCCCTGAGATTTTTGCGAGATTCATTGTATTCGCTTCCAGCCGGAATACGTCGGCGAGCATCCATAAGTTCCAGAGACTGTGTAGAGACCCAATGTCCGGTTTGGCAATTTGTTTTGCCACATGAAGACATGCCTGCTAATAGCAACGCTTGACGAGTGTGCGACCAGTGATCTTCAATGGTGTTTAGTGGGCGCTTACTCAGCCCAGATGTCAGCGCATCTTGGTACACATTCAGAACATCTGGCTTCGCCAGCTGGCTAGTGTCAATCCGTTCACATCGACGTTGCGGACGTCCACCGAAGCGCATCAGGAGGTCGGCACAGACAAGTGCGTGGTCAGAGTCCACGCTCGTGCTCCAAATCGAGCGTCAGTTTTGGACACAGCCTCTCCAGCGGTAACTGATCGCGATATGATCGATTTGCGTCCATGACTGGCCCGAGGCTGGTGGCCGCCAAGTCACACTTCTGCGGGTGCTGTGTCGAAAATTAGTGCTCGCGAGAAAGAGGCGAGCATCTTCACACAGCTGGAGCAATCGCTCACCATTATCATTACGGGAGCCTACACCATGTTGGCCGCCCAGATGAAGCTCATCAGAGGACAATTTTCCGACTTGGGCGTTTAGATCGCCAGCCAGCACCACAGTATCCGTGCTTCTTCTGTAACGAAGGAGCTCGTGAAGTTGCTGGTAGAAATCATCTTTTACCGAATCAGTGCTACAGTTTGTAGGGGCGTAGGCCGCAATGACAAACAGGCACCGTTTGTCCCCGCGCGACTTCGAAGCACGGAACGAACCAGCTAATCTAACGGCGCACATCCTACTGTTTACTGGGATCCAATCAAGCAGGGCAGCTTCAGCCCGGGGACTCAAAACAATGCCGACGCCGGCTTGACCGGCATTTGAAGCTGCATCATCGCCAGATAGGCGCAATGAGAATGTGCCGCCAGTGTCGCATGTGGGGGATCTCAGGGTAAGCACGGAGCTCGAATCTTGCAGGCGGGTTTCTGATAAACAGCAAATATCGATCGATAGGGTCTCTAGTGTGCGGGCAAGTGCTGCCTGTTGGCCAATCTGTAGCAAAGTGCGCACGTTGAGGCATGCCAATCTTAGCGAGACACGAGGACTCCAAAGGGAAACGGATGAACTGACGTTGTCCGCTTGGTTGAACATGGACTTATCGACTGGATTGGAGCGAGGCCATGCGATTGTGTGTGATTTGAAATTAGAAGACAAGCGACTATTGAAGTAAGCTGGGGGAGGGCCAAGAATTGGGGGATTGAAAATGGGGGGGATATAAGTAAAGTTGGAGCGGGACGATAAGGATGCAGAAGCGCAAGAAGGGGTATAAGAAGACGGGAAGGCCTGAGCAGTAGCATCCAAACCCCTATCCACCCTGCTCGATGCAGCAGATAGGGCGCCGTTTATTATCCTCTGCGACGGCCAGAGCATCAAGAAATTGTTGTAGGAAAGGTTCATTGTATTGCGTGGGCAGAATACTGTCAGGTTGCCCAGGCCTAGACAGGAGAACGATTAGGGTTCTCAACCAAAGCCTTTGGTTCAAAAACCTTACCGCAAGGCAGCGGGTTTTGGCACTGGACTACAGAGCCCGTTTTATGAAATGAGGAGCCACCCCCATTCCAACCCCCAACCTGGAGGACCAGGAGGCTGAGTTTGTCTGGCCTCTAACCATTGACCAATCTGGTATGAGTGGCTCTAAAGGTGCAAAACAAAGCACCACCCAGCATAGCTCAATGGATCTCTGAGGCACGCAAACCATCGCACCACGGTAAGGTCCAGCCTCATTGCGATGGGGTCCAGCCTCATTGCCTCATTCACCGGCCGAGAGACCTTGTTCAATGAGAGTCGCTGATGTGGGACAGTATCAAAGGCTTTCGAGAAGTCAACGAAAAGCACGTTGATGGCGTGGCCGTTGTCTACTGCCTCAGCCCAGCTTTCACGAGCTACAAGCAAATTTGTCAGACATGCAAATCCCTTACGGAATCCGTGCTGGGCCGCACTGAGAAGGTTAAACTTAATCAGGTGATTCTCCACCGAATCCCTGACCAATTTTTCAAACAACTTAACTACTACGCTTGTTAAGCTGACAGGCCGGTAGTTCGCGGGCAGAACTCTGTCCCCGCCCTTAAAAATCGGACAGATGATTGCCTTCTTCCATTCAGAAGGTAAGGCACAGCTGTCGAGTGATATTGTAAACATGCATGTCAGAGGGCCACTTAGCTCAGCGGCCAATTCATGCATCAGCTTCGGATGAATTGAATCAGGGCCAGAAGCTTTGGAAGGATTTAGCCCTTGCAATAGCCTGAAGACTTGTCTCCGTTATGCTTATTTCAGTTAGGCAAGAATCCTCCGGAACTTTAGTGACCAGCTCAACTTGAGGTAGAGAGGCCTCATGTAAACATTATCAAAGCGCTGTACGCACATAGTTCGGGCAGGGTGAGGGTTTATGGCAAACTCTCGCCACCCTTCAGTATCACCAGCGGTGTGAGACAAGGATGCCCGCTGTCACCTTTCCTCTTCAACTTCGCTATTGATGAAGTCATGGAAACAGCGTTCGCTGGACACGACCTAGAAGGTGTGGAGCTACTCCCTGGTGAGCGACTTCTTGACTTGGAGTATGCAGACGATATTGCCCTAATCTGTGACAGCTCCCAAACATGCCAAACAGCACTGAACCGATTAGCACTGGTTGTCAGTCGTTTTGGGCTATGCTTTGCTCCATCAAAATGCAAAGTACTACTCCAAGATTGGCAGGGACCCAACCCTGCGCTAACACTTGCTGGTGATCTGCTAGAAGTCGTTCAGGAATTCAAATACCTGGGCAGCTATATTAGCACCCGTGGGATTGAAGATGAGGTTACGAACCGTATAGCAAAAGCTCGAGGTGCTTTTGCCAATCTCCGCCACCTGTGGCGCAGACGCGACATTACTCTCGCCCTCAAGGGCAGAGTTTACAACGCAGCCGTCCGTTCAACTCTCCTATATGGCTGTGAAACCTGGCTAATCAGGTCGACAGACATGAAGAGACTCGTCACGTTCGATCATCGCTGCCTTCGCAGCTTAGCTCATGTCTGGTGGGAACACCGCGTGAGCAATGAACGTGTTCGGCGTCGCGTATTTTGTGCAGGAAGAGCGAGTGAACCGCTCAGCACGATTATATCACGCACCAGGCTCCGATGACTGGGCCACGTGTTGCGCATGCCAGCACACCGACTCCCACGACGTGCATTGTTTGCGCGTTGTGGGTGCGGTTGGAAGAGGAGGAGGGGAGGCCAAGTGATGACTTGGTCGCGAGAAATGAAAACCCTCACTTCGAAGTTGGCGTCGGTTGGTGCATCTAGACTGCCTGGCTGGGGTCCTAAGGACGGTGAACACGCTTGGCTGGACACACTTGCTGATATGGCTAGGAGCCGGCCCCAATGGCGTTTGGGTTGCGAGTTCCTTTGTCCATCCCCCTCCTGTTTAGCATCCCCCTCCAATCACGATCTCAAACGTTAGGCATAATATGACTTTCTTTTACGGCAGCCAGCTGTTAGCTCTCCGGAATTATGTCCATCCAGTACTGGGGACTCATCGGGCGTGCCACTGTTTGTTTGTTTTTTCTTTTCTTGCCTTTTGTATTGCGGCACAATAGCTGAGGTGTTCTCCACCTCCAGCTAACGTGTAATGATGATGAGAACCTAGAGGAGCAGTTTGGTTCTTGAGAATAACACTACGAGGAAGCGACAGTCAGGGTGCGGCCATGCAAACGAAGGACGGCCATCACAATGAATCGAGCAAGACACATAGTGCGTAAAATTACCGAAGGGATTGCAGAGGTTTCAAGTGTACGGAACATGGTTGAACAGAGTATGCGGTTGAGTAACACAGATGGCATGGGAACACATGGATGTATGACGTGATATCTTGGCTCCAAGGAAAGTTTAAGTTCAAGTTAGAGTGGGACTGGAACGATAGGAGATTCCCGTGAGTGTTCCATCTTGCGTCGATCGTTGACACAGGAATTGATGAGGTGCATAAAGTTATGGATGGGGCTAAAACGGAACACCCGTATCGCACCCTGGCCAACCAGTTAATGCCCACATTGCCTCCTGTAGCAGTCTCTGTCACGTGAAGTAAGAAAATGAGGGGAAGAGAAATCGAACGTACAGAATAAGGGCACTTAAACTAAGAAAATGATACCAATGCGTGAAGAAAAGAAACTCGAATTACGAAGGAGGTTTCGTGTTGCCACCCAGGAGCGTCAAGTTGCTGTTCAAATCCCTTAACCGTAGACTCGTAGATAACACTTCCCAGAAGCATGTTCCAGCGCTCCATGACTCGGCGTGACAGCCGGATTTCCGCCCTAGTCCGATCGGACCGCGGTTTGCCAATTTCAGGGAATGACCGCGCAGAACAGACAATCTGGCGGGGCTGAATAGCCAAGATAAGTCTGAACCAACCTACTTAGTTAGGATACCGTACGTTAGGATTAGATCTCCTCTAAGCCCTCGGTTGTGCATTGAATGCATTCACAAACTCAGTAGACGCTCGATGTACGTCCGTCCCCCTAATTCCTTGACTAACCTAGCACCCACCCACAAAACCCTCTCTAGCGCTAGTTTGGCCCGGACGATGCAGGACAGACGACCCTGGAAGCAGCATTCCAGATGAGACCAAACGAAAGCCGAGAACAGTCTCGTAAAGATGCCGCCTGTCAAGACTTCGAAAGAACGTCGTATTAACCACAACCTGCGGAAACATTTGCTTGCGGCCATCTTCCAGTTGTCGCCGGAGTGTAAAACCGAAGAGTGTACGACTCCTAGATCAACGTGGCTAGATACACAGGGGAGTTCGACCCCACCGACCAAGCACTTCGCAGGAGGACAACCTCCTCCAAATCGAAGAACGGAGCACTTTGCAGGATCTCTGAACAGTAACAATAAAGTAGACCAGTCCCAAAGCTTATCCATTGCTCGCTGAATAGCTTCGGAACCCCCAGGAACATCGATAATGCTCTACAGCTTCAGGTCACCAGAAAATAGCAGCGATGGTACCTCAAGCCCCGCAGGTCGGTCATTCACATAGATGAAGAACAGCAGCGGTCCACGTCCTGCGGCACGCTACTGGGGATAGACCGCATAAACGATAGGCCTCAGCCTACTCGTACACACTGTTCTCCACCCTCAAAGAATGCAGTCATTCAGTGAAGGGCGCCGCCAGATACCCCGCAGGGGGTTAGCATTTGCGAGAGCCTCTAATGGGGTACCTTGTCAAATGCCTTCGAAAATTCGGCGAAAAGCACCTCCAGGGCGTGACCGCCCGACTTTCGCAAGCCACTGGTGGATTCGTCAGACACGAAAATCCCTTCCGGAATCCGTTGCACATTGTTAAGTAGATTGAATCTACTCTGATGCCTATCCAATGAATCACCAATTTCTAAAGGAGTTTGACTACTACACTCGCCAGCCTGTAATTTGCAGTCAGACTCCTGTCCTTAATTTTGGAAGATGGCAATTCACAGCTGTCACGCGATTGCTGAAACACCATAGCGAGCGTTCCAATTAGTTCTGCAGCCAACTGGATACACTGACAGCGAGCGTTAGAAACCAGGATGCAAGACACCGGGGTATTCTCCGAGAACTATTTAACCGGTTACCCACACTTCACTGCCACCTTACTGAGACTGTGTACTTACCAAACGGGACACTTTGGACGTACACACAAAACGTACCAAGTATCCCGAACGAGTATTGAAGTATTGCGTTAACGAAATGCAGCCAGCACCAACCCCGCTGATCCCGGACGGGGTTATCTGCGATATGAAGACAAAACGCCTGCCAGTCGGGAACTTGCTATGGGCACTAGTTTACCTGTTCCCAGTGTACTGAGAAGACAGAAACCGGCTAAAATTGTTTTATGAAATTCTCGTATATGCAGGTGAACGACAATGCTCCAAATTGACGCTGAATAAGCCTCAGGGACAAAGATCAGCGTCTCAACAATATTGACAAAATGTGCATATATACGCCGATCTCGGGAGTCAACAACCGAGGAGAAGACAGTGCGGTGTTATAAACGATGAAAAGTGTTATCAAAAAGTGTAAATGCAGTGAGTTAAAAATGCAGATAGTTATTCTTTGTCTTCCTCATTGCTCTCAGAGTTTGGAGCGGACTGTTCGTCGTCGGAGTCAGGGCATTTAGTATCTTCAGGACGAGTGTTACAAAGATAAAGACTTACCCTTCGCCTCCAAGCTACCGTTCAGTTCATCCTCTGCTTTGGTTCCTTCGTCGTGTTCATCAGCATCTGTAACAACCGAAAGACGCACATATGCAGTAAGGCGGAATCATTGACTACATCAGGAAATATCAACTCTTTTACGGCCAGTATGACGGTGAGATAGTGGTTCAAAATCAAATGTCACGTACCGGAGACCTTAGATTCCGTAGTCCCGTTGCTGTCTGAGGATTCTGAAAGTGTGAAACTTTTACGCACCACAGTTACCTTCTTTATCACCGCTTTGATCAGGACCTTCTAAGGATATAAGTAAAATTGCCGCAAAGTACTAACCATCAGCAATTTTCTCAGGAATGTCCACAACTTTAGCTTTCTTAACGATCGGTTCTTCGGTCTGACCGTTTGACGTAGCATCGCCATTCTCAGTACCATCACCTTTAGACCTTCGCTTTAAATCGTCAACTTTTGAAACATTGTCCTCAGAAACAGGCTAAGTTAAATATCACCTCGTATAGGAGGCTTACGTGAGCAGGTTCAACAATAACACCGTCAGACTCCATGGCAGCACGCTATCGGCGAGAACGGGCGCAAACTACTGGTGTGCGCCATCATGGCGAAAGTCAAGCAAAGCGACAAAACAAAGCAACTTATCACAGCATGAAATTAGGCCCAATACCGAAATTGGATTTAATGTCAATCCTATTAAGGCCTTTTGATGTGCTTGAAAGTGCAATTATGTGAGCCTATATTTCGTTGAACAGGCGCAAGTTTAAGTCAAGCATTGAATGTGCTTTCATACACTGGTGACAGGGGACAATTGCTTGATTATTTCATTCTATGAGCACCGTTGCTTCAAGGAAATAATTTAGAAACGTGCTTTGTGTCAGATCGGTCAAATCGGTCAAATTTTCTCTTATCCACCTGCAGCTGCCACGGGTAACACGACGGGCGTTTGGGTGCGCCGTTTCTCTTTGGATCTTTTGGCAAAGGAAGGTGTTCGAACTTCATTTACTTGGAGATTCGGCTGCTAAATATTTGGAATTTTTCAAGCACAAGGCACGATGGCGTCCAAATGCTTGGATTGTGTTAAAGGAGTTACCGCAATATCGAAGGCTGTGCAATGCTCTCTCTGTGATGGGTGGCTACACATTTCCTGCTGCGACATCAGTCCAGATCTTTATGATTACCTCCAGAGGATCACCTCCTCAGCTATCAGTTTCCATTGTGACTCTTGTCGAACTGTATTGAGCGATAGACGGGTGTTGAACTTAGTCCACGCACAAGGCTCGATTCGCTGCATGAGTGGTCGATCAGGTGTCAATTACCCATAAATCACGATAAATGTTCCGTTCTTCCGATCGGTGCCTCCGAACCATTTGGAGTTTATCATATCGGTGGGTTTTTGCTGCCGAACTCTAATCGTGAGAGGGACCTCGGCGTCATTGTGACCCCAGACCTAAAATCGACCGAAGATACCTTGAGGAAAGTCGCTTCTGCCAACAGGTTGTTTTTCGCCATCCGACGATCCTTCTCTCGCTTGACTCCGGAGATATTCAGGCTCCTGTTCACTTCTCATATACGTCCGATTCTTGAGTATGGACTGCCCGCTGTTTATCCTCTTTCCAAATTTGAATGCAACTTGATTGTAAAGGTTCAGCGGAGAGGATCTAAATCCGTTCTGGAATTACGGAACCTACCTTACTCGCATCGTCTCCAGTGCCTGAACTTGTTCTCCCTAGCCTACCGTCGAGATCGCGGGGGTTTGATTTTCACAAGGCGTATCGTTAGAGGGGAACTTGGAGTTGAATTGCAGAATTTCTTTCCACTAAATTCTTTCAGTTCGACTCGGGGTCACCATTGGAAATTGTTTAAACAAAGGAGACTTCGGGTCCGTTGTGATGTCACTCTGTCTACCAGAGTAGTGAATGAATGGAATAATCTACCTGTGTGTGCCGTTGATGCGCAGTCGAAGGAATGTTTCAAACATCCATTGGATGCTTACCTGTTGAGTAAATCGGATCTTGTTGCTTCTTGTGTCAATGCAGCGGTTCCATTGGAACCGACTTGCAATGTCCACCTTGATCCATGTGACGAACGGAAGGCGATGGAGCTGACAAAGGATTTTTCCTTCTGCTCTCTACATTCCAATGTTCCACTGTTCCAATGTTTAGCCCACGATCCATTCCTACTCAAACTGAGAACTGAGATCTGCCCAGCAAATCTCTGGGAGGTTGAAGTCGCCTATCACCAAACACTTATTTGCGGGCTGGGAGCGAATGAGTTCAAGTACCTCTTTGGATACGCTCCCAGGGCTTCTATACACAATTACAACTGTAACCTGAGCCGAGGATGTGCTAATAACAGCCGATAGAGCTTCAACAGTTTTGTCTGCCGACTGAAATAAGCAAGTCTTCAAAACGTCAAGTTTACAGCTCACATAAAGAGCGACGCCCCCTCCCTGTCGGCCAGCAGAGCGATCGCATCTAAATAGTGCGTAGCCAGATAGATGTACTTCACCATCCGTGATGTCCTGAGACAGCCACGTTTCAGTGAATGCGAGTATATCGCGATGAGACCCATCTACAAGCAGACCTAAATCGTACACCTTATTCCTTAGGCTGCGCACATTACTTAGCACTATCTGAAGTTTTTCGTTAGATCCAGGCCTGGGTCGTGCGCTACCAGTACTGGCACTGGTAGGGCGGAAAAGGACCGCCGGCTGACCACCCGAAAACCCACTAACCGGAGACCTTGTTCACCGGCCGAGAGACCTTGTTCAATGAGAGTCGCTGATGTGGGACAGTATCAAATGCTTTCGAGAAGTCAACGAAAAGCACGTTGATGGCGTGGCCGTTGTCTACTGCCTCAGCCCAGCTTTCACGAGCTACAAGCAAATTTGTCAGACATGCAAATCCCTTACGGAATCCGTGCTGGGCCGCACTGAGAAGGTTAAACTTAATCAGGTGATTCTCCACCGAATCCCTGACCAATTTTTCAAACAACTTAACTACTACGCTTGTTAAGCTGACAGGCCGGTAGTTCGCGGGCAGAACTCCGTCCCCGCCATTAAAACTCGGACAGATGATTGCCTTCTTCCATTCAGAAGGTAAGGCACAGCTGTCGAGTGATATTGTAAACATGCATGTCAGAGGGCCACTGTCACCTTTCCTCTTCAACTTCGCTATTGATGAAGTCATGGAAACAGCGTTCGCTGGACACGACCTAGAAGGTGTGGAGCTACTCCCTGGTGAGCGACTTCTTGACTTGGAGTATGCAGACGATATTGCCCTAATCTGTGACAGCTCCCAAACATGCCAAACAGCACTT